>JAEMWC010000825.1:7500-17500 GCA_016490735.1 Pachyseris speciosa | reverse complement strand
TGGAGGAGGATCTTTATATGTCAGTAGATATTCTCGGCTACTTTAAACAGCTTCTTCCAGTCTTGGAAAACGATGCAAGTGTGTACTGCATATCGGCATGGAACGACCAGGTAACTGCTTAGACCGAGCAATATCTAATTTAATTTCTATGTACGCGGTGAATGCGCTAATTATCACTGACACGAGGAGGAGGTAGAAGGAAGAAAATAATCTATCACGAATGTTGACGCTGTGGTGAGAGTACTCGCCTTCCCCCAACGTGTCCCGGGTTCGATTCCCCGCGGACTCGGTGTCATAAGTGGGCTGAGTCTGTTGGTTCTCTACTTTGCTCCGAAAGGTTTTTCTCCGGGTGCTCCGGTTTCCCGACTTCCCCCCTCTCCCCCAAAACCAACAATTGATTTGATTCTATTTGATTTTGAGTTGATTTGATTTAGTCTCCTCAATAAGTAGATCATCTGTGCTCGTTTGATACTTTAATAAAGTGATTGTGATTATGATTTTAATCATAATCAAAAGCAATTAGGCCCGGTTTAAAGGTCACATTTTACATGCGCCGAATTTGAGTTGACTCGAATTAAAAAGTTCCAGATTTAATTGAAACGTCGCATTTACTTAATTGTAGAATTTAATTGCTGAGCGCGAGAGACATGTCAGGTGGCGTTATAGGAAATACAAGTTAGCAAAATCTTTTAATTAATAATTCATAAGAGTTATGATCAATCTATAGGTAGTATTTGAGTCATATGTACACCTCTGTAAACCCCAACACAAATTAGTATGCATTAACTTTTGATACAGTATCCTTCCCAGCAAATTAGTATGTATTAACTTTTGATACAGATTAACATGACAAACATAATCGATTGTTTCATTTCACAAGTACGATAAAATATTCGCGTGAGATCTGTATGGACGTTACAATGGCTCGCCGAAAGCCTGCGAACCATTGAACGCCTATGCAGATCTCCCGCTCATATTTTATATACTCCTTATAATGATGGGTAATGTTCTTCCTCTTGCTTTCACTCTGAAGGGTTATGGCCACCTTTCTAATGACCCTGCCATGATGTACAGAGTTGAAACAATGCCAGGCTTAGGCTGGTAAGTAAACTTTTCTTCGGCAGTGTTGTGCATCAAGCTCCTTGTAACGTTCTGGCCTACCGTGAGAGAAGAAATGATGGGAACGCGGTTACAAAAGCCAAGTTTACTTGATTGTTAACGGCAGGTAACAATGGAGAGTTTTGTGTACTTATCAAGACTTGAGAGTTCGAAATTTGCAGTCAATTTCCAGAACTTGGCTCTGAACCAGAACACCATCGTTTTTGTTTCCTTTCTTTTCTAAACTTTACGACAGCTGTGGAGGAAATTGAACATACAACATTGCCTCGCGCCCTGATTACAAGACAGTGCTGACAGTGCAGGGTACGAGCTCCCAGACATCTACCTCAATTGACATTTTGTCACGTGACTCATACATACAAGCTAATATCTCCCAGCAGAAATTGCAATATAAGATACTTACTAAAAGTGCAATGAAAGTTACCAAATAAATAATTCCTTGTCAAATACTACAGTGTTCTAAGCTAAGGATCCTCTTCTTAAATTCATGTAATTAGGTACAGGTAGTTCTCATCGTCTCAAGTCACGTAACAAGACTTCACTCACCTCAATCTCTTGATGGAGATTCCGTTACGGAGTGCTTGGATGAATTTATAGAACCTGATAAGACCATTCTTTTTTTAACAGAGCATCGTATAATATCGTATTTGCTTGAGGCACATTGATTGGTGCCTTTTGTTTCTTTGTTTGGTTGTTTTTTTGTTTTTTTGCCGAGATAGAAACTTTCTGCCCAAACTAATACTCGCTGAGGACGCTCGCAACGCGAAAACCTCGCATCACATTTTGTAGGAGCGAAACTATAGCGTGACATTCATGCAGATTGCGTGATGTTCGCTGAAAAAAATGGAGTGCGTTATTTCCTTGCGGGAGTCTAGGATTGGCGTACAGTCATGAGAGGAAATGTAGAGAGTTCGTGGGTAGCATCCTTGGGTAGCCTCCTTCGCAGACGTCTTTGGGCTCGTCACGCGTTCCTTCCCCACGAGCGTCTGCTGAACTGAACTACCACTTCCGTTCGCGGCGGTTAGCCAATCATAGTACGTTTTCCAATTTATGGAAAGTAGGACTTCGACCCCGGGATTATTTTCACAGACGATGCACGTGAATCGGGTGTCGATTTCCATTCTTACGCAGCTCGTTATTGGTTTCTTCAAAACAAAGGCTAACCGCCGGCGAACGGAAGTGGCAGTTCAGTTCAGCAGACGTTCGTGGGGAAGGAATGCGTGACGAGCCCAAAGACGTCTGCGAAGGAGGCTACATCCTTGGGGGGATTGCACAGCATTTGTGATCAACGAAAGATTGACAAACTTACCGAAGTTATCGTCGTTTTTCTTTCTTTTTTTTTTTTTTTTCTTTTTTCCTTTTTTCCCTTTTTTTAGGGTTTTAAGTCGTAAATTGTTCAAAGGCGAGTTGGAGAAGAAATGGCCCAAACCTGAACAACCGAATGACTGGGACATGTGGATGAGAATGGAATCAAATAAGAAGGGACGGGAGTGCATCATACCAGACATATCTCGCACTTATCACTTTGGCGCCAAGGGCCTCAATGTAGGAAGTTTTATGCAGACGATTTACTTCAAAACACATTCGCTGAACAAAGTGAGGAACGTAAAGTTTGATGTGGACAAGATGTACAAGGACAACTACGAGAATGAAATGCTTCGTCTGATAAGGTGAATCTCAATACCAGAGGGCGTGGCTTGTTAGACCCCTTTCCCCTCCGGTCCAATAAAAAGGGAAAATGAACGTTCCGCCACCCCCTTCATACAGCTGTTCAGTAGTGCGGTATCTTGTGTCTAGTACTGGAGCACAAAAAAGTATCTGCAGAAGCTAGCCCCACGGCAGACATCGTTTTTTTTTTTTACTATTTTTCATCCGTTGTTGATGCCGCTTTCTGGAAAATATAGTTCGTCATTTAGGTTCTGCTTACAAGTAAAACATTATGAGAATCTGTGTGGATGCTAATTAAACTAGTTTATCAGCAATTTTATTTTTATTTTGCATCTAATAGGGAAGCCAAAGTTTTGAATCATTCCAAGAACCCTTGCACAAACCTAAAAGACTTCGTCCCGGACACACAGGGGGAGACTTACTTGTTTTATTTACGCATGGACAGCCCCAGAGACTATACCACCTGGTCAAACGTTGCGCGTTGCTTTCGCATGTGGGATCTGGACCCGAGAGGTTTTCATAAAAGCACGTGGAGATTTTGGATCAAGAAAAATCACATTTTGGCCATCGGGTGTCCAGCGTCTGTATACTGTAAAAACAAACCGCAGGGGTTACAGACGATTTATCTGCCAAACAAAGAGACGAGACCTAAGGATCCTCTTTAACGTCACCAGTTTTTACAATAGCTAAACCAATCTTGGTCTGCCGAAGAATTTGTTAGCCATTTGGGTAATACGAACAAAGGAATTCGTGAAACTAACTCTTCAATTTGAGAAAATATTTTTATGAACCCTAGGTACTCTCAACGGATATTGAAAACAAGTATGATTTAAAACGGGATTTGCTTTACACCGAGTCGGTGCCACTGCTAGGTAACCTTTCCGATCAAATCAAAAATCAAATCAAATCAAATCAATTTATTTAAGCTCAATAGCGTGGGGAGTGGTTGCCCAATCTCCCGAGCCGGGGGCTCATGTATTAAATGTCCGAGCATTTCAGATCGAATTGGAATTTAGAAGTGTTGGTTTTTGAGGAGACGGTAAAACCGGAGTACCCGGAGAAAAACCTCTTGACGTCGAGTCCAGGAATCGAACCCGGACTACGTTGGTGGAAGGCGAGTGCTCTCACCACTGAGCCATCCCTGCTCTCCGATTGGAGATACTCGTCCTTTGATCATACCTTCCATAGCTCATAAGAAAAGAAAACCAACTCGCACTTTCTAGCAGCACGCAACCGTGGAATACTTTAAAATGATTTTGATGTAGGGAAATTTTTAGTTCCAAGAAAAAAGCTTTTGCGTATAATACGATAAAAGCCAAGAAAAAGTAAATCCATGCCTTGCCTTTGTCCTTCCACAATACTCGCTCTGTGAGACGCCCTAAAATACTTTCTTCCCACTTACTAAAATCGCAAGACTTTTCCAAATTATTTCCCAGTGCTAAAGGCGTGCTTCGTATTCTGTTCAAGTGGTCATTTTTTCGCTCTCAGGAAAAAAACTTCAACCACTCGCTATCGACTCGCGTGCCAGATTAAATAGCGATACCAATGATTGACAGACACAGTTCTTTTTCAGGCCGAGAATTTTACCACAAGGTGTCTAGCAGTGAAACCGACAGTAGATTATTGAATTTTTGTACTAATGATATTGGCCCTTAAAAAAGTTGCACACGCGGCTGAAATCTAAGCGTAAATGCTTGCGCCCGCTTACAGGTTTTTTGGTTTTGTTTCCTTTCGTAAACGGGGGTCGTCTTCCTCATTCAAGTTGAACATTTTTATGGAAATTGTTGCACATTTTGGCTTCAAGGGGATTTATACGTTGCACTATTTAAAAGAACAAAATTTTCAAGAAAACGGCATTTATTTATTTGTAATTAAAAGCAATTAGTAAAGGTGCTTTTCTGAATGTGTATCACTGCTACTCCTAGCAGATTCAGCTTCGTTACTATAAACTTCCATAAACTAAGGTTAGAAATATTAGCACACAAACAGTCTTAAAGTTTCAGTGATCGCTGTGTATTCAGGGTGCAAAATCGCTAAATTAAGTTTTAGGTGAACGAAGTAAGCAGGAGTACTGTCGACAACGTCTGAGTGTTACCCTGTTACCTTATGACAATTCAATTTACTCAACCTTAAAAAGTACGCTAACTCTCGCATTCGAAACTAAAGCATCTTAGCCCGGTTTGCAAAACCCCACACAAGCATAAGTGTGAGTTTGCAGTGAAATAGTCAGCGCAGGAACAAAGCATTTGGACTGTCTGTTAGTGCTTATGTTTACTCGCCTCGCCTGTCTACACCTGTGAAAACGAAAAATGAAAGCGAAGACTTTTCAAAACTCGTTTTGTTTTCCTTTTTTTTACCCACGCGCATCTGTTTTTATCTACCCTGCGAACAGAGACCCTTCGATCTTCCTAGATGAGTCGGGAAGACTTATCTAGGAAGATCGAAGGGCCTCTGCTCGCAGGGTAGTTTTTATCTGGATTTGTATGGATCAGTGTTCAGTTTGAGTTGCTTCTGATGAAACTCGGGCCTTAGCAGCTACCTCAGAAAATCTACAAACTCAGTCCTATTTCAGTGTTATTTAAAGTAGAGCAAACGTCAAATTCTTACGTTATACTTTGCTTGAATCAGTTAAAAAAAATGTTAAATATGTCTGTTTTGTTTTTAAGTTTGCTATTTCAGGGATTTTTGTCATCATGCGATGACAGACAGCAATTTAAACGCAAACGCTGAACATCAGATTTCGCTTAAATGTTTCGCCTTTGTCCGGAAGGCGGAGGTTAACCTTCGAATAAAGGGAGCAAACTTTCGCCAACAACATTTCTGAGTATCCTGGGAATGCTCACGCGTGCTGAAGACACTAGTATGCTATGAAAGGACTGTGTTCGTAACACACGCAAACTGTAGTTTTCACCTAGAAACGAAGGAAATGCGAATGATCTTAAATATCTTTTGTCAGCTGATGGAAAGGGTTTCCAGCGAAAACATTAAAAAAGCCGAGACAAAATGTTTTAACTGATTGCAAAATCTCGTACCTCGAGTCTTCGACTCTTCGTCCCTTACTGTGCATACTTGCAGAATCGAGCGACTCTCGAAAGATCCGTTAGGTTTACGATTCTGATTGGGTTTTTTTTTCCGAACAATTCAAATAACCGGAAGTAAAACAGAACTCTAACGTAACGCTGGGCCCTAAGCATCCGCAATTAAACCTGAAGTCTGATATTTTCGGACTTCTGGGTCGAATCTTTCCAGAGTCGCTCGTTTCCGGACCACTGGTCAGGGTAGCAAAGGTTGCTGTTTGCTTTGAAACAGGTATTTCAGTAAACCTAAAAAACCGAATTCAAGTTAATCCGAGCGAAGAGAAGGAAGCATTTTCTTGATATTTACACCTAGTTTCGTGATGTGATAACTTGTTCAGTTTGATTAATTATCAGTTCGGTGTATGACCATGTCGTGCAGAATTCCTCCCTCCTGATTTAACAGAACCTCAAACGTTCCACTCTCGGCTGCTTCACCGTTTCTCATAACTATGATGAGCTCACAGTCTCTAACAGTGTTCAATCGATGTGCTATGGTAATCAGCGTAGCATCCTTAAGTTTATCATTGACAATTTCCCAGATCTTTTGTTCGGTGCCTGGATCCACGTGCGCTGTAGGCTCGTCCAAAATCACGATTTTACTTCGTCTCAGCAGCGTGCGAGCCAAGCAGATCAGTTGCCTTTCTCCTACGCTGAAGTTTGCTCCTCTCTCGCACAACTCGTAGTCGAGTTTACCTTCGAGGTTTTCAACGAGGGATTTCAACTGCACATCTTCCAAAACGTTCCATAAGTCTGTGTCTTTGTGCGCGCCCAAAGGATCGAGATTCTTTCTTAATGAACCAGTGAAAAGGAAAGGCGTTTGGCTGAGTACCGTGAAGAACTGGCGCGACTGCTTGAGGTTAATTTCTCGAACACTAACCCCATCAATCAGTATGTTTCCTTCAGCTTCCGGCATGCGCAATAACGCTGCCACCATAGACGACTTTCCATCCCCTGTGCGACCCACAATTCCAATCCTTGCTTTCCCCGGAATATCAAAGGTCAGATTTTTCAGCACCTGAGGTCCTCCGGTGTAATATCTCAAAGATACGTTCTCAAATTTCACGTGTCCGTCATGTGGCCACCCAGGGGAATCGAGTGCATCAAGTTCATAACCAGGCTCCTTGTCAAGATTCGCATACGTCACGATTCGCTCTACTGACGTCATAGAGTTCTCGGAAAGCGAGTACTTTCGAATGGTGTAATTAGAAAACAAGGCATTTTCAAGGACATAGGCGATGGCAAGGCCAGCAAGAGCTGTTGAGAAAACAACCATTATCATGTCACTTGTAGGTGCGCAGCAAATATATTGAGGGAGTCACTTACTACAGTGTTTGAAGGTTTAAGGGGAAATTTTGCATGACTTCTGACTGGCTGCTATTGTGGTCTCATTCGCTCAGAAGCCCTTCAAGCTAATCCAGCCACGCCGTCCACATGCTGGCAGAGATAGACCACCACACCGGGGACTACGTCCCCTACTCTTTTTGAACAGTGTGTGGGTTCTTTAACGTCTCACAGATTATCAGGAATAAGTGTTGTGAGACGAGACCTACGGTTTATCGTCCTTATCCGAGAAGACTAGAAAGTCTAACCATTTGCAGATGTCATTACAAAGGCAGCACTTTCTCCTTAATTATTTAAAGACCCTGAGTGTTTGTCCGGCCGGGGTTTCAACCCGCGACCTTCCGCACAGTAGTCTGGTGCTCTACCACTGAGCTAAACTTTCACACCAACCACACACTCGCCCACGGCATTGACTAAGTATGTTGATGACCCTGATAGATATGCTGAGTGTAGTCCCACCACCTTCAGTGTATGTACTTACAAGGCTCTTGAGAGAAAACCACCGCCGCTACAGCTACCAAACCAGTGAAGAACGCAGACAGAATGTCTGTTCTTACGCAGAGCCACCGATTGCACGCCATTACCATGAACAACGCCTGATTGTTTTCATTTTGATGCCTGGAAGAAAAAAAAACAAAGGCAAATTCTTATCAATGAGTCAGTAAAATGCCCCAAACTTGAGAATGACAAACCTTAGCCAGAAAATAAATTGAGTTGAAATTTAGGTTGCTGTGTCAAATAAAAATTTGTAATATTCTAATTTTAAAAAGCACCTAGCTTGACATAAGGAATAGCACTAGAGAAGATTTCACCTTTATACGATTTAAGAGTATCCCAATTCTTCCGGTATGTGGGTCAGCACTCGGAGCAATTCTCTTTCGCTATTTGTCTCCCTTCTAGAGTGATATAGACTTTATATTTCATTATGTTTTTCGTCGGCTGGCATATCATTAAAGATAACCAGGAATAATCTCAATGATAGCAGACGTTCTTTTTCTGGAAGACACCTTTTTCAAGGTCTCCAAATCCGATTAGTTGCTTAGTTCTTCTTCCAAGTCACTGTAAACTCTCCTTTGGCCTGTGATTTTAAATTAAAACTACATGACGTCTACATCTCTCAGTTACACATCGCTAACTGAGGGAGCAGTGAAAACGTAAAGCTTGCAGGATGTGGCTGGAGTGACAAGGATACTTCACAAATTAATGTGATCAAGTAAGCTGAAGCCACTCAAAAGGCACAAAGGCCACAAGGTAGCGGGCATTACCCCTTAAATCTACCAAAGCAAAGATTGAGCCCAAGCATTAGCAGCCATGGACAGCTGTTTCGGCCTTGTTAGGCCTCCTCAGCATGGCATAGCTAATGCTCAGGTTCAAGTACCCACACATCAATAAAACAAGCACTTGGGTACTTGAGCCTGAGCATTAGAAATGAGCCTGAGCATTAGCTATGCCATGCTGATGAGGCCTAACGTGGCCGAAACAGCTGTCCATGCTGCTAATGCTTGGGCTCAATCTTGCTTTGGTAGATTTAAGAGGTAGTGCCCTTAGAGTGGCTTTAGCTTACTTGATGACATTAATTTGTGAAGTATCCTTGTAACTGAGGAAGCAGTTGAGGTAAGGTTGTTTACCTCTTGTATTACTTTAACCTCCCCCCCCCCCCCCCCCCCACCCTTTCCAAAAAGTAGTCTTTATCTTAAAGACTTCCACTGCCCCCTCACCAACGTCTCCCTCCGCTCCCTTTTTCATATTTGCTTTCGATTACCTGTAGAAGCTGTTGATAAATTCCACTTCCATTCTTCTTGTTCGGATGGTGTCCAGGCCGCTCATGGTCTCAGAGAAATGCGAGAAGACTGGGCTGCGGCAGATAGACTCCAACCTCTGCAACTCTCTCGATGACTTCAGATAAAACCACGACAAAAAGCCAAACATGAAAACAATAGGCACGAATGCCAATAAGACCCAAACATTGGTGAAAGAGGGAACCAGCAAACCTGACAGCATTACTATTAGGTACTGGAATGTCTCAAGCAACGCTTTAGGTAAAATTTCATCCACCACGCCAACATCTTTTGATAACCTGTTTAATATTCGTCCAGCAGGGTTCGTATCGAAGAACAAGACTGGTGAGTGAAGTAGACTATCCACGGCTCTGTCATGAAGCTTGTTTGAAGATCGCATACAGAGGTAATAGAACAGTAAGGTCCGGATAACAGCGAGAAGAAAGCCCACCACGACAAGACTGGTGTAGATTCCCAAGACTGTCAGGTTATGCTGGTCTGTTGTAGACTTTTTAGTGATTTCAGAGAGCCACACATCCGAGGTAATCAGGACAACTGCACACGGTGAAGTTAAAAAAATACAGTTAGTTGGATCGCCACTTGACAGTAATTTGAATGAATTGTTACGGGCACTACGGTGGCGAGAACTCTGGCATCAAAGATTAGAAAAGAAATCTATTATGTTGTACAAAATCTTACATGACATGACGCCTGAATATTTAAGATCTAGTTTTGTTTTTCGTGATAGTATGAATTCTTATCATTTGAGGAATACTGAAAACGCACTAGCTCTTCCAAAACCCCGCACTGATTATCTAAAGAGAAGTCTTTCGTACAGTGGAGCTCAGTTGTGGAACAGTTTACTCCTGGAATTAAGACAATAATAATAATAATAATAATAATAATAATAATAATAATAATAATAATAATAATAATAATAATAATAATAAGATCTTTATTACCGTGTCTATGTATTTAGCTCATAGAGCTAATTGGGGACACCTACTATTACAAAAT
>JAEMWC010000825.1:0-2500 GCA_016490735.1 Pachyseris speciosa | reverse complement strand
CATTCCCGTAGACGTAGTTGTTAGACCTGGGTTTGCTGAAATATCTCCGCAGGCGAGTAAACATATAGAGATATCCAGCTCTGCAATAAGTGCTAGTTTCAAGTACTTGAGTAGAGTTCTCAGTTTTTGGATTCTTTGGACCGTCGCCATCTTAGCTTTAACAGACATCTTCGCGGAGTTCGGGACAAATACTTCGTAGCTAGCGATAGACGTCATTTCACCAGCATGAAGAGCAACTACTTGGCTTCCAAGAATGATTCGGCCCATGCTATCCGAGTCAGGAGGATGGAATGATTTCAGAATGAAGAAAAAAATTAGAAAAATAGCGAGCTCCTTAAGAGCACGACCGGCCGCCGCCATTGTTGTCACGCCCGCCCATCTTCAGATTTCAAACATATAGCACTGGTGTCTTTTGCCTTGGTACTGATGAATGGCCTGAATGTGTTAAAAAACTCGCTAGGCTTAGATTTCAGTTCTTCCGATTTTCTATACCAGTAAGCCTTTATTGCTTTTCTACGTTCCCATGTTGCAATGTTTCTGTATTTTCGTTTGAGCTCGAAGTTTTCAAGAGAGCGGTCCTTTGCAAACTGAACTGCAAATTTTCTCTTATCTCTAATGGCTTGCTTCCATTCTGGAGTCATATAGGGTATATCTTTCTCCCTGACTCGTTTCTTTTTAGTGGGTGCATGTTGATCCACAACGCTCTCAAACAGTCCCTTCCAATAATCATATTGATCGTCCACATTACAAAAAATCTCTCCTACATGCCAAGGGGCAGTCTCCAAGTTCCGATTAAGCTGTTCAAAATCAGTACTTTTTGTCTGCCGGAAAGTGATAGTGCGAGTCTTGTGTTTGTGGACTTTCTCCATCATTTCTCCAAACACCATATGGTGGTCACTCATTTCTGGCTGATAAGCCCCACATTTCTTGAACAGATCAGGATTGTTAGTTAGAATAACATCCAAAAGTGACTCCGAGTGAGCTGTAACTCGAGTGGGTTCAGTTATCATGCACTTAAATTATTGACTTCTTCCAGGTCCTTCAGAAGTTTCCCCTCAGCACGATCCAATCTCAATCTGTCCAAATTAAGGTCACCTAAAATGATGACAGACTGCTTTTGGAAGCACGCCCACTGACAGATGTGGTTAAGCTCCTCCTCAACACTTTTAAGATCCTGGAGGCTGGACAAGAGACTTCCTTGAGAGATTTAAAAAATAAATTGAGTCGCCACAGTTTTAAGTAGGTTTTAAGTAGTTTAAGTAAGATTTTAAACACGGCCTCCAAGAAAAGCAGCCTTTATTGTTTTTTATTGTTTTTATTACTCAGGCTGCCGAGAGCGCCCGAGGTTAAAATTACCGTCCGTTCTTCTTTTTTTCATCGACAAAGCTCACTTCCGTTGTTGCTGCGCAAGCGCTAGCTAATAATGGTCATTTTTGGAATAAGTAAACTATTTTTACCTCATAAACCGTGCTGAATGACCGTGGCCTAGCGCCGTCTTTACCGCTTATGATGCAAATGTTTCGGGTTCGATTGTAGTTGTTTTTTCTTTGCGTTCCTTTTTTTTTTTCATCTTTTTTAAATTTTTTTTTTATAAGTATTATAATTATTGTAAGTTATAAATGGTTGAGCTGTAAAGCAATTTTCAAGGGATATATGTTTATTGGGGTCTATGGATATACACTGCAAAGAAGCAGACACGAACCAATGAAAGATGTCCGTTGTCACGTATCGGAAAACGTCTATTCACCTTGTGTCTTTGAAGTCTGAACAACTAATATGTTAAAAGAAGTGTCCATACGAATGTTTGCAAGTTCAACTGCGAGAAGAAAGCTTTTAACATGACCGAACTTTTTAATTAGACTGCCATGTTTCCCCGTGTCCGCTCCATTAAACTCATTAAGAGGTAGTACATTTTGTTGAATAACTCAAGTACGGGATATCATACACCCCTGAGACTTGGACAGGTAGTTTATTTACTATTTTTCCATAATATCTCAATTTCTGGACATTAGTTTTTGAATGATAAGCGGTTAGGTTTTAGTTGCGTGACTTGAAACTGACCGCAGAAACGTTCGGCTTTCTTATGTTTTAAGTGGCCCTGGATTGACGTATTTGTAAACAGTTTCACTCTGTTGATTATTTTTCTCCTCACATTTCACCGAGACTCCATTAACGTTTATGCGAAATAAAACTACATCGTTCGATGAGCGCTTTCTTTCTCAAACAAATATCCATCAAAGCGAAAACAAGTGTGCTTAGTTTTTTTAGAATCAATTCACTATTTTATCATATTACATTGCGATGAACCTCTGTGGCCAAGAAGTCATTGTTCCTGCCTCTGATGGTAGAAATGGGTACGGGGGGTGACGTCACAATGGTTGGTGGCAAGGCCCGCCCACCGGAATGCCCGACCGAAAGTGAGGCGGCTAAACCGGAAGTGCGACCGGAAGTGAAAAGGCAAAACCGAAATGAGACGGAAAATATAGAAAAACAAATTTAA
>JAEMWC010000824.1:215000-398346 GCA_016490735.1 Pachyseris speciosa | reverse complement strand
GGAGGAGGAGGGGATATCCTTTCTTCCCTATGACATCCAAAAAACCCACCCTCACTTGGCCTATCCTTTACTCCGCCTGTTCTCCCTCAAAACCTCCACCACCTACTTGGAATGCCCACTTTTCCCTTACCCCGTCACTTCCAGTTTAACCCTTCGCTCCAGGGTCATTTACGGTGGGCAGGGCCCTGTCTATCAACCCGTTGTGATGTCACTCCCGTGCTTTTCTACCAATCACCGGACACGTCCTTTCCTTAAAATCTATCCCCTAATTTATCTTAATGGTCTTAAGGGGTAGCCTTTCTCTACCACCTTGGCAACCTCTGGGGTGCACCACGTCCTCAGCAAAAACGTGTTCTACATCCGCGAGGTGACACTGGGGTAACTGTAAGACACAGTCGATGGGGAGTGAGGAACGAAAAATCGAGTCGTCTCAAACCGAAAGAAGCAATGACCTTGTCAGGAAGGGGCTGTTGATGTTCTCCTTCATGCAGCATCGGCACAACGGGAAGGTCAACTGTCAATGCAATGGTACGGCAACATGGGATGGTACAAGCAGGCAGGGGCAAGATGGTACACGTGGCTCACAGAAAGTACGGCGATAGTTCTTGGTCTCAGGTTCGTAGAGAAGATTAAAGTCCCACCAGGTACTCGCCATACTTGTAGAACCCAAGGATAGAGACTGGTATTATCGTAACAACGTATCTGATCTCTCTGGTGGGGTCGACTTGATGATACAACTGGATGGCATTGCTCCTGCCCCCAAAGAAGGCTTCCCTGGGCTCTAAGGAGTCTCGGAGGTCAAACGAGGACACGAAGTCCGTAATGTCCTCATCCAAGCGCTTGAGGGCCTGTCACTCGCACTTCCCGATTTCCTGCAAACGGTAACCTCTGGCCAGCAGTAAGTCTCGTTTGACCTCTGCAAAGGGGTGCACGTCGTCCATGGTCCTTGGCCTCCATCGATGAAACATGGATGAAGGCAAGATGGGGGTATGGCGGTTTCCCGAGGAAGAAAAGAAGTAGAAGAATGGAGGTGAAGACCCACAACGGACCACGACTGGAAACCCCTTCGATGCCCCATGAGAGGTCTTCCCACTGATTCCCCAGGTTTTTCTAATGAATGCTTGTTGTGTGGATGGATCAGGCAACGGTTCCTAAGAATGCCGGGCAAGGGTTGTGAATAATGAAGGTGAACAGTAAATCAGACAGCATGTACCACAAAAATCCTCCTGTATTGCTAAAAAGGTTCTGTCATCAAAGTCGCTTTTTAGTTGTCATCATCGTCCTGCTCCTCTTCTTGTGTTGAGATGGGTCGCGGCTAAAACATCCTGTTCAGTAAAACTTCCCCTCTGTCCACAGCGGCTGCTGTAGCCTCTTCAAACTCAATAGTTTTCTCCTCCATAAAGCGACAAAGAGTTTTCATGACGTCACTTTGCACTTTGTTTTAGACGTTGAAACCAATGAAGTTACCTCAAGTACAACCTTCACAACGTTCGTCTGAAAACGGGTAGGAGGGTATTGAAAGCCTTTGCCTCAGCTACCTCTTCAGATGCTCCCTCTTTCTAGAACTTGTCTACTTGTTTGTCATACCATTGACTAAGTGACTCTGACTTCTTGCGAAGAGATCCCCAGGGGCTTTTGTAATCAGAGTCGGAGTCCAAATCAGTGCTGTATTCATCCTCTGAATCAAGGTCCTCCTCTGAGTACAAGCTTTCTTCCTTGTCTTCTTCGTCCTCTTCTTCTTCATTATTTCTCCCATTGCAAGCATCGTGTGGAACTTCCTGAAATCCGTCAGCCATTGCTGTGCTTCCCACTTGTTCTTTGTCTAAGCAATTCCAACAGCCTAGCTTCTCGTGGGAGTCTCTGTTGTATCTTCGACTGAATGGTTATTGGCAAAAGCGACAGAGATGGTCCATACCCCGGGGCCTTCCTCAAAATGAGCATCACCAGTTCGTCGACTGTTTTATGCTCATTTTGAGCACCCAAGATGAAGCGACTCATTTTGTGAAACTCGTGTTGAGCAACTCATTCTGAGCACGCCGTATAGAGCAACCCATTTTAAGCACCCCATATAGAGTAACTCATTTGAGCATCCAAGAGCGAGCAACTCAATTTGAGCGCCAAAGATTGAGCAACCTTTTTTGAGAAACTCGTGTTAGCCAAGTCACCTTTAAGTCATCAAGCTCTTCTTGCACCGTTCGTTTGTGGGATTGGTCAAAGCTGAAATATCCTGTTGAAAGAGTAGTACTCATTGGCATGCATCCCTCAGACAGGTCCAAAATGCACCACCTCCCCCGCTGTCTGAGGGAGGCGTGTCAATGTGTACTACCCTTTCAACTAGGTATTTACGCTGTGACCAATCCCCACAAAAGAACAGTGTAAGAAGAGCTTGATGACTTTAAGATGACTTGCTGAACATGAGTTTTTCAAAATGACTTTCTCAAAATAGGTTGCTCGATCTTTGGCGCTAAAATTGAGTTGGTCGGTCTGGGATGCTCGAAATGAGTTGCTCGATATTGGGTGCTCAAAATAGGTGGCTCGATATGGGTGCTGAGAATGAGTTGCTCAACAGGAGTTTCGCAAAATGAGCTGCTCGATCAGGGGTGCTCAAGATGAGCACAAAAACAGTCGACGAAGTCGTCATGCTCATTTTTAGGAAGCCCTCGGGTGTGGCACATCTCTGTTGCTATTACTGATAACCTTTCAGTTGAAGTTACAACAGAGACTGCAGTGAGAGGCAAGGCCGTTGGAATCGCTTAGACAAAAAAAAGTCAGAAGCGCAACATTAGCTGATGGATTTCAGGAAGTTCCACAGGATGCGTCAATGGAAGAAAGTAATGAAAAAAGAAGAGGAAGAAGAAGACAAGGAAGAAAGCTGGGACTCGGAGGAGGACCCTGATTTAGAGAACGAATACGTCAGTGATTGGGACTCCGATTTAGACTACAAAAGCCCCTGGGAATCTCTTTGCCAAGAAGTCAAAGATTCACTTAGTCAACACTATGACAAACAAGTAGACAAGTTCTTGGAAGAGGGAGCATCTGAAGAGGTGGCTGAGGCCGAAGCTTTCAATACCCTCCTAGCCGTTTTCAGACGGGTTGCGAAGCTTGTACTTGGAGTAGCTTCATTGGTTTGAACATCTAAAACACGACCCTATGCATAGAGACGTCATGAAAACTCTAGGTTGCTTTATGGAGGAGGAATCTATGGATGTTGAAGAGGGTACAGAAGCTGCTGGGGACAGACGAAAAGTTTTATTAAACAGGATGTTTGTGCCGCGATGCATCCCAAGGAAGGAAGAGGAGCAAGAGGATGACAACAACTAACAGCCGAATTTCATGACAAAACCTTTTTTAGCAATAAAGGAGGATGTTTGTGCTACATGCTGTTTGGTTTACTGTTTACCTTCATTATTCACAAACCTTGCCCCTCATCTTGAGCGACCCTTGCTGATTCATCCACACCGGATGAAGAAGCATTCATTAGCAAATCCTGGGCAATCAGTGAGAAGTCCGCTGATGAGGGATAGAGGGAATTTGCGGTCCTTGTCCGGTCTGGGTCTTTACCACGATTCTCCTACTTCCTTTCCTCCCTGGGACACCCACATTCTCACATCTCGCCTCATCCATTTTTTTTATCCATGGAGGCCTAGGATCATGAACAACGTGGATGCTATGGTAGAGGTCAAACGGGACTTACTGCTGGCCAGAGGTTACCATTTGCAGGAAATCTGCCAGTGCGAGTGGCAGGTCCTCAGGTGCTTGGATGAGGAGATTACCGACTTTGTGGCTTCATTGGATCTCCAGGATCCCTTAGACCCCAGAGAAGCTTTCTTCTGGATCAGCACCAACGCCATCTGGTTGTACCGCCAAGTCAACCCCACCAATGGAAAACAGATGCGTTATTGCGATCATACCAGTCTATACCCTTTGGTCAACAAATACGGCGAGTACCATGCAGGCTTGTACAATCCTCTGTTGCCGTACTGGTTGCAGTGACAAGTTGACCTTTTCGTTGTCACGACACTTGATGTAGAAGAACATCACCAACCTTTGCTGAACAAGGTCAGTGCTTCTTTTTGTTTGAGACAATTGAATTCTTCGTTCCTCACTCCCCAGCTACTGTGTCTTGCAGGTACCCCAATTTCACCACGCAGATGCGCAACACGCTTTACTGCGGACGTTGTGCACCCCAGTATTGTCCAAGGCAGTAGACAAATGCTACCCCCTTAGCCCAACTTTGCCAAATTATGGAATAGATTTTAAGCAAATGAGGGAAAGAAAAAGACGGGTCTGTGATTGGTAGAAAAGGGCAAGGAGTGACGTCACAATGGCTTGACGGACAGGGCCCCACCCACCAATATGACCCTGCCTCGCAAGCAGTGAACTAGAAGTGACAGCATAAGGGAAAAGTGGGCATCCTGAGTAGTGGGGATTTTGTGGCGAAGTAAGGGAAAGGCCAAGTGGAGCTGGGTTTTGGGATGTCATGGTAAAGAACAGATACCCCCTCCTCCCGTCCCCCTCCTCTTTAAGTGAGCTGACATCATGGAACCTAGTGTTCCGGCACGGCATAAGGTAAAAGTGGGCATGCCAAGTGGGAGGTGTGGGTGGATGTTTTGGGGAAATCAGGCGGAGAAAGGGAAAGGCAGAGTAGGGGTAGGTTTTTGGATGTCATGGGCAAGAGGGGAGACCCCCACTTCCCCTCTTCTTTAGGTGGACTAACGTCAAGAAACCCAGTGTTCATGTGACGTCATGCGAGAATCACTTTTCGGGATAAAGTGACATTCAATTTATCCCCATAAACGATTCTCGCATCAAGTCACATGAACACTGGGTTCCACGACCTCAGCACACCCAAAGAGATGGGAGAGAGGAGGTTAGGAGGGGGTATCCCCTATTTCCGATGACATCCAAAAGCCCCACTCCCCACTTGGCATGCCCACTTTTGTCTTATCTCGTCACGGGAACACTGGGCCCCATGAGATAAGCTCACCCTGAGAATAGAAAGAGGGAGGAGGAAGGGGAAGAGAGGACGAAGGGGAAAGGAAGGAAGGAGAGAAGGAGAAGAGGAAGAAGAGAGGAGGAGATGGGGAGAAGAGCAGGGAAGAGGAGAGCAAGGGGAAAGGGAGAGGGAAGGAGAGGAGCAGGGGAGAGGGAAGGAGAGGGGCAAAGGAGGGGGAGGGAAACGGGAGGAGCTAAGAGGAAGGGGAGAAGTGGGAGAGATGGAGTGCAAGAGGAGGACGGGAGAGGGGAAAGAGAGAAGAGAGAAATGGGGGGACAGGAAAGGGAAGAGAGGAGGAGGGGAGAGGGGAGGATAAGAGAGGAATGAGAAAAGCAAGGGAGAAAAAAAGAGATGCGGTGACGAGAAGGGCAGAGGGGAAAGGGAAAGGAAAGACGGGAGGAGTAGGGGAGGGGAGGAGAGGAAAACGGGTAGAGGGAGCGACGAGAAGGAAAAAGGAGGGAAGGGGAGAGGGTAGAGAAGGAAGGCAAGGAGGGAGAGGGAGACGGGAGAAAGAGAGAGGAGGGCTAGAGAAGGAGAGAATGGAGGGGAGAAGAAGGGAGAGGGGAAGGAGGGAAGGATTGGAGACGGTAGTGGGCGAGAGGAAGATGAGAGCAGGAGAGAAGGGAGAGGGGAAGAGAGGAGAAGAAGGAAGAGGGGAGGAAGAGGGGGCAGAGGAAGAGACGAGAAGGGAGAGGAAAAGAAGGGGGATGGGGAGAAGTGGAAGGGGAGAGGGGGACAGGGTAGGGAAAAGACGAAGGAGAAGGCGAGTGGAGAAGGTGATGGGGAGATGAGAAGGGCAGAAAAGTAGGGAATAGGAAGAGGGCAGGAGTACAAGAGGGGGGTAGACGGGTAGAGGGAGAGACGAGCAGGAAAGAGGGGAGGAGAGGAGGAGAGGGAGGGAAGGAGAGTAGAGGGACACGTGAGGAGTGTAGAGGGAAGGACAGGCAAAACATGAAAGGGAAGGAAGACAGGAGGGAAGGATGGGTAGATAAGGGGAGGGGGCAGAGAGAAGTAAGAAGTGAGAAGGGGGATGGGAAGAAATAAAGGGAAAGGGAATGAAGAGAACAGGGAGAGGAGACGAGGGGAGAGGGGAAAAGAGAGGAGGGGAGGAGGGAGAGAAGGAGTGGGAGACGACAAAGAAAGATGAGGGGAGGGAAGGAGAGGAGAGGGCGATGGGAGAAGCGGAGGAGAGGGCAACAGCAGGAGGACAGAACGGAGGGGAGAACAAGGGGAGAGGAGAAGGGGGAGGGGAAGGAAAAGGGAAGGATTGGAGAGGGCAGTAGGGAGAAAGGAAAGGAGAGCAGGATAGAGGGAAGGAGACGAGAAGAGAGGACAGGAAGGAAGAGAAGGAAGAGAAGAGGGCACAGAGGAGTAGAGGAGAAGGAAGAGGCGAGAACGGTAAGGGGAAGAAGTGGAGGGGAGAGGGAAGGAAGAGGGAGAAGGGGAGAGAGGAGGCAAGAGAAGGAGAAGACGAGGGGAGGAGAAGGAGATGGGGAGATGAGAAGGGCAGAGGAGTAGGGGATAGGAAGAGGGGACGAGTAGAAGAGGGGGCAGACGGATAAAGGGAGAGACGAGGGAGAAAGAGGGGAGGAGGGAGGAGAGGGAGGGAAGGAGGGGAGAGGGAGACGGCAGGAGCGTAGAGGGAAAGGGGGCAAAGGAAGGAGGGGAAGGAAGAGGGGAGGGAAGGATGGGTAGAGGAGGAGAGGGGACGAAGGGAGAAGGGAGACAAGGAGGGAGGAGGATACGAGGAGGGAACAGGGGAGGAAGGTAGAGGGGAGGAGGAAGAAGGGAGTGGGTGGGGGAGGAAAGGGGAGGGGAGGAGGGCGAGAGGGTAAGAGGAGGAGGGGGAGAGCAGGAGGGGAAGGAGGTGGAGGAGGGGATATACTTTCTTCCCTATGACATCCAAAAACCCACCCTCACTTGGCCTTTCCTTTACTCCGCCTGTTCTTCCCTCAAAACCTCCACCACCTACTTGGAATGCCCACTTTTCCCTTACCCCGTCACTTCCAGTTTAACCCTTCCGCTCCAGGGTCATTTACGGTGGGCAGGGCCCTGTCTATCAACCCGTTGTGAGATCACTCCCGTGACTTTTCTACCAATCACAGACACGTCCTTTCCATAGAATCTATCCCCTAATTTATCTTAATGGGTCTTAAGGGAGTAGTCTTTCTCTACCACCTTGGCAACCTCTGGGTGCACCACGTCCTCAGCAAAACGTGTTCTACATCCGCGAGGTGACACTGGGGTACCTGTAAGACACAGTCGATGGGGAGTGAGGAACGAAAAATCGAGTCGTCTCAAACCGAAAGAAGCAATGACCTTGTCCAGGAAGGGGCTGTTGATGTTCTCCTTCATGCAGCATCGGCACAACGGGAAGGTCAACTTGTCAATGCACTGGTATGGCAACACGGGATGGTAAAGCAGACAGGGGGCAAGATGGTACACGTGGCTGACAGAAAGTACGGCGAGAGGTCTGTGGTCTCGGGTTCGTAGATCAAGATTAAATTCCCCACCAGGTACTCGCCATACTTGTAGAACCCAAGGGTAGAGACTGGTATAATCGTAACAACGTATCTGATCTCTCTGGGTGGGGTCGACTTGATGATACAACTGGATGGCATTGCTCCTGTCCCCAAAGAAGGCTTCCCTGGGCTCTAAGGAGTCTCGGAGGTCAAACGAGGACACGAAGTCCGTAATGTCCTCATCCAAGCGCTTGAGGGCCTGTCACTCGCACTTCCCGATTTCCTGCAAACGGTAACCTCTGGCCAGCAGTAAGTCTCATTTGACCTCTGCAAAGGGGTGCACGTCGTCCATGGTCCTTGGCCTCCATCGATGAAACATGGATGAAGCAAGATGGGGGTATGGCGGTTCCCCGAGGAAGAAAAGAAGTAGAAGAATGGAGGTGAAGACCCACAACGGACCACGACTGGAAACCCCTTCGATGCCCCATGAGAGGTCTTCCCACCGATTCCCCAGGTTTTCTAATGAATGCTTGTTCACCCAGTGTGGATGGATCAGGAAAGGGTTGCAAGGAATGCTGCGCAAGGGTTGTAAATAATAAAGGTGAACAGTAAACCAGACAGCATGTAGCACAAACATCCTCCTGTATTGCTAAAAAGGTTCTGTCATCAAATTCGCTTTTTAGTTGTTGTCATCATCGTGCTCCTCTTCTTGTGTTGGGATGGGTTGCGGCTCAAACATCCTGTTCAGCAAAACTTTCCATCCGTCCACAGCGGTTTCTGTAGACTCTTCAACAGGGATAGATTCCTCCCCAATAAAGCGACCTAGAGTTTTCATGACGTCTCTATGCACAGAGCAGTGTGAAACCAATGAAGTTACTTCTAGTAGAACCTTTGCAACCTTCGTCTGAACACGGGTAGGAGGGTGTTGAAAGCCTCGGCCTCAGCCACCTCTTCAGACGCTCCCTCTTCCAAGAACTTGTCTACTTGTTTGTCATAGCGTTGACTAAGTGACTCTTTGACTTCTTGGCAAAGAGATTCCCAGGGGCTTTTTTAATCTAAGTCGGACTCCCAATCACCGACGTATTCGTCCTGTAAATCGGGGTCCTCCTGCGAGTCCGAGCTATCTTCCCTGTCTTCTTCGTCCTCTTCTTCATTTCTTTCTTCCATTGTAGCATCGTGTGGACTTCCTGAAATCCATCAGCTATTGTTGTGCTTCCGACTTTTTTTTTTGTCTGAGCGATTCCAACAGCCTTGCCTCTTATGGCGGTCTCTGCTGTAACTTCGACGGAATGGTTATCAGTAATAGTGACAGAGATGTGCCATACCCCGAGGGCTTCCTCAAAATGAGCATCACGACTTTGTCGACTGTTTTTCTGCTCATCTTGAGCACCCCAGATCGAGCACCTCATTTTACGAAACTCATGTTGAGCAACTCATTCTCAGCACCCCATATCGAGCCACCTATTTTGAGCATCCCAGAACGACCAACTCAATTTGAGTGTCAAAGATCGTGCAACCTATTTTCAGGAAGTCATTTTGAAAAACTCATGTTCAGCAAGTCATCTGAAAGTCGTCAAGCTCTTCTTACACTGTTCTTTCATGGGGATTGGTCACAGCTGAAATACCTTGTTGACAAGCCTCCCTCAGACAGCGGGGGAGGTGGTGGATTTTGGACCTGTCTGAGGGATGCATGCCAATGCGTACTACCCTTTCAACAGGATATTTCAGCTGTGACCAATCCCCACAAAAGAACGGTGTAAGAAGAGCTTGACGACTTAAAGGTGACTTGCATAACGTGAGTTTCTCAAAAAGGGTTGCTCAATCTTCGGCGCTCAAATTGAGTTGCTCGCTATGGGGTGCTCAAAATGAGTTGCTCTATATTGCGTGCTCTATACGGGGTGCTCAGAACGAGTTCCTCAACACGACTTCCGCAAAATGAGTTGCCTGATCTTGGGTGCTCAAAATGAGCATAAAAACAGTCGACGAACTGGTGATGCTCATTTCGAGGAAGACCCCAAGGTATGGAACATCTCTGTCACTATTACCGATAACCATTCAGTCAACGATACAACAGAGACTGCCACGAGAAGCAAGGCTGTTGGAATTGCTTAGACAAAGAACAAGTGGGAAACACAGCAATGGCTGACGGATTTCAGGAAGTTCCACACAATGCTGCAATGGGAGAAATAATAAACAAGAGAAAGAAGGAGACCAAGAAGAAAGCTCGTACTCAGAGGGGACCTTGATTCACAGGACGAATACGTCAGTGATTGGGATTCCGACTTAGAGTACAAAAGCCCCTGGGAATCTCTTTGCCAAGAAGTCAAAGAGTCACTTAGTCAATGCTATGACAAACAAGTAGACAAGTTCTTGGAAGAGGGAGCATCTGAAGAGGTGGCTGAGGCCGAGGCTTTCAATACCCTCCTAGCCGTTTTCAGACAAGGGTTGCAAAGGTTGTACTTGGAGTAGCTTTATTGGTTTGAACATCTAAAACACGACCCTATGCATAGAGACGTCATGAAAACTCTAGGTCCCTTTATGGAGGAGGAATCTATGGATGTTGAAGAGGGTACAGAAGCTCCTGGGGACAGACGAAAAGTTTTATTAAACACGATGTTTGTGCCGCGATGCATCCCAAGGAAAGAAGAGGAGCAAAAGGATGACAACAACTAACAGCCGAATTTCATGACAAAACCTTTTTTAGCAATAAAGGAGGATGTTTGTGCTACATGCTGTTTGGTTTACTGTTTACCTTCATTATTCACAACCCTTGCACGTCATCCTCAGCGACCCTTGCTGATCCATCCGCACCGGATGAAGAAGCATTCATTAGCAAATCCTGGGCAATCAGTGAGAAGTCCGCTGATGAGGGATAGAGGGAATTTGCGGTCCTTGTCCGGTCTGGGTCTTTACCACGATTCTCCTACTTCTTTTCTTCCCTGGGACACCCACATTGCTCACATTTCTCCTCATCCAATTTTTTTATCCATGGAGGCCTAGGATCATGAACAACGTGGATGCTATGGTAGAGGTCAAACGGGACTTAACTGCTGGCCAGAGGTTACAATTTGCAGGAAATCTGGCAGTGCGAGTGGCAGGTCCTCAGGTGCTTCGATGAGGAGATTACGGAATTTGTTGCTTCATTGGATCTCCAGGATCCCTTAGACCCCAGAGAAGCCTTCTTCGGGATCAGGACCAACGCCATCTGGTTGTACCGCCAAGTCAACCCCACCCAGGGAAAACAGATGCGTTATTACGATCATACCAGTCTATACCCTTGGGTCAACAAAATACGGCGAGTACCCAGTAAAGTATCCAATCTTTGTCTACGAACCTGAAACCACGGACCTCTTGTCGTACTTTGGGTTAGCCAAGTGTACTGTCCTGCCAACTGCCGGCTTCTACAATCCTCTGTTGCCGTACTGGTGCAGTGACAAGTTGACCTTTTCGTTGTCACGACACTTGATGTAGAAGAACATCACCAGACCTTTGCTGGACAAGGTCAGTGCTTCTTTTGGTTTGAGACGATTCAATTCTTCGTTCCTCACTCCCCAGCGACTGTGTCTTGCAGGTACCCCAATTTCACCACGCAGATGCGCAACACGCTTTACTGCGGACGTTGTGCACCCCAGTATTGCCCAAGGCAGTAGACAAATGCTACCCCCCTTAGCCCAACTTTGCCAAATTATGGAATAGATTTTAAGCAAATGAGGGAAAGGAAAAGACGGGTCTGTGATTGGTAGAAAAGGGCAAGGGAGTGATGTCACAATGGGTTGACGGACAGGGCCCCACCCACCAATATGACCCTGCATCAGAAGCAGTTAACTAGGAGTGACAGCATAAGGGAAAAGTGGGCATCCTGAGTAGTGGGGGATTTGTTGGTGAACTAAGGGAAAGGCCAAGTGGGGGTGGGTTTTTGGATGTCATGGTAAAGAACAGATAGCCCCTCCTCCCATCCCCCTCCTCTTTAAGTGAGCCGAAATCAGGGAACCCAGTGTTCAAGGCACAGCATAAGGTAAAAGTGGGCATGCCAAGTGGGGGGTGTGGATGGATGTTTTGGGGAAAACAGGCGGAGAAAGGGAAAGGAAGAGTGGGGGTAGGTTTTTGGATGTCATGGGCAAGAGGGGAGACCCCCACTTCCCCTCTTCTTTAGGTGGACTAACGTCAAGAAACCCAGTGTTCATGTGACGTCATGCGAGAATCACTTTTCGTGATAAACTGACATTCAATTTATCCCCATAAACGATTCTCGCATCAAGTCACGTGAACACTGGGTTCCACGACCTCAGCACACCCAAAGAGATGGGAGAGAAGAGGTTACGAGGGGTATCCCCTATTTCCAATGACATCCAAAAGGCCACTCCCCACTTGGACATGCCCACTTTTGTCTTATCTCGTCACGGGAACACTGGGCCCCATGACATAAGCTCACCCTGAGAATAGAAACAGGGGGAGGAAGGGGAAGGGAGGAGGGAAGAGAGGAGGAGGGGGAGGGAGAGGGGGGAAGAGGAGAGGAGGAGATGGGGAGAAGAGCAGGGGAGAGGAGAGCAAGGGAAAGGGAGAGGGCAGGAGGGGAGCAGGGGAGAGGGAAGGAGAGGGGGAAGGAAGGAGGGGAAGGGAAACGGGAGGAGCTAAGAGGGAGGAGAGAAGTTGGAGAGATGGAGAATGTAAGAGGAGGACGGGAGAGGGGAAGAGAAGGGAAGGGAGGGGAGGAGGGGCACGGAAAGGAAAGGAAAGAAGAGGGTAGGAGGCGGAGAAGAAGATGAGAGGACAGGGGAAAGAAGGGAAGAATGGAGGGGAAGGAGGAGGGGAGGGAAGAGGGGGATGAGAGGGAGAGGAGAAGGGGGAGGCGAGAAGAGGGAGGGGGAGAAGTGGAGGGAGAGGAGGGAGAGGGGAGGTGAAGAGAGGAATGAGAAGGCGAGGGGAGGAGGAAGAGCTGGGATGATGAGAAGGGCAGAAGGGAAAGGGAAAGGAAGACAGGAGTATTAGGGGAGGGCAGGAGACGAAGACGGTTAGAGGGAGAGACGAGAAGGAAAAAGGAGGGGAGAGGAGAGGGTAGAAAAGGGAAAGGAGGGGAGAGTTAAACGGGAGAAGCGGAGAGGAGGGCTAGAGAAGGAGAGAACGGAGGGGAGAAGGGTAGAGGAGAAGGGGGAGGGGAAGAAAAGGGAAGGATTGGAGAGGGTAGTAGGTGAGTGGAAGAGGAGAGCACGAGAGAGGGGAGAGGTGAAAAGAGAAGAAGGAAAAGGGGAGGGAAGAGGGTGCAGAAGAGGAGAGGAGAAGGGAGAGGAGAAGAGGGATGGGGAGAAGTGGAGGGGAGAGGGAAGGAAGAGGGGAGAAAGGGAGAGGGGAGGGAAAGAGAGGAAGGAGAAGGCGAGGGGAGGAGGAGATGGGTAGACGAGAAGGGCAGAGGGATAGGGGAAAGGAAGAGAGGAGGAGTAGGAGAGGGGGGCAGACAGGTAGAGGGTGACACGAGGAGGAAAGAAGGGAGGAGAGGATGAGAGGGAGGGAAGGAGAGGAGAGCGAGACAAGATAAGCGTAGAGGGAAGGAGAGGCAAAAGGAGGAGGGGAAGGAAGAGGGGAGGGAAGGACTGGCAGAGGAGGAGAGGGGGCGGAGAGAAGTAAGAAGTGAGAAGGGGGACGGGAAGAAGTGGAGGGAACAAGGGAGGAAGGGAACAGGGAGAGGAGACGAGCGGAGAGGGGAGAAGACAGGAGGGAGGAGAGGAGAGGAGGGAAGGAGGGGGAGACTACGAGGAAAGAGGAGGGGAGGGGAGAGGGTAGGAAAGGGAGGAAAGAGAGGAGAGGGCGATGGGAGAAGCTGAGGGGAGGGCAAGAGCAGGAGGAGAGAACGGAGGGGAGAAGAAGGGGAAGGGAGAAGGGGGAGGGGAAGAATAAGGGAAGGATTGGACAGGGTAGTAGGGAGAAAGGAAGAGGAGACCAGGATAAAGGGGTTGAGAGGAGAAGAGAGGACAAGAATGAAGAGGGAAGGGAAGAGGGGGCAGAGGAGGACAGGAGAAGAGAGAGGCGAAAAGGGTAAGGGGAGAAGTGGAGGGGAGAGGAAAGGAAGAGGGGAGAAGGAGAGGGGAGGGAAGAGAAGAAGGAGAAAGCGAGGGGAGGAGAAGGAGATGGGGAGATGAGAAGGGCAGAGGGGTAGGGGAAAAGAAGAGGGGAGAAGTAGAAGAGGGGGCAGATGGATAAAGGGAGAGACGAGGGGAAAGAGGGGAGGAGAGGGAAGGAAGGAGGAGAGAGAGAGACGGCAGGAGCGTAGAGGGAAGGGGAGGAAAAGCTCAGAGGGGAAGGAAGAGGGGAGGGAAAGATGGGCAGAGGAGGAGAGGGGACGAGGGAAGACGGGATAAAAGGAGGGGAGGAGGGGGATACGAGGAGGGAACAGGGGAGGAAGGTAGAGGGGAGGAGGAAGAAGGGAGTGGTCAGGGGAGGAAAGGGAGGGGAGGAGGGCGAGAGGGTAAGAGGAGGAGTGGGAGGGCAGGAGGGGATATCCTTTCTTCCCTATGACATCCAAAAACCCACCCTCACTTCGCCTTTCCTTTCCTCCGCCTGTTCTTCCCTCAAAACCTCCACCACCTACTTGGAATGCCCACTTTTCCCTTACTCCGTCACTTCCAGTTTAACCCTTCCGCTTCAGGGTCATTTACGGTGGGCAGGGCCCTGTCTATCAAACCATTGTGATGTCATCCCTGTGACTTTTCTACCAATCACAGACACGTCCGTTCCATAAAATCTATCCCCTAACTTTGCTTAATGGGTCTTAAGGGGTAGCCTTTCTTTACCACCTTTGGGAACCTCTGGGGTGCACCACGTCCCCAGCGAAACGTGTTCTGCATCTCCGAAGTGACACTGGGGTACCTGTAAGACACAGTCGATGGGGAGTGAGGAAGAAAAAATCAAGTCATCTCAAACCGAAAGAAGCAATGACCTTGTCCAGGAAGGGGCTGTTGATGTTCTCCTCCATGCAGCATCGACACAACGGGAAGGTTAACTTGTCAATGCACTGGTACGGCAACACGGGATGGTATAAGGAAGCAGGGGGCAAGATGGTACACTTGGCTGACCGAAAGTACGGCGAGAGGTCTGTGGTTTCGGGTTCGTAGAGGAAGATTAAATGCCCCACCAGGTACTCGCCATACTTGTTGACGGAAGGGTAGAGACTGGTATAATCGTAACAATGGATCTGATCTCTCTGGGTGGGGTCGACTTGACGGCGCAACTGGATGGCATTGGTCCTGCCCCAAAGAAGATTTCCCTGGGCTCTAAGGAGTCTCGAAGATCAAACGAGGACATGAAGTCCGTAATGTCCTCATCCAAGCGCTTGTGGTCCTGTCACTCGCACTTCCTGATTTCCTGCAAACGGTAACCTCTGGCCAGCAGTAAGTCTAGTTTGACCTCTGCAAAGGGGTGCACGTCATCCATGGTCCTTGGCCTCCATCGATAAAACATGGATGAAGCAAGATGGGTGTATGGGGATCCCCGAGGAAGAAAAGAAGTAGAAGAATGGAGGTGAAGACCCACAACAGACCACGACTGCAAACCGATGCCCCGTGAGCGGTCTTTCCACCAATTTCCCAGGTTTTTCTAATGAATGCTTCTTCACCCATTGTGGATGGATCAGGCAATGGTTCCTAAGAATGCCGGGCAAGGGTTGTGAATAATGAAGGTGAACAGTAAACCAGAGAGCATGTAGCACAAACATCCTCCTGTATTGCTAAAAAGGTTTTGTCATGAAAGTCACTTTTTAGTTGTCATCATCATCGTGCTTCTCTTCTTGTGTTGGGATGGGTTGCGGCTCAAACATCCTGTTCAGTAAAACTTTCCCTCTGTCCACAGTGGCTGCTGTAGCCTACGGATGTTGAAGAGCCTACAGAAGCTGCTGCGGACAGACGAAAAGTTTTATTAAACAGGATGTTTGTGCCGCGATGCATCTCAAGGCAAGAAGAGGAAAAAGAGGATGACAACAACTAATAGGCGAATTTGATGACAGAACCTTTTTTAGCAATAAAGGAGGATGTTTGTGCTACATACTGTTTGGTTTACTGTTTACCTTCATTATTCACAACCCTTGCACGTCATCCTGAGCGACCCTTGCTGATTCATCCACACCGGATGAAGAAGCATTCATTAGCAAAACCTGGGTAATCAGTGAGAAGTCCGCTTATCAGGGATTTAGGGAATTTGCGGTAATTGTCCAGTCTGGGTCTTTACCACGATTCTCCTACTTCTTTTCTTCCCTGGGACACCCACATTCTCACATCTCGCCTCATCCATTTTTTTTATCCATGGAGGCCTAGGATCACGAACAACGTGGATGCTATGGTAGAGGTCAAAGGGACTTACTGCTGGCCAGAGGTTACCATTTGCAGGAAATCTGGCAGTGCGAGTGGCAGGTCCCCAGGCGCTTGGATGAGGAAATTACCGACTTTGTGGCTTCATTGAATCTCCAGGACCTCTTAGATACCAGAGAAGCCTTCTTCGGGATCAGGACCAACGCCATCTAGTTGTACCGCCAAGTCAACCCCACCCAGGGAAAACAGATGCGTTATTACCATTATACCTGTCTATACCCTTGGGTCAACAAGTACAGCAAGTACCCAGTAGGGCATCCAACCTTTGTCCACGAACCTGAAACTATGGACGTCTTGTCGTACTTTGGGTTAGCCAAGTGTACTGCCATGCCAACTGGTGGCTTGTACAATCCTCTGTTGCCATACCGGTTCACTGGCAAGTTGACCTTCCCGATGTGACGATGCTTGATGTAGAAGAACATCAACAGACCTTTGCTGGACAAGGAGAGTGCTTCTTTCGGTTGTGTCTTGCAGGTACCCCAATGTCACCAATGTCACCACGCGGATGCACAACGCGGTTTGGTGGAGATGTTGTGCACCCTGGAGTTGGCCAAGGCAGTTGACAAACGTTACCCTCTTTAGCCCCACTTTGTAAAATTATGGGATAGATTTTAAGCAAATGAGGGAAAGACAAAGACGGGTCTGTGATTGGTAGAAAAGGGCAAGGGAGTGATGTCACAATGGGTTGATAAACAGGGCCCTGCCCACCAAAATGACCCTGGACCGGAAGCGTTGAACTTGAAGTGGCAGCATAAAGGAAAAGTGGGCATCCTAGAAGGGAGGATTTGATGGCGGAGTAGGAGAAAAGGCCAAGTGGGGGTGGGTTTTTGGATGTCATGGGCAATAACGGATAACCCCTCCTTCCTTCCCCCTCCTCTTTAAGTGACCTGACGTCATGGAACCCAGTGTTCCGGGGACGGCATAGCGGAAAAGTGGGCATGCCAAGTGGGGGGGGGAGGTTGGGGTGGAAGTTTTGGAGTAATAAGAGGCGGAGAAAGCGAAAAGCCGAGTGGGGGTGGGTTTTGGGATGTCATGGGTAAGAGGGGATACCCCACTCCCCTCTTCTTCTTTGGGTGGACCGACATCATGGAACCGAGTGCTCACGTCACCTCATGCGAGAATCGCTTTTCGGGATACAGCGATTGTGTGCTGAGGTCGTGGAACCCAGTGTTCACGTGACTTCACGTGAGAATCGCTTTTCGTGATAAAGCGATTCTCACATGAACACTGGGTTCCATGACCTCAGCACACCCAAAGAGATGGGGTAGGGATGAGGGGGGTGAGAGGGTATTCCCTATTCCCCATGACATCCAAAACCTCCACCCCCAACTTTGCGTGCCCACTTTTCTCTTATCCCGTCACGTGAACACTGGGCTTCATAAAGTAAACTTACCCGGGAAGAAGGGGGAGAGGGGGAGGGGAGGACGGGGAGAGGGGGAGGGAAGAAGGAGAGAGGGAAGGATGGGGAGGGGAGGAGGGGAGAGGGTGAGGGGAGGAGGTGAGAGAGGAGAGGGGAGGGGAGGAGGGGGAGGAGGAAGAGGGGAGAGGAGGAGGGGAGAGGGGGAGCAGAGGGGATACGGGAGGATGTGGAGGGTGGAATGGGAGAGTAGAGGACGAGGGAAGGAGGGGGAGGAGGAGAAGAAAACTTGAGAAGAAAACTATAATTCGGAGATCAAGTTCCTGGTTAGTAAAGCGAGTGATGCAATTTTATTTTTGTGATACAAAGCAGCAGAAAATTTATTAGCAAAGCCTAACACAGCAAAACGTTCAACTGATTGTGCGATGTAGGTGGTGGGATGGAACCGTTGGTCCATCGCCAGTAGCCGCTTTCTATTAAAGCCTTTGCAATACTTCAACTCCTATTGAAAGCAGCTTTTATGGTTTACATTGAAAAAATCTTAATTATTTCAATACGTAGATGAAGAAGCTAACCTGACAAGATCTGGATTTGTGATCAAGGCATTATAATGCCAAATCGTTGTGTCCTTACTCCGGCTGATGCTTGAAAATATTTGACCACAAACTTGGCTGAAATCAGAACAGAAAAGTGTTCATTTCTATGAAGTATTAAAAACAAGCTCTATTTGTAGAACAACTTTATCAATCTGTTCAGCTTCATCAACTTCAGTTGTTAAAAAAGTTTGGTCAGTGTGTTAGTTTTCATAGAAGTTATGAAGCTCTTCCTCACCGTTCGCAATGGGATGGTGCCTCAGCAAGCCAGCTGTTGAATCTCTTTACAGAGGTCACTCAATTTATCTTATAAATTCACATACCATACCTCTTGTATCTGCATAAATCTTTACCCACACTCAACCTGCTGTGAACCTTTTCCTCACCCCACTCCACTCAGCTACACTGGCTACTCCCTTCTCAGTTGTACCCTTGCCCTGCCACACCCTGAAAAGGCCTTAACTCCCTACCCTCACCCCACCCTAGAGCCTCACCAAGTTGGCTACACTATGCCCTCATGAACCCCTCACTGACCACACAGTAGTTTTACCCTTGGCTTTGCCCTCCTTGAGGTGCTTTAACTGTAAGCCATACTCACGATATTTGAATCATCAGGCAACGCCATGTCAAGAGCTATGTGAGCCACACGGATGACATAATCAGGTGCGTCAAACTGTTCAAACAACTTCATGACCTGCAGAGGAAATTTGACGATTCATGAATAATTCCAAACCACAAAGCAAAAGAAATTGCTCACTAGACATGTTTTGATAGAGAAAAAGCCATTTTGAGGGGAAATTTTGAGATTTTCCGCGAACTCAAGTTTCCTTCAATCACAATTATTTTTATAACAACTCCACTTTGAAAAACAATTTGTAGGATATTGTGTTTGAGTTCTCTTCTTTACGTTTCGCACGTGATCAAACACTTATGCCTTAGCCATACCAATAAATTGCTTCATTGTCCATGGCCCTGAAATATCAGCATAAGTGAGCCACAATGCTACATCACCTGTAATAATAATTATTATAAACTTTATGATTCACTCCCAAAGTGTGTCTTGGCTGCTGAAACTTTGTTGTCTACAGGGTGCGTACTAATGATCAGCTTTCCTTTAAGAGACATCATACCTTAACATAAGATACAACAACTAGTGTTGGGATGTCTGTGGCATCACTTTGAAGTACTTTCATCAAGAGAGAGTCTTCTGAACCTGAAATAATACCAAAAAACAACGAGTTCCAGCGGTTCTCTGTAGATAATATTAACACTTTTGGCTTCAAAGTAGATCGTTTGTGGTCTCTTTCATGACGGCACTGAGGATGAGCTTTAATAGCAAAGAAGCACAAAGCTTGAGTGGGCAATCCAGCCAAAGGGAGAGTACGGAAGGAGGGAAAGAATGTTGACCTTGTTTTGTTCCCTAAACTTCGCCTCAAGTCACTTGCTCATATGGTTAACTCAGCCTGCTGCACATTGACAAATGGGATGCGAGCCAAAAGTATCAAAATACAAGTCAATCAACCTTAAAAGATATGTATGTAAATACCTTCGAAGCCATGAAAGCCGTAGAACAATATACTAAAGGAACCATGCAAACACAATTTGCCACTCAGCTTTCGACACACATCTCCGTTGAAAGAAAAACTTTTTCCCCGGGTCGGAATCGAACCGACGTTCCCCAGTTACTAGTCGGGCGTGATAACCACTACACTACTGGAGCAACCACACTGGCAATGCGGCCACTTTGGAAAGTGAGTAGTATCGCACGTCGGCCATTCCTCGGAACATTTTTCCGACTCGGGGCAAAAAGTTTTTCTTTCCTTTAATCCTTTAATGAGTTTACTCCTAAAACAGTAATCACTATACTAGGAGTTTAAAAGTAAAATATGCGTACAAATAAAATTGGATATAAAAAAAAAAAATTATGAATAACAAGTATAAAAATGGTAAATAGGGAAATAATACAATTATGTATACATATAAATAGCATTATTCAAACGATTTAATGGCTGCAAGAGCAACATGCTTAAAATTATTTCTATTTACATCATCACTAATGGGTAGATTGTTCCATGTTACTATCGTCCTTGGATAAAAGGAATACTTATAAACATTATTTAAAACACTAATTTGCTGGAAAGGACGACTGTTCGGTAACCTAGTAGCTCTTTTAATTTCGTGTACCTCGGGAGGAAAGCTAATACCAACATGCCCCATTAGGATCTTATAGAACATGCTAGCTTGAAAGAAGAGTCGACGAGCTTCAAGAGAATCCCAACCAAGTTGTTCAATCATTGGAGTGATATGACTAAAGCGAGAGTAATCGCTAAGTACAAATCTTGCTGCACGATGTTGAACCATCTCAAGTTGGTAAATGTTGTGTTTGGTGAAAGGGTTCCACACACAACATGCATATTCAAGCTTAGGACGTACCAACGTGCGATATGCTGTTTCTTTTACTTTTGGGTCACATCCACTCAGGATACGACGCAGCAGCCCAAGCGTAGAATTTGCCTTTTTGCAGATGTTATTAACATGCTCATTCCAGCAAAGATTTTCTGTCACTGTGATTCCGAGGTATTTTGCTGAGGGAACTCTGGAGATAAGCTGACCATTCACAGAATATTGAAACACAATCGGGGTTTTCTTACAAGTTATTCCAAGATGATAGCATTTCTTAGCATTAAAGTGTAATTGCCAAGTATTTGACCAAAATGATAATTGTTTGAGATCATCCTGTAGAGTCCAACAATCTTGTACATCGTGGATTTCTCTGTAAAGGATGCAATCATCCGCAAAGAGACGTAGTCTTGACTTGACAGATGATGGGATGTCGTTTATATATAACAAAAATAGGACAGGGCCCAGAACTGACCCTTGCGGAACCCCAGAAAGGACTGGCTTTGAAGAGGACTGAGTACCATTTATTAAGACTGATTGTGAACGATTTGACAGAAAGGCCTTGATCCACATGAGCATGTTTCCTCTAATGCCATAGTACTCAAGCTTTAGTAACAGTCTTTGATGAGGAACTGAATCAAATGCTTTAGAAAAGTCAAGCAGCATAACATCAGTTTGGCTACGGCTGTTGATTGACTTTGCCCAGTCATGCAACGCTGATATCAGCTGTGTTTCGCAAGAGAACTGTTGTCTGAAGCCATGCTGCTCGTTAATCAAGATGTTGTTTCCGGACAAGTGTTTAGCCATGTGGCTGAGAACAATATGTTCCATGACTTTGCAGCAGATGGAAGTCAGAGAAATCGGACGATAGTTAGACGGATCCGATTTATTTTCACTCTTAAAAACTGCAGTAACAAGGGCTTTCGACCAGTCTGACGGTACAACACCAAGATCAAATGACTGTTGAAAGATAAAGGCGAGCCACGCAGACGCCGATTGTGAGATCTCTTTGAGCACTCTTGCAGGTAAATTATCTGGCCCACAAGCTTTGTAGGGATTCAATTGGGCTAACTGTTTAGCGACTCCATCGGGCGAAAATAACAGATCTGCAATCGGGCAGAAAGGTGAGGGGCCCATTTGAGGTAGAGGCATCCGCTCCTGAGTAAAAACTGAAAAGAAATAAGAGTTGAGAGTTTCTGCTTTATCTTTGTCTGTGATACTCATCCCATCTACGGTTTTAAGTGGAGAAATTCCAAAGTTTTCAGATTTGCTATACTTAACATACGACCAAAACTTTTTTGGGTTGTCAGTCAAGCTGTCTCCAATAACTTCGTTAAGATAACGGTTATGAGATTCTTTAATCAGCTTTGCCACTTGATTTCGTTGGCTCTTAAAAGCATTCCAGTGTTGTTGATTTTTAGAGCGGACAGCTTTCCTATGGAGGCGATCCTTTCTGCGCATCTCCCTTTTAATCGTGGGAGTAATCCATGGCAGCTTGTACTTTGGCTTTGAAGATTTTTGAGGAACATACTGAGAAATGCCATCAATTACGGCATTTTTAAACGCGTCCCAATTATGCTCCACAGAGTTTTCCCCTGGGTCCGATGCAAAGAATTCAGACGATGACTTCGCTATAAATTCATTCAAGCCACCGAAGTTCGCTTTTTTGTACTCGTAAACTCTATAAGAAGGCTTGGGAGATCGTGTTGCTTTCAAGTTGACCTCAAAATTAACAATGTGATGGTCGCTCAGACCAGCGGAAGTAAACACACCAGAGACAGAGTTGGGATATGTAGACAACAACAAATCTAAGATTTTCTCTGATGCTGGTCTTGTTGGTACTTTGACATGCTGAGTTAGCGAGTAATCGTCCATCAAGTGTAGAAGTTTATTATGTTGTGAAGCAGTACTAGGGTTACTAGCGGTTGGGATCTCACAATCCCAATCGATATCTCCCAGGTTGAAGTCTCCTCCGATAATAATATTTGGATGGTGAGGGATTTTAGTAAACACATCACTGATGGAATCGCCAAGGCAATCAAGTATCTCGTTGGAAGAATTTGGTGGTCTGTAAAACGACGATAAGTACAGAGTTTTGTTATTTCCGATTTTGAGAGAGGACCAGAGGATTTCACAGCTGTCATTATTAAAGTCAACTTCTTCGACACATACTAGGTCGGATTTAATCGCCTGGAAGACTCCACCTCCATGAGCATTTCTATCCTTTCTGAAAACTGTATATGAAGGTGGGAAAATAGAATAAGTAGGCACATCAGGATGGAGCTTAGATTCTGTTCCCAAAACGAAATCCGGATTATGTAACTCGAGCAATGCTTGAAGTTCAGTGGAATGTGCGGAGCCTTTGAGTCCGTTGCAATTTATTATCATTCCTCTCAATGTATTTCTTTTCGATGTTTTTCCATGCTTCGGTGTAGAAATTCCACGGTTCGATGCGTCTGTCGCTGTGCGATTTAAAGGCGGACAATTTATGGAAAAGGCCGAAGATTGAGTACTGTCCACTGATAATAAATTAAACGAGTTTGACGAATTCAGAGAGTTAGTAGACAAGTCCAATAAGGTAGTTGCAAAATTTGAGAGATCACAATTAGGGCAAATCCACGTGCATGAAGAAATTGCGAGGGTTTCGTAGTCATCAATATTCATCTCCAAGCAGCGGACATGCAGCCAAGAGTCACACGAGTCGCATTGGATACCAGGTTGGTTGCATTTCACAGTTTTTTACAAAGACCACAGGGAAATTTCCAAGCTGGACCAGGGTTTACGTTGATATCTCCACACAGTAGCATTAGGTTTAGCAGAAAACATGACCTGGGTTTTTGAACAAAGATGGCGGCACGTCGTTGGCAACGTTGAGATGTCAAGAAGGCTTCAAAACCAGGCGAACTAATGGAATGCAGTTTAATAGCAAATTCGCTGATGGAGCTTAAGTAGTAGTTGGAAGTATCTTCCCTGCACTTTGGGACCAAATTACAATGGATAAATAGGCCAAGAAATAGGAATGTTATCGGAGCAAGAAAACTTACGTCCGTCATCGTGCTTGTACCACGACAAGTACAAAGAAAGAAGAAAATGAAATGAGTTTCATTTGAGTGGGTTTTTGGTGAATATTTCAAGGCAACTGATGCGATCGCAAAGAGAAAGACAGAGATGTGCGTTGAAAGCTGAGTGGCAAATTGTGTTTGCATGGTTCCTTTAGTATATTGTTCTACGGCTTTCATGGCTTCGAAGGTATTTACATATATATATTTCTAATTGCCGTCCAGGGAATTTAGAAGCCAGGAAACACACAAAAGTCTCGAAAGAAAAATGTTCCGAGGAATGGCCGACGTGCGATACTACTCACTTTCTAAAGTGGCCTCATTGCCAGCGTGGTTGCTCCGGTAGTGTAGTGGTTATCATGCCCGACTAGTAACTGGGGAACGTCGGTTCGATTCCGACTCGGGGCAAAAAGTTTTTCTTTCAACAGAGATGTGTGTCGAAAGCTGAGTGGCAAATTGTGTTTGCATGGTTCCTTTAGTATAACCTTAAAAGAAAACTCCAAAAATTTCTGCTTGGGCTTAAGTAGGGAATGAAGACACAAGCATGTGAGAGAGACTATGAGAAGTATTTAATTTCGTAAGAATGGGCTAGGGTAAATTTGACTCCTAGAGAGTCACTGAACACTGGGTGCAAGTCACTCACCAGTTCCCCTGGCAGCCTTCAGGAAGTACCCCAAGGCCTTGTGGTGTTCCCCCAACATCAAATGAGATTGCCTGAGTAAGAACTGCCAGGACGATTGACAGCTGTCACCAATAACAAACCAGATGAGCATACTCTTGCAGGTGGAGATATTGGTAGCTGGACAGCAGGAATTCTGGGAAGAGCACACGCTGGCGTGACGGCCAGCTGGTAATTGAATGTTAAGGCCTGTAAACAACTGTTATGCTAAGAATAGTGTGAAAATCTTAATCCCTTGAGAGACAAGATGTGACCCACCTTTATTAAATTAAAACTACCTGACATAATGAATTAACCGAGGATCACCAAGGGCCAGAAGATTACATACATGTAATTAGAAAACAGCTGAAAATACATAAATGAAAATTGTCTCTGCCAGTTAGCTTAATGTAGTAAATCAGTTAGCGTAATGTAGTAATCTAATGCATATCTTATAGTAATATTGTAATAGTTTAGTGACATTTTCTATTTTACTTATTTTCTTATTTATTTATTTTATTATTTTTATTTTATTATATTATTATTATTATTATTATTATTATTATTATTATTATTTTATTTTTTTTTTTTTAATTCCTTATATATAAATGACTGATCCGCCTAGATTAGCCAGTGCTATTTGCGGATCAGTCACGTTTGTAAATGTGTTGAAATCTTAATTAAAGATCAATCAATCAATCAATCAATCAATCAAAACAATAAAGTTTTTTTATCGAAATAGTTAGGTAAGGTGTTTAGACAATTTTCTCTGGTATATTTTAGAACTACTTTAATTTAAATGTCCCCAATTAGAAGAGGGTTCTAACATCGGCTAGACTACACTGACACCTAAATAAAGTTGTTGCTTGCTTGCTTGAATGACTGACTGACTGATTGATTGATTTTTGCAACTTGTTTTGTTAGCCCAGAGTTCATGAATAAATACTATTTTGGAAAGGACTCTCAGTGACTGTACCATTATAACCAACAAAATTCCCCTAAATGTCTGCCAGTGATCATTTACACATCAGCATAACTAGAGACAATATGAAGTAAGTTGACTTCTAACTTAAAGAGAAGCAGATTAAAATGACAAAAAGCCAACCTTTCAAGCCTTTGCTTGCAATGACAACATACAGTATATTGTATTAAATGGCTGAGAATAATGAAAATTGCATTTATTACGAACCAACAAAATGACCAGCTCCAAGTTGGCTTATCACTCAGTTGGTAGAGCACTCTGCACCAGTAATGCAGAGGTGTGGGCTCGATTCCCAAAATAGCCTGAAATTTTTTCAGTCTTTAATTTTACTGCTGCTTAAGTAGTGTTTAATTAAACTAACTGCAATGATCACACGCATCTTCATACATTGTATTTACCACCAAAACTGGACTCTCAAACAAAGCTAAAAGCTGCCAGTTTGCAAGGATACATAAGGTCCAGCAAGGTGTAAACAGCCTGGTTAAAAAAAGGGGACCACAGGAGGCATGGTGCTTGATCTTACATCTCCTGAGATGTCTGGATTATATGGCCAGGTGCCTTCTCAACTGCATGCCTCCAGTGCCACTCAGAAACAGCTCACCAACTGTAAAGGGAAAGGTCATCTGTTGAGGAAAAATGTACGCACTGAACTTTTTATCCAATGAGGCATCATCGACAACAACAACTACACATGTATAACAACACCTTTATTTATGATTAGCTAAATGGATATTACAATTTGTCCACCTGAGTGTAGCAAAGCTAATCAAGTCAGATGGAACAATAACACAGGTATATACCGGTATACAAGTTATGGAACTAAAATTGATGTAAATAGTACTGTTAGTACTGTAGAGAGACAATATTAGATAATTATTATTACTATTAAATTGAATATATAAATATGAGGAAGCAAGACTACAATTATTACAAATATACTGTAATTTCAAAATACTTGATTTTTTAAATAGTGTTTTGGGAATAATAACAACAACAACAATAATAATAGTAATAGGTTTTTATTGCAGATTTAAAGAAATCTCAATGCGCTTCAAGCTTCATGCGTATCAAGATAACAGTCATCTAGCACATCAAGATGTGTTTTTTTAATTTTCCTTTTAAGTCACTTTTCGTAGGATTTCTTAATTATAAAGGCATCTCATTCCATACCATTGTTCCAATTTAGTTGAAGTAATGGTTATGTCATGAGTTTTCTTTATATATAACTTTGAAAACCTGAAAGAGATACACTGTACTGGAAGGAAAGAAAACCCAAACATGATGGTTCTGGTTTGTTTAAAACCATTTAAGCCCCTGCCGTATGGCAGAAGATGCAATTACATGCTCAATATTCAGCCCATTTGCATGAAATTTGCACAACTAAAAGATCTTGGAAAGATCTTCAAACTGAAGACATAATATCATGCCCCCTCCTATACAAGACTTGATTTACCACCCCTGCAACTTTTGGAACTTTCTGTCTTTGTACTTTTTAGGCTAAGATAATATCTGACAACAACCAATCCACAAAGAGCTGCAACTTAAGCTATAGTTTAGGGGCACAGCAAATACATACAAGGAACAAGACATTTTTCTTGTTATTATTTTTTTTTTTTTCATTTTGGGCATTTGTCAATCCAATCTGTGGCCTCCTCCATTTCTTTTAGTGTGATTTATAGCATACCCCAGAAAATACCTTTCAAATGGTATATCACATGTGGTCCCCTAGTTCATAGTTACCAATTTAGAAAAACTTAGCATTTTGCTCACGTTTAAAGGGTTAAAATTTATTTTACCAAATTACTTAGTTTTTAATTAGTAGTTTCGTTATTTTATCCTCTTGGATTAGGGATGGTGAAGACTAGAGAGGATTAAAGTTAAAAAAATTGGGTGAACTTTTTCAAGTTCTTCTCTGGTGTAGTGTATGTCTTGCTTTTGATTTCCAGGCCATCATTAACTGTTTTAAGTTTGACTCTCTGTCAAAAGAAGATGACTCTCTGTCAAAAGAAGATGTACCCTAAAATTCATAAGTTCACAAACATGGAACATCAAAAAAGCTGAATCAAGATGCAAGTCAAACAAGTCTCTTTCCATGCACATAATAAATATTAAAATTCTAAGAAATGCAATATTCCTCTCTTAGCATGGGATAATTAATGGACACTTCATCAGACCCAGTTGAACTCATACTCATGACCGACCACACACTGTTTCAGTCTGTTGTGATTGGCTGAAGTTATTATTGCTTTAGTTTTACATCACTCAATTGAAAACTGCTCTAAGACCCTGATTTGGGTCCCTTCTGGGGTTTGAACCCATAATCTCCTGTCCAGCAGTCTGGAGCTCTTACAGACTGAGCTAATCAGGGCAGCAGATTACATCGATGGGCAGTGACAGAGTTGTTGGCCCACTTCACCTTCACATGCAAAACTTGAAGTACCGCTGTACCCACACTGATTACAAAAAGGAAAAACATAGTTCCCGGTGCTGTGGTCTGTCTCACTATACATCTATGGGTTGGGTGAAGGCTGGACAATGAGCTGACCACCATATCCTTACTCTGATCCCTGATCACCCTGGGTGGCCAGTGGTGAGGGTGCAGGACTTGTATTGCGGAGGCCTCGGTTCAAGTCCCGCTCTAGTCCCACCGCACTTCTAAATAGCCAACTGGTTTGCCTCCTGCTAGTTGGGATTATTATTATTACTATTATTATTATTATTATTATTATTATTACTATTATTATTATTATTGTTATTATTATTATTATGATCATCGATTTCTAACAGTGTTCTCTGTTAGCTGAAAGTCTATGTGGGCATCTGGCCTCCTCCTGAGACCTGAGGTGTCCAGACTGTTGGAATCCCTTCACTATTTCCCTTTTAACATCAGCCATGCAGTCCAATTAAATATCCATTAAGTATCCTGAGTATTCTTGCAGACCCTAGCAGACATGCTTTCTGTAACAGATCGAATGCACTTGTAATTTCTAAAGTCTCAAGACCTTTACTAAGTCCCTTAGGCACAGTCAAAGCCCCAATAACGATTGGAATGACCTTCACTTCATGACAGTTCTACACACACCCAATTTCTCATAATTATTATTATTATTATCATTATTATTATTGTTGTTGTTATTGTTATGTATTTGCTCAGCTCCACTAGTTTTTGTGTCCTATAAATACTGCCAAGGGTAAATAATGGTCATATATTTTTATTTTGAATCAACAGTAATATGGGTGTTGGCCCTATGCTTCTACTAGGCATGTAGAGAACTTGGTAATTGAAGGGCTGAAGGGCAGTCATATGACTATGATGAGCTTCAAAAGCAGCCTGTCGAAGACTTGCAGGAAGAATGACCTGGTCAATCGTCTGATCTCCTCCGTCACTTTCCCATTTGCAACAAAGCACACTGTTTCTGAAAAGCAGCTGGTCCCACTGTGACCACAAGGTCTTCACAGCACAACTCTGAGGCAACACATCTTCCCACAATGGTTTTTAATAACCTTGAGATCAAAGTCAGCTTCCTGCTGTTCCCTCAAGAAGGTTGAAGTCCAGGTTGGTTCCAGCTTGACAGTGGCCATCGAGCATCAACAGGTTCTTCACAATTCACAGGTTGTTCATTGTCCTGGCAAGGGACATGCATCACAGTCTGAACACCAACATCAACATGAGTTGCTCGCTCCTGTGACTTCCAACCCTTACACCACTTACAACGGACATCACAGGGTCTACGGGAAAGTGCATTGGCATTCAGATGTCACTGTCCTGGTCGATACTGGTTCTCGAAGTCAAAAGTACTCAAGTAATCAATCCAACGTGCAAGCTGCTCGGGATCTTTGGCCTGGACAACAAAATGCAAAGGAGCATGATCGGGTCGAATGCAGAAACTTGTATCTTGTAGGTAATGCCAGTGTTGCTTAACAAACTCAACGATTGCCAAGAGCTCACGACAGGTCACACAATAGTTCCTTTCAAACTTGGACAATGTCTGACTTGCAAACGCAATGGGCTTCTCCACCCCATCCTGAAACTGTGACAATACTACACCAATGCCATGGTCTGACACATCAGTATCTAGCAAAAACTCTCCCTCCCTAGTCGGGTAGGCCAGGACTCTACCGGATGTAAGTAAACCCTTCAGGCTGTCAAAAGCCAGCTGACATTGCTCTGTCCAAGCAAATTCCTTCTTGGCTTCCGTTAGCTTGTGCAGCAGCTTAGCTATGGTCGAGAAATCAGGGATGAATCGGTGGTAATAAGAGGCAAGTCCAAGGAAACTTTTGACCTCCGTGCTGTTTTCTGGGTGGGCCAGGTGCGAACTTGCTCCACCTTTTCAGGGTCTGCAGCAATGCCCTCCTCCGTAACCACATGTCCGATGTACGAAACTCGTTTCTGGAAGAGAAAACACTTCTTTGGCTTAAGTTTCAGTCCTGCTGTGGCTAGTCACTCAAAAACCCTCTTTCAGCCGCCCTAATTCTTCTTCAAACATGTGTCCCATAACTATCACATCATCAAGATAGATCAAGCAAATCTTCCAATGTAGGCCCTTCAAAGCAAGTTCCATCAATCTGGCAAAAGTGCTCGGGACATTGCATAGGCCAAAAGGCATCACGGCCCACTCATACAAGCCACTCGAAGTTACGAATGCTGCCTTCTCCTGGGTGCCCGCATCCATTGCCGCTTGCCAGTAACCTGAGGCAAGATCCAAGGTTGAGAACCATCGGGAACTACTCAAAGCAGCAAGAGAATCATCAACCCACGGCAAGGGGAAGGCATCCTTTACCGTCACTGCATTAAGTTGGCGGTAGCCCACGCACAACCTTTGGCTACCGTCCTTTTGGGTTGCTAGCACAACTGGAAAAGACCAGGGGCTGGATGATTCCTTCACCTTTCCCTGCTGTGAGAGGTCGGTGACTTGTCATTCTATCTCATCATGATTCCATGGTGAAGTTCGCTAGGGTTGAATTCAGATTGGAAGTGCATTGCCTGTATCGATTCTGTGCTGGACCATGTGCATGGTGCCTACAGCACCAACGCAAGTGGCCAACGCAAACGCAAAACATGCACACGTTTTTTGCGTTAACACGGTTCAAAAAGCGCATTAGAAAATGCATTTCTTCTGCGTGTTTATCTATTGTCATTCATTGCAGTAAATTTTCTTTGTGCGACATTGTTTTGAAAGACAAGGACTCACCGTCTCACAAATGCCACAAGTCATGTGGATTGAAATTTGCAGAATGTTCTAAACATTGCAATGAAGCACATCATATTACAAAAACTTCCACAAGTTGTCAAATCACTGGCGTTCTGATTTAAAACTTTGTAGCTTCCCGAAATTCAGTTCAACATCTGAATCAACAGGCGCAATTTTGTTAATTTGGGTCGGTCCAAATTCGAAGTTCTTCTGAACCAGAGAAATGTTTGCCGTGATGCCGAAAATTCACGCTTGCTAGTGCGAGTTACAAATGAAATCACTCTTTTTAAACGGTGCATCATAAACAGCTTTATACCGAATGTCGGCCTTGAAGAAATAGTATTTTGCCATTTTAATCGTCTCTGTATGCCTTGTAGCACTGTACATATCACTATTTTGCGTTTGCCGTGACACCAAAAATTCTCGCTCGCTGGTGGCAAGCTAAAAATAACATCACAGTAGACTTTGCTTGCAAAGAAATTATTCTTTTCAAACGGCGCATCATAAAAAGCTTAATATCAAATTTCAGCCTCGAAGAAAGAGCATTTTGCCGTTTTAATCGTCTCTGTATGCCTTGTAGAAGTGGAGATATCACTATTTTATGTTTGCCGCAACGCCCAAAATCTGATGCAAGCTAAAAATAACACAGTAGACTTTGCTTGCAAAGAAATTACTCTTTTCAAACGGAGCATCATAAAAAGCTTTATATCGAATTTCATCCTTGAAGAAAGAGTATTTTGCCGTTTTAATCGTCTCTGTATGCCTTGTAGAAGTGGAGATGTCACTATTTATGTTTGCCGCGACACCGAAAATCTGGTGTGAGCTAAAAATAACAACACAGTAGACTTTGTGAATTGTATGACAGTAGACTTTGCTTGCAAAGAAATTACTCTTTTTAAACGGCTCATCATAAACAGCTTTATATCAAATTTCAGCCTTGAAGAAAGGGTATTTTGCCGTGTTAATCGTCTCTGTGTGCCTTGTAGAACCGGATATATCACTATTCTATGTTTGCTTTGACGCTGAAAATTAACGCTCGCTCGTGCTCGAGTTAAAAATAACACAATAGACTTTGCTTGCATGGAAATCACTCTTTTTAAACGGCGCATCAAAAGCTTTATTTCGAATTACAGCCTTGAAGGAATATTTTGCCATTTTAATTGTCTCTGTGTGCCTTGTAAAACCGGAGATATCACTAGTTTATGTTTGCCGTGACGCCGAAAATTCAAGCTCACTGTTGTTTCAATTTTGTGGTGTGGAACAGAAATATTGAAGGCTGTTTAAACAAACAATCAGACATCAACAAAAGGAAAACAATACGCTATCTCATACATACTAATGAGCTTTGCTGTATGCGTGTTTTCCATGCGCGACGCGTTAGTGCAAAATGCATTAACGCATTTCTTGCCAACACATTTAATGAGTCGATTTTTGGCCGCATATCTCTGGTAATTGAATAGCAACTCCTGCCGTCTCTCAGTTTCACTGTCAGTTAAATGATCTGTGCTTCTCTCAAAGAGTTCCTGCAAGGCCTTCGGTAGAGTCATATCAACTGCTCCTTGCGACACATGCTCAGTTATTACTCTAGCTTGGTCCTAAGTAGCATCATGGCTCTCTTCATTAAGCTCTAGTGAGGTGACATCATTAACTGGCTTAGCTAGGGCAATCACAGTCTCAGCAGCCAAATGAAACACTTCATCACAAACATTGAAAACATGTAAGGGGACCACCCTGTCCTCCTTAACATCAACCAGAGTCCTTGCAACGTAAAGTCCCTTTTGTTGCAAATGTGAGTTCAGACATGGTTCTAACAATTGCGTGCCTAAGTGAGATGACTTTGCATCTATGTTAAATGAACGCTTGTGAACAAGGACTGGGACGATCACCTCAGTGTTACGTTCAATCATGGTTGACCGTCGAACCATACATCTGGAACTAAGGGGTTTTAAACGGCTCATCATAAACAGCTTTATATCGAATTTCAGCCTTGAAGAAAGGGTATTTTGCCGTGTTAATCGTCTCTGTGCGCCTTGTAGAACCGGATATATCACTATTCTATGTTTGCTTTGACGCTGAAAATTAACGCTCGCTCGTGCTCGAGTTAAAAATAACACAATAGACTTTGCTTGCATGGAAATCACTCTTTTTAAACGGCGCATCAAAAGCTTTATTTCGAATTACAGCCTTGAAGGAATATTTTGCCATTTTAATTGTCTCTGTGCGCCTTGTAAAACCGGAGATATCACTAGTTTATGTTTGCCGTGACGCCGAAAATTCAAGCTCACTGTTGTTTCAATTTTGTGGTGTGGAACAGAAATATTGAAGGCTGTTTAAACAAACAATCAGACATCAACAAAAGGAAAACAATACGCTATCTCATACATACTAATGAGCTTTGCTGTATGCGTGTTTTCCATGCGCGACGTGTTAGTGCAAAATGCATTAACGCATTTCTTGCCAACACATTTAATGAGTCGATTTTTGGCCGCATATCTCTGGTAATTGAATAGCAACTCCTGCCGTCTCTCAGTTTCACTGTCAGTTAAATGATCTGTGCTTCTCTCAAAGAGTTCCTGCAAGGCCTTCGGTAGAGTCATATCAACTGCTCCTTGCGACACATGCTCAGTTATTACTCTAGCTTGGTCCTAAGTAGCATCATGGCTCTCTTCATTAAGCTCTAGTGAGGTGACATCATTAACTGGCTTAGCTAGGGCAATCACAGTCTCAGCAGCCAAATGAAACACTTCATCACAAACATTGAAAACATGTAAGGGGACCACCCTGTCCTCCTTAACATCAACCAGAGTCCTTGCAACGTAAAGTCCCTTTTGTTGCAAATGTGAGTTCAGACATGGTTCTAACAATTGCGTGCCTAAGTGAGATGACTTTGCATCTATGTTAAATGAACGCTTGTGAACAAGGACTGGGACGATCACCTCAGTGTTACGTTCAATCATGGTTGACCGTCGAACCATACATCTGGAACTAAGGGGTTGGTTCTAGAGATCAGAACAATCAAACACTTCACAATTAATGGACAGTTGGTTGTTTACAATGTCAATACGTAAATCAACTTTCGAAAGGAAGTCCATACCCAAAATGCCCTCATCTTCAACCTCAACAACAACGACATGCATTTGATACTCACTGTTACCAAAGCGCACTACAGTATGTCCCACACCATAAGTTTTCGCATGTTGACCATTAGCAAGAGCAATAGCAGAATTTGCTGAATTCAAACTGAACTTAACTCTAGTAGGTAAAGAATCATAAGCCTTGAACGACAAAACTGAACAAGCGGCACAAGTGTCTATCAACCACATAACAGGAGATCCGCCAAGAAAGTGTGGCAAGTAAAGGCCTCCTAACTTTTCAGTAACATGGGACTGTTCCATGGGTGTATCAGGGCATGGCATTTCCTGCTTTGACGATTGCTGAGAGTAAGCACTGCTCACATCAGTACCAGTTGTGGGGCCAACATCATTCACATTTAGGCATCCCCCTGGTCCGTGGGTGACACCCAGCTGGAGTTTCCCGAGCCCGGGTTGGCTCGGTCAAGTGGCTTGTACTTTGGGCAGTTGCAACAATAATGGCCAAATTCTTTGCAATTCCAGCATTGACCATTGTGGCTGAAGGAACGTGAGGGAGGTGATCAATGTTGGCCACCAGAGGTGTTGAAAGAGAGTGACTTGGAGAGCTTCTGTATCTGCTCAACTAACTGTTGCATGGCAACTTGCTGAGTCTCCTGACGTTGCTGTCACACTTGAATGTCATTATGTAACATATCCAGCTGAGCTTTAAACAAATTAGGCTCTTTATAAGCTTCATCCACAGAGCGAACCCGAAGAGAGCTTCTCTGCCCATCTCCATCCACGAGATGAAACGCCTCAAGTTCGCAAGCTAGCAACAGGGCTTCATCTAAGGTGTGTGGTTTATCTCTACATAATTTAAGCCTGTTGTCTCGATTCTTGAGAGCATCAATAAAGTGCTGGACGGCAAATCTTTCTTGAGTGTTTGGAGATAAGTCCTGATAAGCTAAACTTGACAGAGAACGAATAGCTGCAGCAAGAGCTTGAATGCTTTCGTTTTCCAGTTGGCGACAGTTATGAAGGCGCACTTGGTGTAACTCATGCTGTCACCAAACCGAAGCTCTAATTTGTCAACAATTCTGGCGTAATTTCGGCAATCGCTATCAGACATACCATCAAGCACCTTTTGAGCTTCTCCTTGAAGGCCTGCAGCAAGAAATAAATTGGCTTCTTCTTGGTTCCAACCATTAACAACAGAACAATGCTCAAAGTGCTTCAAATAATCATGTAGCGACTGAGTACCATACATACATACATACATCACATTATTTACCCTCGGATTTTAGAGTAGCTTGTGCAGCTAATATCTCCGAGCATTTAATCATCAGATGAGAGATAGACCATCACACCGGGAACTACGTCCCCTACTCTTTTCGAACAGTGTGTGGGTTCTTTTACGTCCCACAGAATCAATTATGAAGAGTTGTGAGACGGGGCCTACAGTTTATCGTCCTTATCCGAGAAGACTAGAAAGTCTAACCATTTGCAGATGTTATTACAAAGGCAGCACTGTCTCCTCAATTATTTAAAGACCCTGAGTGTTGGTCCGACCGGGGTTTGAACCACCGACCTCCCGCACGCTAGTCCGGTGCTCTACTACTGAGCTAACCGGTCGGCAGATGATCATCCGCAGGATTTTTAATAGGCTTCTTTAACTTGCGGCGGTGTGTAAACAAATCAGGGAAACAAGTATCCTGTTGGCTCTCCAATGCAAACGGATTTGCGGACTGAAATCGGTGACTCGCACTGCTAACATTTACTGATGGATCCATCGGCGATGCGAACAGGCCCGCTGATTGAACGGACCTTCCACATGAATTGATGAGTCCACAGATGAAACAGACTCTGATGTAAATGGGTTCCCTGCATTAAAAGGGTTAACTGGCGTGGAACAACTCATTCCTTTCAATCCTGAATCCACAAGTAAGTTTTCCACCATTGCAAACGGGCAAAACCACGATAACAAACACACATAGAGACTTTGGATGCAAAACAACAGAGGACTATGAAATTAATTCACGCAAACCATGAAAATATCGCCATTGAACAAATATCCGTGAAGTTCATCTTTGTTCACCTCTGCCACCAGAGTAACACCACAATTCCCAGTTAAAACACGGCGTTAAGAGAACAACACACCATTTTTAATTTTCACTAAACCAGTCTCACAATACTCATTGCTTCACACATGGTTGTTACGCCATAGGTCACGTGACTTATTAGAGGGGTACCCACAGGGTTCACCTAGCGCTACAACACTGTACTTACAAAGCATTGGATGGAGCAGGAGTGGTTAGCTGTTCTGTGATCCAATTCAAGGCAATGAAAGAACTCAGTAAGAACACAGTCTGAGGAATATACACTGATGACACTTCTCTGACTGTCCTGACATCCAAACCAATCTGGAAAAACACAATACATGGGGTTAGTTTTTATTATTGGAAAGCACAAAACCATTTGCAAGTTCATGGAAGATGGTGAATAGCATCATACAACTTGCATCCTGAATTTCATGTGGCCACTAGTTTTGTGCTCATGAGTTTACTTGCAACAAATTCCTGATGTTTAATGGAATCAATGCAAAATTTGAAACAAGTGGCATTGCCTAGTACCATGGATTCAATGTTTTCCCTTCTTATCCTATTCTACGACAATAGTTTGATCAAGAACTGATGAAAAGAACAATCTTGTGAACAAGACAGTCCACCATGGGTAATATCATGCATTACAAGTTAAACTTTTATGAGCTGGAGTTTGAATTACCTTGTTGACATTAAACTTTGTTATCAAACTATGCAGCACCAGAAGATCTTTACAAACAGTCATCCGGGATGAAATCATTTGGTGAGAGGACATGGAAAGAAGGGACAAGGAAAGTGAACTACTGTATAAATGACTGCAGCTCATCGCATGATGTACTTCAGACCAGCCTGCAAAAGAAACAACAATCATCACAGTGTCGCAAGGATCCTGAAAGCTCTTCTCCACCTGTTTCCTTTCCTCCCTGTACCCACCCCCCAACAGGCCAAACTACCCAGGGTAACTGTATACATGAAGTTTTGCCAATAAACATCTAGAGAGCAAGTTGCAAGTACTGAACCCAGGAGTCATATCATAACCTGGTGAAGCAGGGTCATCCAAGTCATCTACCGTACTAAGAATCAGGGCTGTCATTAGAAGCCGGCAACCTGCTTTTATAGCCCACTACTATCAGTAAAATCAGCTGGCTACTCTCAGTCTGCTTATCAGAAGCCAACATTCCTTTCCCGCTGCTTAGCCAATCACATTTTACCTACTAAATTCTGGAAGGTTGACATTGACCTCAGGACGCTTTTTGTGGGATAGTTCAACATAGCAGAGACAGAGCTTGAGCAAACTTTGATCACCGTGTGCTCTACGTTTAAAATTTCCTGTTTAAATGCATATCAACTGACTTCAATTTAAGAATTTGTGAGAGAAAATAGCAATAATATTTCCGTCAATATGCGGACTAGTTACGGAAAGACGCTTATTCAGTATCATGCAAGCTTCGCCTTCAATCTTCGGTTTCCTCACTGCTGGTCATGTTATAGCTGTTGTGTCACTTATCATGAATTTGATGAAGGGCCAAGTCAGTTATTTAAGAGGTATTGACGTATTATTGGGTTAGTCTGAGTGATTTGGAGGAAGGAAACTTTGCCATCGGTAGACCATACCACGCAGCGGATTGAGCAAGCTGCTAGGTAATAAGCTGCATAATTGTGCCGTCCGCATCTCGTGAACTGAAGAAAAAACTACTAGTTGGCGCAGTCTATGCCATCGGTGTTTGATAACTTCTGACGTCCACTTCCCCAGGACTTTTTGGGCTCCCTGCGTGGGCGAATTTCATCTGATTTAATGCAAGACTATGATAGATTGAGCTTTGTTGTTGTACCATGTGTGATAACTTCACGTCGGTTTACTCTATGTTTGATTGACTGATAAATGCTTCAGATTTCTAACTTGGCTGCATCTGAATTGTTATTTGCTTTAGTCTCTTGTAACACTTCGTATTACTAAAAAACAAATTGGCTCCAGCGCTTTGATACGTTTACAAATTTGTGAGAGAAAGAAGCACGCATAAGGATTAATTTTACTTGTTATCAATGGACAGTTGCTCGATCGTGATTGGCTAGGATGCCTGCGAGTCAAACAATGGGAAAGGAATGTATCTGGACTGTCTGTTTACAAGAAACAGTGCAAATTCTGTTACAGATAGCAATGGTGTTTACAAGGGTCCGTGCAAATTTTGAGAAATTTTTTATATCTCTGTTGTGATTGGTTAAGCTAATGCTTTTAGTCAATCACCAAGTGTACAGTAAGTTAGGTACAGTACGTGGCAAATCAAACATGGCTACAGACAAAACTTTACGTGGACAGATGAAGAAAAAAATTATTTTGTTGTTGCATGTAGTTTTAGACTACAAAGTCAGAAAAGCAGGCAAAAGAGTCGACTGCGAGACAGTGAGGAACAAATATGAAGATATAACTGAAATGTTTTTGGAACAGTACCCTGAAAACGACAAGGAGAAATTTCCCTGAGGTGCTGAAATGTAACTTTACGAAAAAAAAAAAACAAATAGCGACCTTGCAACATTTTTGCTTAGCAACCAATAAACATATTAAAGTAGATTCCAGGCCATAACTGCACTAACTGTGCAAAACCTTGCACGGTTCAGGTGTTTTAACGAGTCCGTACGCACATTGGAACCTTGACCTGCTTTTTTCAAGTCCCAAACTTGCACACTTAGCCATTCAAAACTTCGCCCGGTTCCACCGGTCCCGTGTGAATGCAAGGTGGAACCATGCAAGTTTTTGTCCGTGCAAACATTTGTCTGGGCCCATGTAAACAGGGTCTCAGAGTGCCTTCAATCGACACATCTTAAGGACGTAATTTGACCTGGGTTGCTATCTAAGCAAGTAGTAAGTAAACACAGTTAACCCATTGACTACCACACTGGAAGAAACCGCCATGCAGAACGATGTCCCTTGTACCATTTGTGACATCATCAGTTTTAATGCTCATGGACAACTTTTACATGTAGCATGTGTAGGGGGAAGAGATTTTTCAAACCATACCCAAATGAGCACGATTCCATCAAACAGGCTGGAGAAAACGCGAAAAAACCAAGTGACGCTGACCCGAAAATTTGAATGAAAATCTTGTTCCACTACCCACCTGTACTTCCTTCCATCTAATCCTATGATCCTAAAATTTTTCCCAAATCTATTGCCACCGAAAGGAAGCCCAGAAAATTCCCAGCAAGAGAAAAAGAAAGCGAGGCAAGGAAAGAGAAAGGTAGAAGGCAAAGGGGCAGTGATGGGAGATATTCCTTAAGAAACTCTGATTTCTATCTGCCTTGTTTTAATATGATTAAATAATTATGGAAAGCATTCATTATTACTATGGCCCTTTCCTCTGGTCAAAACGTACAATGGAATTACGTGCTGAGGAAAGTCTGCACAGATTTAAGACTAAAATTAGGAGAAGAGACCTGACTGCCTAATGGCTGTAGAAATTGCATGCTTTGTAATAACTATAATTTTGAGACCCTATGTTACTAAGCAAAATTTTATTTGTAAATAAGTTTTAGATTTTCTTTTTTTAAACTTCCCTAGCTTTTACTATTTAGCATTACTATCTTAACATTATCTTATTTTTGTGTCACCAATTAGTGCTATGTGCTAGAGATTCATTACACAAGTCATTAATAAAGTCCACTACTACTACTACTAAGCATTCCAGGCTCACTCCTTGTATAGTCATTATAAGTACATGTATTTAAGAATATTAAAATAATACTGCCTGACATACCTGTACATGCGCAGCTTGAGATCTCTACAGAGAGCAAACACACACATGTGTTTCCCAAATGGATGAATTGTCAAACTGGTAAAAGCATCAGCAGCTACATGTAGCACATCTCTTCTACTGTAAGACTGGATGGAACAAGACCTGACCATAAGCGCTGCATGAACCCTGCTTGTTTTAACTCAAACTGCTCAACTTGACCTGTAAATAAACAGATTTGAAATCTTGTGTTTTGCAAACCATGTTACAGTGCAATAATTTTCATTTGGAAACACTGTTCAAATGAACCTTTGCCACTGGATTATGCTGAGGGTAGAATAGACTCTGAACATCGTAGCCTAGCTTATACTCATCACCAATAGATGTGCTTGGAAGCAGGATGGCAGAGCCAGTTATCAAATCGAGCACAGAGGAGGTATCCATGGCAACCCAGCGAGCGGCCACCACCAAAGGCACTGTCACACTGAACCAGTCAGTGGACTACTTACCAAAGGGAGGGGGGAGAGGGAACAAAAAACTTGGAATCTGAGCAAGCTAAATGGCCTTACAAACAGGCCAGCAAGCAAGCGAAAGCAAATGAAAACTACAAAGAGCCCCTAAAAAGGGGGCAAGGCCGTCCCTGAGCTGCTCAAAGTTCTAACAATAGCTCTTACTACATTATATTCCTTTTAAATTCAGACTGCATAAATATAGACATTCAAATCATGATCATAACAGCGGAACTTTCACACCCCAGAGGATTTAGGTTTTGAATTTACATATACAAGTTCCAGCAGAGTACAATGGATAAAGACAAAAATAACATACATGTCTACGCAGTCGATCCGGATGAGGAAACGCAATCCTGTGGATGCTGTTTGTTGTAGCAGCTAAGACACTGATGTGAGTATGGCTTTCAAAAATTGACACGGCAGGCAGAAGGATGCCATCAGCAAATTGTAGTTTGCGGTTGTTTCCAGAGAGATCACTGTCCAAGGACTCTTCAGTTAACTGAAGCACATTATCTGTTATTCTCCTATCGGAAAAATATGGATTTTCTTCAGGGTTACCATCAAGATTTGTGGTCACCAGCCCTGTGACTGTGACAGGGCCCCTGTCAGACATACTTGGAGCAGTAGGCAGGATAAAAGGGGTAAACAACAGCAAGGGCCTTCTAGAGGAATCAGGGGACATTCAACTTCAAACACTTTGAATGTAACCACTTCAAATGTGTGTCAATATACCGAAAAGCGGTCAGAAATTGTAAAATTTCGGAGCTCGGAGGTGAATAGTCCTTGCTAATCACCTCCGAGTTAACCAATCAGAGTGCGCAAAAAGTGCAATTCACTTGTGTGGTATATACTAAGCCTAGATAATTATAGAAAAAATAAGACCTAATAATAATAATCACTTTATTAAAGTCTCAAATCTTTCTAGCCAGGCACAGGTGCTCTACTAATTGAGGCAGGGTTTTCATTAACTTTTCATGTAAAAAGGAACCTGACGTGAAGAAGCCAGGTACCCTGAGTAAATTTGATGAGCAGAGCTTTCAATTTTGCACCTAAAAAGGCCGGGTATGCCCTTCGCAGTATACAGGTGCCGGTACCGGGATCCCAGCTTCTAATACAACCACTGTGAGGAGGCTATTCAAATCAACACTAAATCACGTACAATCAAATCAAATAGAGCATACAACTTGGAGTTCAAAATATTAACTTAGATTTAAAATATGTTGAACTACAGTACCGCTCTAAACTATCGCCCCATTTACCATGACTTTGCCTGGGTGGATTTGCCATTCCATGCCTCAGTTTCACCTAGGCAATACCTTGTCTAACCAATTCGAAAACCTTGGTTTTGCCTCAGATTTTTGCAGTTGACTTATGCCACAGTAGACTCGCGGTAACGAGCAGGATGCGGCAGAACTGAATAGGCTATTGTATGCTTTGTTTTACTGTCTTTTATTAGCGACATAGAGCAAACTTTCACAGTGAGGTGTCAAAAATTTTACACGTGTCATATTTCATTATTTGAAGAAATTTGTAGTAGGCACTTGGATAGCCTCCTTCGCAGACGTCTTTGGGCTCGTCACCCATTCCTTGCCCACGAACGTCTGCTGAACTGAACTGCCACTTCCGTTCGTCGGCGGTTAGCCTTTGTTTTGAAGAAACCAATAAAGAGCTGCATAAGAATGGAAATCGACACCCGAATCACGTGCATCGTCTGTGAAAATAATCCATAGATTGGAAAACTAACTATGATTGGCTAACCGCCGCAAACGGAAGTGGTAGTTTCAGTTCAGCAGACGTTTGTGGGCAAGGAATGCCTGACGAGCCCAAAGACGTCTGCGAAGGAGGCTAGCACTTATAAGAAAACTTATGTAGTTTAGCTAAGGAAATGAAGGAATGAAGTGAAACATTTGTGTATTTGGGAACACAATATTTTAAAACAGTAATAAACTTGTGGGGAAAAATGTAAGACTTATACTTTGGTTCATTACATAGAGATTTGATGCCGACGATTCGGCGGCATCAAACATGAGTAAAATATTTACACGCTTTTAGTTTTATTTTTCGATCGACAAATGAAAAAGTCTAAAACAAGTTTATAACTTCTAGCTAATTTTCTTGGTGTAATGTTAGCACTAAGTAATGAACAGCTTCAAAGCGGAAACTTGATTGTGAACCTGTCGTCGAATACTGCTTCATCTCAGCTCACATATAAACAGTCGAGATACATAAATTTTAACGAATGGAAAATAACTGGAATTTTGAAGAACACAAACAAGCAATTACACTCTAAATGCTTACATTTAAAACGGCCACAGATCACTTTATTAAAGGACACAGGTTTTGTGGTTTGCTGGATGAATCGTGAGTTGACTGATGCCCAAAATTTGCATACCTCGAAACAAGATATTTACATATTTGCATATGGTAACTTAACGCACATTTTGTCAGCCAAAGTTAGCGGTTCAAAATTATTTTGCTTGATGTGTAGCAGCTAAGAATAATGACAAAATAAATGAGCTACATTTTTCGAGGCTGTCGACAATCCAAAATCTTTTGACCTTGAAAATTGTTGGAGGCGTATCTCACAGGAGATGATTATCATACTTCTCCCCACATAATACAGTTCGTCGAAAGGTATCCCTCGCACCGCAATAATTTGTTACCTAAGCATCTGGATGAGTCAAAACGTAAAAGTTAGAAAATGGAAGCAAAACCTTTTACACAGCAACCACAAAGAGGCTTCGAGCATAAAATTATGAGGATTCCTACAATGGCTGTCTGGATCTTTCTCACTTGCCGTCTCAACACTTGGGGATATGCTATTCTTATCATATAAAACACCGATTGTTATTACTTTTACGTAACTTCACGGTCAATAATCAAATGTAGTTGTAACAGCGATTGTCTTGTAAAAGCAAACTAATGAATCAAGTTTTCAAATCATCACTTGATCATTGGAGAATGCGGATAAAGAGGAACATTTTATTTTCAGTTTCCTCACCATTAGAAACGATCTAAAGCTGTATCAATTGCTTTTATATCACATGGACGTATCTTTGAGGAAGAAACTTATCGCGTTGAACATTAAGCAGTGAAAGCAGGAAAGATAAGACGAGAACTTCTGTTACTATGAGAAACTATGAGAATTTATGTGATTCAAACTAAGAGATGTTTTTTTTTCCTTTGGAAATATTAGACACTTTCAGATTTACATGCAATGACTCCCATCATTCGGCTTTCCGCAAAGAGCTTCTATTTGTGTTCATAGTGTTTTGTCCGCTGGATCCTTGGAGGAGAAATGTGAGACAAAATTTTAACAATACAGACTGTACATCCACAATAGTAATTAATTACAATTGTCTTTTACCGATGCATTACCGTGGTTTTCGTTTGCTTTCGGTATTGCCGCGGTTTCAGTTTCAGTTTTGGTGATTCCGCGGTGGAGTTGCAGCAAACAACATCGGCAAAGACGAGGTTTTTACTGCGTGCTAATGGGGCGATAGTTTAGAGCGGTATTGTGTATAACCTCGAGATTTTCGTTATATGTGCCCGTATGTGGGAAAATTTGGCTCTAACTCAGTGTAAACACCTGTGAAACTCACGAATGAAAAAAGAAAACGAAATATTCTAAACAATAGCATACAGCAAAATAATACCTCTAAAAACAGAAAACTTTGCCAGGTTTTTATGCACATGTCATCAGCTTCCCCATGCATGGGGTCGACCCCCAGGCTAACCAGGGGGATTGTAAAATCAGTCAAGCAAACTTGAAGAATTTCCCCGGGGGGTCGGGGAATCTCTCAAGACAAAGTCCTCTGGGTGCGCTGTCTCTCAGTTGAAAATCCCGTGATGTCCTTTTCAAACTTTAGAATTTCCCCACACCCTAATCTTTGATCGTAAAACAATGTCAAGATTTTCCCCTACACTCGGGCAAATAATCCCATTCATCTCCTTGTATTCCCCCACATATCTCCCTGGTAGGCCCGGGGGGCGACCCCACGGGGAAGCCGATGACATGTGCATTACACCGAGGTAAACCCGAAAATTTAACCTCACATCCTCGCCAGAATACTTCTAACAGTTCAGGGGCACCCAACGACAACTTTCGGTAGATATCTGTTCGGTGGATGGTAATTCGCCTTGGACTTTCGGCGTCGATTAAAGAGTGCACTCGGATTTTCGTGACTAAAACGTGGCCCAAAAGTTTCGCGATTGGGAAATCATAGCCCCTGAGGTTTTCGAAAAGGTCGTAATTGCTGTTTTTGGCAGTCGAAAACGTAAACTAGCATTTTCGGAAAGAAACTAGCTCCCTAGAACGTTCGTGGAAAGTTCATTTCAGCTTGCATTTTCTCAGAGGAAGACTTTGTTCCCTAACATTTTCGGGCAATTAAATTTCAGCTAGGGAATCCGAACAGATGAACTTCTTCTAGCTTATGAAAACATCACTTTAAACAGACTTCAAGTAACATAAGGTACTTTAAAATGCCTTTCTACAGCATTTGGTTGATTTCGCTCGTTGGGTGCCCCTGACAGTTTGTAGGAAATATTTGAAAGAAGATAATATGAAATGCATGGCTAGTATATTAGCTTAGAACTACAAGTTAAAGTACTGCACGCAGATAAGCTTAACCTTATACAAACCAGAATGAAGCGATTTCGAGTGACAGAATCCATGTTTCCACTCTCGCGATATGCAAATACTCTTCCACATGTGGCTTGGTGGACTCTTCATCTTTCACTGTTGCTTTTAAATTGGATCCTATCGTAAAGTCAATAATTTTTGCTTGTCTATGCATGATGGCTGTTAACTTAACTTCACGATGATTCCGGCCGTGCGCCATCTTTATTCGTTTTACCCGCGATGTGAGTGAACGTTAGAGCCCAGTCTCTCTAAAGTATTCCCATCAGGCGATGCGCATACCTCAAACGTTAATTATTAAAATAAAATGCATAGAAATATTACAATTTAGACTGACCTACAGGTAGCTTAGCTAATCGTGGCAGGCCAGTCTATTGAAACAGAGGCAATTATATTATAGTACAGGATTAAAAAAGAGAAAATAAAGATAAGTGTATTTGTGTGAGATTGAACAAACAAAGAGAGAGAGAGAGAGAGAGAGAGAGAGAGAGAGAGAGAGAGAGAGAGAGAGAGAGAGAGAGAGAGAGAGAGAGAGAGAGAGAGAGAGAGAGAGAGAGAGAGGCTAAGATACTAAAGGTACTTGCAATTGTGTCTTCCCTATGGATTCTTTGGATCAAATATTATTTTATCGATTTCAATGTAACTATCTTCAGTTTTCAAAATGTCAAAAAGTACTCTTTTCATTTCTTTCTTAAAACTATTCAGTTTTTGGCAACTTTTTCTTATCAGTCTCAGGTATCCCATGTTAGAAGGTAATAAACGCCTATTTAGACGTTAGAGTTTCTATTGTATGTCAAGGGTATTTATAGTTGCTGGTTCGCGCCAATTTTCATACACCTCAGCGATCCAGCACTTCGGTCTTTTCTTGTAGCAATTCACTATGGAGAACAGTGTCAGTTACTGCTTGCGAGTGTATGTATCCCACCCGCCCTCCCTACCACCTACCCTTTTATTTTGCCTTAATTTTCTGATACTGCTATGTCGTTATTCCAGGCCGTAGAGAGTCTAATCTCGATCATGGCAGAAGCTTCCGATGCCACAGGCTCGGCCACTGGGCAAGGGATTGCTGTTATGCATGGTCCAGCCAAGGTGATGGCGGAACGCAGCATGCCAGCATGGTCAATGCTCCGGGGTTCATCTACAAATGGAACGCCAGATCAAATCCTAAGCAGTGAGTCCTCTACTGAGGACATAGTTCAGGTACTGCAGGATAATGACGCAGGCGAATTTGACGATAGTACCAAGCTCGAGACTCAGGTTAAAGGGAATTTGCCTAAGAATTTGCACTTCTGGAGAAACATTGGTGCATCACCTTTCATTTTGAGCGTTATCGAGGAGGGATATTAGTTACCTTCTTTGCTTTTCCGGAGCCCGCCGCTTTTAAGAACAACAGAACAGCGCTGGAGCATACAGAATTTGTAGAAAGCGCTTTAGAGGAGCTTTGTCAGTCTGGCCGTGTTATCCGGTGTGCCGCACCCCCTAAGGTCGTCAACCCCCTTTCAATATCTGTGCAGGCCAATGGTAAAAAGAGGTTAATTTTGGACTTGTGATACGTGAACAGGCATTTGCAGAGGTAACGCATAAAATACGGGGATTGGAAAGTGGCCATTTCATACTTTGAGGTGGGGGCTTACATGTTTACATTTGATCTTAAGAGTGGTTATCACCATATAGAGATTGCGTGCGTGCGATCACCAATATTACCTTGGTTTTTCGTGGGTTGAACCGGTTTCTAAGAGAGCTCAATTTTACCGATTTACGGTCTTGCCCTTTTGGCTTTCCTGCGCGCCACATATTTTCACTACAGTGCTTAAACCGCTTGAGAAGCACTGGAGGGTAAATGGAGTTCGCATTGCAGTTTTCTTGGATGTTGGTTGGGGAATAGCCAGCACGCTAGACTCATGCGCTTCCCTCAGCAAAACGGTGAAAGATGATTTACATAGTGCAGGTTTTGTGTCTAATGATGAAAAGTCTGTTTTGGAGCCTTGCCAAAAAATTCCCTGGACAGGTATTACATGGCATCGTGACAGTCGTACTATTGAAATCAGTGAGAGAAGAGTTGAGAAAATAGTTTCTACAGTTGACAGCAATAATGATTAAGTTTGTCAAGTAGAATTTTATGATTAACAGTATCAAAAGCTTTCTTTAGGTCAAAGATCCCACAGGTAAACAAGCGTCGATCCATATTTGACTGAATAGCTTCAACTATATCGATGATAGCATGATGGTTAGAGTGCCCCTCGCGAAAGCCATACTGCGACGAATATAGAATGGAATGCTGTTCAATGAAGCACACACATGTTAAATGAGGGTTCTGGAACAGCTTGAAACATAACCGTGATCAAAGCATTTTCTCAAAACTCGGCTTTCACCCTCGTTTTGAGAAAATGCTTTGATCACGGCTATGTTCCGCTTGTCCAGAAATGGCCTGCAAATCGCGATTTGCGAAGTGTGCCAGAAAATTTCCTATTGAAGAAATGGCTGTTCATGTTATACACGGAAGCGTGCCAGAAATATTTTTCCTATTGGAAAAATATACGCACCGGTATATACGCCAAGATGGCAGCCACAAGATTTTAATCAGAAGTTCTGCAAATGTTTTACGGTCCAATCACGCAGGAGGAAAACAGAAACCTTCCTCAACCATTACGACTTGATTTGGTTGTAAATTATGACGTGTTTCTGATTTCCCAAACCAATTTTGATGAATGGCTTCGTGTTTGGAGAGTGGATGTATCGGAAGGAAATGAAAACAACAACGATCTTCTTGCAATTTGCAAAAGAAACGAAACCAAAGGTTATTGACTTGGTTGCAAGCGAAATCAGAAAGTTGAAAAGCGTGAAAGCAACTTTCGGGCTACAAGCAAAATTTTCAATAGAAAGAAGAGGTGAAACGCAATACATGGATCATTATTTTTATGACCAAGAACCGCACGTTTTCGAGAGAGATGATGATGAAGAAGAAATTGAACAAAAATTTGACGAATTCGTTTAAAACACAAAAGGAGAAATTGAGGTCTGGTCAGTGAAAGGATCAGGATGGATTCTTGAAAAAATTGAGATTGCATACGTGAATGTGAATTTTGCGAAGGGAATGATATGTTGACCGAGGTAATGTCCAATTCATGCAGCGGTATGTAAGCAAATTAAAAAAAGTCAGCAATTTCTCAGAATTATTCAACAGTTGCTGAGGATTGCTCAGGAATTTCTTCAACAACCCGCCCAGAGGCGAGAGAAGAAGAAGAAGAAGAAGAAGAAGAAGAAGAAGAAGAAGAAGAAGAAGAAGAAGAAGAAGAAGAATAATAATAATTACAATTTTTATAGCGCCCTATCCAAAAGCTCTAGAGCGCTTTACAATTAAAGTTAAAAAGTTAAAACTGGATAACAATTAGACAACTACTCATTAAAATAACGCTCAAAAAGATAAGTTTTCAGATTACGCTTAAAAGAAAAAAGGTCCTCGCTACATTTTATGCTGTCCGGAATATCATTCCATAATCCTGGTGCAGCAACCGAAAAAGCGCGATCACCGTAGGATTTTAGCCTGGAGCGCGGAGCGACTAATAGCTTCCTACCTGATGATCTTAAGGTCCTAGTAGGCTTATAAGTTTCGAGCAGATCACTAATATAACTAGGGCATAAATTAATTAGAGCTTTAAAAGTCAACATTAAAATTTTAAAAATAATCCTCTGCTCCACGAGGAGCCAGTGAAGTTCCTTCAGTAAAGGGGTAATGCGATCAAACTTACGACCACATAAGATCGGCCGTGCTGCACAGTTCTGAGCCAGTTGGAGTCTGTGAGCCAAATATTTCGGTAGACCATATAGCAGAGAGTTACAATTGTCTACATAATACATAATACATAATACATAATCTACATGTTACGAAGGCGTGAACTAGTTAACGCTTTGGCGCAATTAACTGACAGAAACTTTCTAATTCGAGAAAAATTCCTGATATGAAAAAATGCAGATTTACAAATAGTTGAGACTTGACGTTCCATATTTAACTTATTATCAAAGATTATACCAATATTCCCGACAAACTGCGAGGGCTGTATAACAGATTCATCAATCGCTGTAAAAGAGGGAAACTGAGATGCAGATTTGAGATCTAATCACCAAAAGCTAAGTCTTTTCACTGTTGAGTTTAAGTTTGTTCAGGGACATTCAGGTTGCAATATCTACTAGGCACGATTCGATTTTCTGCATAGTAACAGATGAACCAGAGTCAAACGAAAGATAAACCTGACAGTCATCCGCATAGAAATGGAAGTTCATATCATGCTGTCTTATGATCTGTATGATGTCGCCAAGGGGAGACGTATACAGTAGATACAAAATGGGGCCAAGCACGGATCCTTGGGGAAGACCGGGAGGAATTTGATCCATTTATGCTGACAAATTGATTTCGATCAGCTAAATAGGACTTGAACCAAGCAAAGACTTTGCCTTTGATACCAAACCGAGTATTAAGTCTGTGGAGTAATAAGTCATGGTCTACAGTGACAAATGCTGCCGATAAGTCGAGAAGTAACAAAACAACAGTGCAACCACGGTCCACAGCTCGTAAGAAGTCGTCATGAACTCTCAATAAGGCGGTCTCCGTGCTGTGCAATTTCTTACTCTTCGAATGCTCATTGAAATCAATGTGTTTTGTGGTGATCAGCGCCGCGTTGGCCACAGCAAGAAACCGGCCGCACTTCAAAGCAAGGTTGCTGGCCAGGTTGAAGAGCTCTTTGGTGATGATGTAGTTGTTTCTGAGCTTTTTTTGATAAGCGTTGATGTCTTTGATGTCGACAGCTGCTGAACCGCTTTGGTTACAAGAAAAATGAAGCTGTCGATCACGCTGTCCACGTAAGTCTCGTACCTTTTGAAATATTTCTCAATTTGTTTGTCGGAGAGGCGCTTCATCTGCTCATGTATCAACTGCACTCCGATGGCCTCTTTGGCTTTGCCTGTCGACACTAGCACGGCCAACTGCTCACGGAGAGCAGGAATGTCAGGCCCCGGGGCGGCCAAGTCCAGAGCACCTTCTCCAGCCTCCCGATCTGTTCGCTGTTGTAGTTCTATCAGTATTGACTGGCATGTCCCACCCATGATGATCTTGTTATCTTTATTGTGCATCACAGTCTCCGGCTAATGCTCGCACCATTTATTATTATCATCATCATCATCATCATCATCATCATCATCATCATCATCAAGATTTCGCTCACTATTAATTAAAAACATCGATATTTGTCAGATTTTTTAATACAAAATAGCTTTTCTTGTTATGAGATCAGTTTGATATTACAGTGTTGTTATGGTAGCCCCACAATGGGATGGTAGCTCAATTTGAAATAATTCTTGGTTTTCACATGACGTCATCAAAAACTAAAACTCAAAAGTAAACAGACTTTTGCATTTTTATCTACATCACGTAAAAGACATATTAGAAATGTATCTGCTTCCATGTTTTCAGCTCGGTACCGTGCTTTGTGTTTAAAATAGAGCAGTTTGAATTTTATAGTTTTTCCCAGTGTGTGACAACAGATGTCATGAGATGTCTGCCCGCAAGCATATCACGTACATGAAAACATCGATTCACCGTGTGTTTTTGAGGTTTTAAAAGCCAATATAACAAGATAACCGTCTATGTGAACGTTTGCAGGCTGAACAGGGCGATGAAAGCCTTTGAGATAGCTTAAGTAAGTTCCAGATGTTTTTTACTCATTTCCGGCCGCCATGTTGGAGCTCATCAAGATGGGCTCCATCATGGCGTTTCCATACTAAACCGAATAACTTTGACTGGTACATTTTGACGAATAACTCGAGTACAGGACGTCGCACAGCCCTGAAGCTTGGGCATATTGTTTATTTATTACTCTTCTGCAATATCTCAATTTCTTGACTTTATCTGTTGAATGGTTGACGATTTTATTTTTTTACTTGCGTGACGTGCGCGTGACTAAAAATCAAGAATATTGAGGCCATGATCCATTGATTGTACAAAGAATGCCATTCTAGTGTCCGCCGTGAGAGGTATTTTCTACCAGAAGTTTTCAAAGAAAAAGTATCTGCTGTCCGCTTAGAAAGGTGTCCGCCTTATAGATAATTTAATTACAGCATGCAGAGAAACATGGGAAATTCGGACGGGCAGCCATGCATCACTCAGTGTCCGCCTTAAAGAGGCGTCCGCTATACAGTAGTGTCCGCATGGACAGAGTTGACTGTGGTATTTTCAGTTACAAGATTTTATACAAAAGTCACATACAGACACCAGTTGGAAGGACTCAAATAAACATCCCGACGCTATAATGTATCATCTATGATGTCAGTTATAAAAAATCTTGCTTTCTGTCGGAAATGAAAAACCATGCCGAAGCAGACATAAAATGCAAAACAAGGGGAGACTTAACGTGAATTGGAGTGAAATTTTAAGGAGGTTAAAGAAGGGATTAAAAGGGCACTGTAGGGGATTGTAGGGCATGTACTGTAGGTTGCATTCCCGGGGGGGGGGGTACTCCCATAAAGTCCGGATAGGTGTGTGCCGCGAAGGGTCTTAAACCCTGACCCTATTTAAGGAACAATCCAACGAAAATTGATACCCTATTTAAGGCCAAATCCGAAAAATGACACCCTATGCAAGGGAAGAACAAAAACTCAAAATAGCTTGAACAGGTCAACTTTATTTCCTTAAAATCGCTTTGGAAATACTTTAACTTTGACAGATCATTTGTTTTCCGCTTAACTGGGTGTTTACACCCTGCTATTTTTGCTGATACAAATTTAGGCACCCTATCTAAGGATCACACCGGGACACTATGCCAACATAGGCGAAAAGGATACCCTATTTAAGGATCGAGAACCTACAAAAACCATACCCTATTGCGCGGCACGTACCTATATAGCCCATATAGGGGAGTACCCCCCCCCCCCCGGGGTTGCATTATAGGTTGCTGGGAACTGTTTTGGTGCCCATCTAAAAAAAATTCATCAATATTTCCTATTTCACTCAGTTTAAGTAATCCTTTGAGAAAAATTATCTCTTCCCAAATCTACCCAAAAATTACCAAAAAATTCACAGAACATCCCAGAACACAGCTTCGTGGGGTGTGCATAGGGATTTTCGATTGCTTGAAACGCGAACGAGATGATAACGTCAAATCCATGTCAAGCGACTAAAAAACGATGTTTAGGTTAAATCCCGCCTTATTTAATCAGGGTGTCTTAAACAAAGTCAGGGTTTGAAAGCCTGGGCGGCACACCCCCAACCAAAAATCCTAAGTGCCGTTCAGGTCTTTCTTCTGTTTCCTCGTATCTCCCTTTCTTCCCTTGAAAATTCTCGGTTGTACAATATTCGCCGGAAGTGGGCTTTCGCTTGTGCCGCACGTTCCGTTTAACATCTACCTTGTCATGTTTTTCAAACGAAGAAATCAAGTCTCTGAGAAGTATCTCACATGTGAAAATTTTTCCCACGCGCGCTATTATATTTTTTTCAATTTACGCGAATTAAAGAGAAATGTCAGAATACTAACTACACTGTAGCGATTACTGATTTGAATAACATCGACTCCCACTCGGTTTGAAGTCATCGCTTAGAATTGACGTGACGAAAGCCTGAATGAATGAAACGACACTGACCTGAGTTGTCATAAAAATGTTCAAGCAAGCGACCGTGGATCAAACTGGCGTCATATAGAAAACAAACGAAATATGAAAGCAGAGACCGATATATAGTGATATATGGCTAAACCAGCCGCCTTCCCGAGCCTTCATTTTTCGGTCAGGTACAGAAATCTGAGAAATATAGTACACAGCATTTAAAACCATTCTACGTTGTTCTTCTAAGGAAGTCTTTCAAGAATGTACGGGAACGTTTTGAGAAGAACGCAAGTTTGCTTTTCATTTTACGCACATATTTACGAATGCCAAACAGTCTCGGACGCTTGACGGTGATCATTGATTAAAAAACCCCACTTCCTACCAGCAGTGCCTCAAAGTTCAACCCGTGAACCAATCAAAATCGCTCGATCGTAATTCGAGCGTCATTTTTTACGTGCTTGTGACGTCACCGTCCGAATAAGCGTGTATATTGAAAATAGGGTCAATGGGGTATAAATGCAGAACACGAAACTCGAGAATTCATTACAATATAGTCTCGTAAGCTTGTTATTATATTGTATTGTGTGCCGGCGCAAAAATGGGAAAGCGAAAACTCAGCACTGGTAGCTCTAGCGGAGAGGAAAGCGACGATAGCTGTAAACGATTGAAAAGCAAAGGGGTTCGATTTGGTGAGGTTACGATATATCATTTCCCCAGAAAACAGGGCTTTGTGTCTGTGCCGTCGGCAGGAGGAACAACGCTCGGAATGGCGAGGAAACACATCTCGATCGAGACATTGGGAGTCGAATTGGCGTTGGACGCGACGAGCCGAAGCGATCGGAAGGCGTTTGCGCCTATTTCACAGAAAGCGAGAAGAACTATATTGAAGACTGCTGGGGTTCGGCGAATTCTAAAGACAGAGGAACGCGATTGTGCCCAGCTTAGGCTAAGCCGCATAATATGCGGTTGTAGTTGCGGTGATGTCTGCTACCCACAAACATGTGAATGCATACTGAGTGGAATTGGTTGCCAAGTTGATTACGGCCGATTTCCTTGTTCGTGTCAGCCGAATGGATGTCAAAACAATAATGGGAGAAAACAGTACAATCCTAGCGCGGTGGAAAGACATTATTTTGAAACATTTGGGCGAATAAGTGGACAGAACGGAGGCACAGCTGTGTTGAAATACGTGGGAGTTGTTTAGTAAATTAGAAATTATTTTTTCATACTTTGTCATGCGCGTAAATGTTGCTTTGTTTTGTTGACAATAGAGATATTTTTTGAACCATCTCTCTTGAAGTGTTCTAAAAATAACCGGGTGTTGCTTCGACAGGCTTTGTTTTATCATATCACTATCAAGCAAGATATTTTATTTAACACAGAACTGTATAATAATGTAAATGAAGTTTTGTGTAAATAATGAGAAATCGCTTCAAATCGAAGTCTTATATTGAGCAAATAAAATTACGAAATTCTAAAGATCGATCATGAAGTGACGCTTTTCCATTTATTATTAAGATTTTTCTGCGCCTCTTCCGTTTCCGATTGTCGGGCGGTCTTCAGCTGAAAGACGAAGACGTGATCAGCGTTTTATAACTTGAAGGGAAAATGCTGGAACGGTTACGAAATGGGGCTATGAAGTACATGACCTAGTTTCCTCTTCAGCGTTTTGGTATTTAAATTTGTCGGTAAAATGAACTTGAATGCTTAAACAGGGGCATGCAGCTTGTCTTTTCCTGTCTCGAATTTGATCTCGCTTGCCCTCTTTGAATGACAATAAGTTTTTGCGGAAATCCTGGCCTGCTACCTTGAGACAGGAGGGAGGGCGGAGGGGTGGGGGAGGGGAGATGGTAGGTAATCGTCCCGCCAGCTGGACAGTGATAAAACTCAAGTCAAAAACTGACATAACAGTGAACAAAACAAAAGAAAAATGGTAATATTTAGTCCAAGTCAACACTACTATTTTTTTTATCTTTTACCTTTCAACAGAAGCGAATCATTTTCAGACATCAGTGAAGCCAGGAGCCATTAATGGCTCCTGGTGAAGCCAGAAGTGATTATTTTTAGCGAAATTTAAAAACACATCTGTTCATAAACGGGTTTGTGAATCTTTCTGCTGTTCTTGTTCCTATTGTATTCTTGACCCTTTTGGAGGGACCATATCTTCAGGGTGGCTGGTCTAGTCGTGGTGATGATCTTGTTGAACAAATTGTGATCTTTCTCTTCAGTTTTGCGGGACGGGGTAACAGCCTAATATTAATTTGACCAGTTTTTTGAGAAGCTGATGTCATATTTGGATGTCATATCTTGCAAAACACAACGAGCAGTGGACAGAAATGTTCACTCTCTTTCAGCCAAATATGGTATCCCATTATCTGTTGATCTATTTCAGTCACTTTTCTCTTTCATTCCTAACTCTTTTCACAATGCCGTTACAAGATCAATCCGAAATGCTCCTGACTCAGGAATGACATCACCATTCGAGAATGGCATGCGGAAACGCCATGCAACCTCTTTCCCAGGGTCTCTCCCCTTCTCGTTCCCTGGAGGTCTCCCCCACGTTTGAAAGAGGAGTGGCCCCTGGGGCTACTCCCTTGTACCTACGTGAGTGGTGTGTCTGGGTGTCTTCCCTGCCTGGGGACCAACTTAACACTTTATTTATTTCGCTCTTGCACTTTACAAATTGAACACATACACAGAAATTAACCTATAAAAATTAAATAAGTACGAATATAGAGCCTGGAGGCTAAGTAACTGGGGAGTTTTGGGTCCCGCCTCCAGTTCGATTAAGGAACTTAAAAACAAATTAAGGAGAACAGAGCTATAAAGAAAGTAGTTTACAAGAAAAGTATGGGTTATGGGGTATGGGTTATGGGGTATGGGTTATGGGGTATGGGTTATGGGGTATGGGTTAATTAAATTAAAACGGGTGACACTTTTGACTGTTTAGCTTGATTAGTCTGAATATCAGGCGTCTCCTTCCCCTAACCCACGGGGAGCTCTCCCCTCTCCCAGTGGGTTAGAGAGAGGAGACGGCTGAAATTTAGGCTATAGTTTGATCTGACAAAGAGGAGGGAATATTGACTGGGCGTGGTCGGACAACGGATACGGGTAGATGAAAGACTGGACTGATGCAAAATGAATAGACAGAAACACGCCGGAAACTGAAATATAAGTATGTTCAAGAAAAGAACACCGTGATAAAATAAGGCTACAGGTATTTCGGTGCTACTTTTAATAAAGATACGCCGTACAGTCAAGGTCATCAGTATCATCTTTTTTGCAGCTGATTTATTAAATATTTTTCATTTAAGCCAGTTTAGTTGCCTTAACGAACGATTTTCTTGCTTCATCGACCTACAGTAACAGTTAACTTTGTTATGTTTTTCGAGGTCAAAGCTAAGCTAAAATTAACGCTATGAGTGCCCAAGGGACCGGAATAGACTCGACAGGCAGATATTTGAAATCACCACGATGTTTCCACCTGAGTTTTCTTCAAAACGTTTATCGCGATGCCGGACTTTGACCAGGGAAAATGTAACTTTAGCAATTAATGTCGTCGCTACTCGACAACTTGATTTTGTCCCTGCTGCTGTTAATAAATTTGGTTTTGCTGACTGACTTTATTCTGCTGTTTTTTCTTTTTCTTTCTTTCTTTTTTCTTTATTTCAGTTTTGGTAACACAAAAAGAACGTATGTAGTCTAACGTAGCTGAATATTTAATTCCTTGTGCTGCCCCCCGGGGGGGGGGGGGGCTACTAAAAAAACGTTTAATACGGGGAGGCTCCGTCCCGAGGTCCGACCCCTTTACCCTTTTATATACCATTTTTGACAGAAAAGGTACCCCTTTCGTATACCTTCCCTTGACAATTGGTACCCCTTTCGTATACCTTCCATTAGAACAGTACAGTCATGAGGTATGTGTGGTTCGAAATATTTTAATGAAAGGCTCTTTTTAAATCAGCCTAAATGACAGAATTCCCTACCCTTTCATATACTTCGACTCGTGAAATCCCTACCCTTTCATATACCTGAAGCGTGAAAAAGGTACCCCTTTCGGGCGGGATCCCCCCGTATAGGCCATTATAGGGAGTGCCCCCCCCCCCCCCCCCCCGGGGTGCTGCCATCTTGACCATGGTGGTGTCCAACCACGCTTTCGCTACTTTGTTCACCGCTCACTATGATATGATATATTCCTTAGCGGCTTAACACTTCTTAATGCTTTATTATTGTCATTTCTTTACCTTATAAACCATATTTAAATGCCCTTTATAGTGTGAATAAGTAAAGAATTGAATTGAAGTTTCCTTAGTTTTACCAGTGTTCCTCAGTTAGTTCAGCAACTGTTTTGCCACTTGTGAGTCAGAAAATATAAAGCTGTCTTGAGTCCAAAAGTATATTAAAGAAAACAAGTTCTTGGGTGAAACCGCAAGAAAAAGTCGAGTTGTCCATTGTCTTTCTCTTGGTCGATTCTTATATCGCATCGTAATCATTTCCAGACAAATTGGAAATTTTGTCTGACCTCTGTCAGGTCAGACAGGTCGGGTCAGATCGACTTCTGTCTACCTTCCAGAGGTCGATAAAATTTGTTCAATGATGTCTCGTTATCTGCAGTAACTCAAGCTATTCCGGCCTCTCTGGCGTTTTCTGCGTGATTCTGGACAAGAACTACACCGTTCCCACCGTGAGAAGTCTCTTCAGTGTAGTTTTTCCCAGTTCTTTGGCGCGCATTGGATCTAGCGAGCGGAAATTTGCGTCATTTTATCGTCCGCTTGTGGGAGTAATCTGCCGAAATAAAATATCACTACTCGCAGTTTGGACAATTTTTAATAACCAATCACAACGCGCACCTGCGTGGAATCTTGATACTTATTTCAATATCTTGAAACAATGTATAAACAATTTCATCACTCAATGCAGGTATGTGGTATGTATTTCACGCGAACTTATTTTGAACACTTGAATGGTCAATATATTGTGTAGTTGTGTGTATCGCATGCAATATCGGAAATTTGTTAAAAAAACGTTTCGTATCTTCTGTTTGAAATAATGGTAATAATGATGATGATGATCTAATAATAATAATAATAATAATAATAATATTTAATGATAATAATGATAATAATAATAATAATGTTTTAATTTAATGAGCCGACTATACTGAACCTCTGAGCCAGTCTATTAATTCTAAATTGTTGAATAATAAATTGTCAGTTGTGAGCAGTTTAGAGGTGTACCTTTCACTTTTATTTATCCATTTTCTGTCACAAATTTACTCTCGAGTACTATATAGATTATAAGTTTCTATGCCAACGAGGGTCGAAATATTCCAAGAATCCGTAATATCTGTAATATATAGGTCACTCAGTGTAGAGCCCTCTAAATGTGATTCAACACTAAAGGACAGAAAAAAATTTCTTCATCAATTTGTGACCCATTTACGGAACTAAGCTTGAAACGATAATTTGAAAACTGTCGCAATTTCACACATATATTGTCTCTTAACGCCTGAAGTGATTTTACTGAACCTTCTGGCAAAATAGGCGAAACACACTTATGCAAAATTGATGTCGGCTCAGCCTTCAAATCGACTGATACTATTTACAAACAAGTTCGGACTCTTTCTTAGGCTTTGTTAAGACCTGTTCCACTCCAATTCCAAGGCTTTAAAGTGTTTTAAAGGAATACATTTAAGCATCAATAATAAAATCTATAGTTATTGTCTCTGCACACAATTACCTTGTCGGACTTCATTAGCATGTATCACGTAAAATAAGACGCTCAATTTATTTCGTACTCATACTGTATGCTAATGCTGTTGAGAGAATTATATAAACAACTCCTCCAAAACTTGCCTGGTTTATTTATTTATTATCGATTGTTCTCAACTAGCGTCCAACGCTTGGGTAAATATTTTCTCTGGGATGAATTGTGAAAGTTAAAAATCTCGTATAAACAAACCCGCTCGCTGTACGTTTGTACATCCTTCCAGCTCTATATTTATCTAGCGTCACGTGACCTATTTGTCACAGACGAATACTTCCATCGTTTATGAAAGGACGTTTATTTCCTGTAAGCGTTGCATTTTAACGTTGGGGCATTTAAAAAGCGTTTTATGCCAACTTCCACCCTTCTGGACTTGTTAACGTGATTTTTAACGGTGTCTGCCGTAGCTGACACAGATTACTCAGACGTTTGGTGCGAGCTATTTGGCGGCCATATTTCTCTGGTAATGGTGTGAAATCTAAGGGAAGAATATTGCGCGAGTTTTCCGGTGCATATTCTACGTTTTAGACGAAACACGACGGCAGGTAAAGCTCTAAATTTGAAGCAAGTCTTCTTGGTATGTTACCGGTTCTGAGGTCTTTTCTGTGAGTGTTTTGAGGTCATGGTTGGACGTGGTTTGCTCACGAAGTAAACTCAAATTATATTCGAGAGTTTCTGGTGAAAACAGAATAAAGAATCCGGAAACCGCTCGATAGATGGCCACAAGAACTGAATACGGCAAAGAGAACAGATTCCGAGCTCGCAGAGAAGTGGCCAGTCGCACGAAAGGCGAGAATAACACGGGAAGTAATGACAACGCCAAGAGTCAAAGCTCAACCTCGGAGGCTCGCAAAAATATTATTGACACGAAAACAAAGCGGACTTCGGCAAGTCCAGATAACGATACGAAGCACAGGGCGTACAACAAGTTTGGTGCCCCTCCAAAGAAGATAATCTCGGCTGACAAGGCTTTTGTTACGCCTTTAAAAAACGAGAATGTTCGAAAAACTCGCGAGGAAAAACCCCGTGTCCCTCGCAAACCCGCTTTTGTGGAGTCATCGACGTCGAGCGATAAGCCCAAGGTAAACAAACATGACGCCGAAAGTGATAACAAACCGAACGTGAACAAGTTGAAGCATATTTTCGATGAGACCATTGCAAATGAGACCATCAAGGCACAACAGAATTACAGGAAACCCCGTCCAGTTTCTGAGGCACTTGACAGGCTTAAAGCAGAACATGACACCACAAATTCTTCTGAGTCTGTACCTGGTAGATGGTCATTGCCTAGTTACTACAAGAAGACTTTGCCTGCTACACCCAATGGCGCTTCACATAAGGTGCATGTATCCCGAGGCATTGCTGCAAGACGGGCTATGTTTGAAAGTGGTGGCTCGACAGAAGATGTGCGCTCCAAGGAAAAGCGATCCCCAAGTTTGTTGGATCTTGTCCCAGACTTAAAAGAACTGGACACCAGCACACTTGTCAAAAGTGAAACTTCACCTAGTCCAAGATCTCGTACAAGGTCTGACCCAGGAACTAAGCGACCTATGTACTTTATACGTTCACGCAAACGCTTTATTTCAGACTCCAAAACTGTGAATGGAACTGCCGGTAAGCTTAATCAATCATGTGACGATTCTGTGTTACGAAAGTCCCCTGTAGCTCGTGATAAACGTCTCTATAAGTCACACAGCGTAGATCAAATCTTACTTGACTCCTTGCAGACACCCGAAGATGAGATTGATAAGGATAAAGAGGCTCTGAAAAAAGATATCATGTCTTTGTCATCAAAGAAAGAAACAGAAGAAAAATTGCCTTCCAGCAAGGTTGAAAAGGTCCAAACAGAACCAAAGTCTGAAAGACAAGATGTAGTTTCTTCCGATGGCCATGCGGGGCCTAGGTTTCGGAGAAAAGAGGTTCCAAAGGATGACTTCTATGATGATACCCCTGGAAGAATTAGAGAAGCAGCTTGGAAAGATGAAGAAATCCCACCAGAAGAATCTGTTGTATTGGAGTTGTCTCCTGGCCTTGCAAAACCTGATTTTGCAAAGTTCCACGACTCAAGTACTCATGATGACAGCAAAACACTAGAATCGTACTTGCCTGAGAAGGGTACTAATGACGCCCACAAAGTGAAAAGTGAGGATATACAGTTACATCATGAAGAGAGTGAAAGCTCAGCAGACGAGAGCGGTGGCAGTGTTGTAGAACACAGTGATGTTGATGAAGATTATGTACAGCCACAAATAACCTCACCTGTGTCACTGTTGCATTCAGCAAAGCCAGTGGCATCTTCTCTAGCTAAAGGTGCAGACAGAGACAGATCATGCAAAAGAAGTGTTGAGTTTGCAACCAACACACCTGAGATGTTTGCAACTTACAGCGCTGAAGAATACGACAGAGGAAATGAGGACATTGATCCTGTGACGGCCTCAGCAGAGTGGGAACTGGAAAAAAGAGTTGAAAAGATGGACGTGTTTTCTGTGGACTTGAGTAAAGGTAACATGATTAAATATTTTTATTAATCTCATGGCTTCTGTTGCTTTAAAGTGACAACAGTTTTCAGATGTTAAATAAATCATGTTCCTTATGTAATCTAATTAATCTTCTTTGCATTGGAAGGTTATACAACACACCACCGGAGTTTGTTTTGTGTTGTACAGTTCCTTTATTCTGTGTACGTATGGTATGTGTGATCATGGCATGGTAATTTCACTCTGTAGAAGAAGATTACTGGCATATTCCTGCAGTTTTCCTGTAAGTTTTGTCTGGGTGTCCATGTACCACTTGATAGAGTGGGTGTAGGTACACTGTATAGTGCTGGACAAGAATTAGTCCCTCGAAAGTCTCAAGCTCAAACCTTGAGTCAAGTGAATCAAGTTTTGAATCAAGTCCATCAAGTTGAGAGCATTGAGTTGCGAGACAAGAACACAAACAGTTTTTCACACGACTGTCATCTTATTAGAGTAGAGTCTACAGTTTGGTTCATTTTACAGTAAGCAACTTGAGCTCTTACCAAATTTCATTATGTGTACTTTTCTTAACCCCTAAAGCATTAAAGGTGATCATCGTCTAACTTCTCCCTGCATTGTCTCGACTGAATCAAATGTGTAGGGTGTGAGGTAAAAAAGAAAATTGTCTCTCAAGATAAAATGTCTTAGTAATGCATCTAAACAAATTCTCCTAAGTCACATCATACGAAATGTATGCTGGTAGTAACAAGAATGTGAATGCTGATCCAGTGAGGCAGACATCACAAATTTTGTCTATGTGTTAAAAACTAAGGGCCATTATTCATGAACCAAGACCAGATTCAGGGAATGAAGGGCTTACCAGTCATCATTGTTTTGTTGCTTTTAATTTCAGATGAGAGAGGGCTTGGATTGAGTATTATCGGTCTTGGTGTTGGTACTGATACAGGAGTGGAGAAACTTGGGATCTTTGTGAAGTCACTCACAGAGGGCGGTGCTGCTGCTGCTGATGGAAGGTGTGGTGCATGTACATGGTGTGGAGGGTGGGAAGGGGGATTGGGGAGGGGGGGGGGTGTTGGTAAATACAGGAGGTCATTGAAAGAGAATTAGAGTGAGGCTGAATTTTAAACCCCAAGGAAGTCTAATTAAGTTTAAGCTGGACCTGAAATGCAACTCCACCAAACATGTGGCAGTGCACATGAGCCAAGAGAGTTTGCAACAATCTATGACCACCCTTCTTTATTCTTCGACCATCTGTCATCAAGTTTGGGCAGTTTGCTGTTGTTCTTTAAAAAAGTGGATTGATGCATTAATGAAAGATCAATACAGTATTGTAATTAATAGTCACCAAATGCAATAAAAGGAGAAACCATTTTTGCGAACTTCTAACTCAAAATCTCAAGGCTGAATTTTTCCCTACAGTGTACAGTGTTGGCCATCTTCATCTACTGTAGGTTATAGAGATGACTGCAGTTTGGCATTACCTAGTTTTTAATGATTCCTTTAAATTGCATTTAGCTTGCTTATTTTCATCACAGGTTGTACAATTTAGTTCTGGTTTAATGTTTTGCTATTGTTTTCAGAATACAGGTAAATGATCAAATTATCGAGGTTGATGGAATTTCTCTTGTTGGAGTTACGCAGATATTTGCAGCGCAGACACTAAAGAACACCAGTGGAGTAGTGAGGTACATAAATTGCTCATTAATGTGTTGTTACAATGTAGATATGCATGTACCTCAAGAGGCATTCACTTATATTTTTTTTCACTTAATTATCACTTATCACTTTATTTCAATAATTTAAAATGTACAATTTAGAAAAATACATAACCCGCATGTAGCAAAGCTAATCAAGGCAGGTTGTGTAACTTATGATCAAATCTATGGAAATAATGGCATTTCTATAAAGGATATGACTAATTTTGCTTCAGTCACATTTGCTTGGACATGTATGTAATGCAGTTAGTTATGTTAAATCTCTGAGTAGTAGGTCATCTTACAGTATAATATTGTAATTAGTAATTACTGTACATGTACAGGCAATAATATTAGTTTAATAATTGTATTGTTTTTATTATACACATACACATATTTATAGCAGTTGTATGATAGTTGCATGTATAGGGTACATACATGTACATGTAGCTGTTGGCTCATGTTGATAATCCTGTTGTCTTGTTGACAACCTACACTGTAGTTGTGTCTTCAAGTTTACAAATTGTGATCTGGTGCATTGTGGATCTGTTTTTGGTCAAGTTGTAGTAAGGGTTTGTATTTGGTTCCTAAACTGTGGTGTAAACAGGGTTCGCACGCACCTTGAAAGTCCTTGAAAGTCCTTGAATTTGAAAATCAAAATTCAAGGCCTTGAAAGTCAGTGAAAAGTACATTGGGTCCTTGAAAAACCTTGGAATTTGCTGTTTGACTGTTTCCACTTAGTGGAAGAACTAGAAAAGACTTAGACTTGAACAAATCTGGCAGTTATCCCTTAAACCCGATCATCTAATATCACATTCTAATGGCATTTTTTAATGGATGGCCATGCTTGAAAAATTGGAATTGTGCCCTGGAATGTCCTTGAAAAGTCCTTGAATTTTTAGTCCAAAAAAGAGTACGAACCCTGTGTAAATAATAATCTGCCTTGTACACAACAAATATCTTGTTGTGTTTTCGTTATAATATTATGTTTTGACAAACATGATCATCTGGGAAATTAACAATCTTTGTAGCCTAACCTTCTACTCTTTGTAAGCCCCTTTCTGGGCCTGAAATTGCATGCACATGAAACTCTTCCAGGGTGTACAGTACCGCCTGAAAGTATTGACCCCTTTTCCGCATCTTTGCCACGTGACCTCCAAAGTTGCCGTGGGAAAATTAACCGAGGTAATAAAATACCGCGGTCAAGTTTGAATAGGCTTTGTTTCCTTTGTGTTTCAAGTGACAAAGTAGCACCTAAAAGTTTCGGCAGGAAATCTTGAACAGGAAGGACAGTCATGGTCGCTACACATAGATCTATCAGCTTTTTTGATACATGGGCAGAAATGATTCTGTTGTTAGAATCCGACCATAAATAAAAATTTTTGGAGAAATATTTTGATTGTAAATTATTTTGATATTAGCGATTGTAGCGACTATTTTGAATCGAATCTTCAAAACGCATTTATGTTCAGCGCGCTTGCGTGGAGTTCAGCTTCAAAGTTTTATTCATTTACAATGTGTGCTGACCTGTGGGATGTGACCTGTAAACAAATCTGTTGGCATCTTGATGGAAAGAAAGAAAGGAAAGAATATTTCGGCATGTTTTGTGACGCTCAGAGCACGAATATGAAATTTACATGCTATGCTGCTCAGAACACGAATATCAATTTACATGTTATGTCTCAATGTCCGGCAACCGGACAGGAATTTTGAATTAAGCTTATCACAGATCCAAAATGTTGTTAGATTGACTCGAAGTTATTTAGAACTGAGATATTAAGGGAAGCGAACAAATTACCAAGAAATTCTAAGTAAGGCAGGCCAAAATTTCAAAGAACAAATCCAAATTCAATTGGTCATTGGTGCGTATCGGCGTTTTATGCAAATTTGAGCATGGCACGTGACGACAACACAACGTGAGCTCCGGAGCAAAGATGGTTCGAACATCAGAGTATGTCAAGTTAAGAATTTTGTCGTTTTATAGACGAAATTTTAAAATTTCCCAAGTTGTCCGCAAATTAAGTTTAGAAGGGAAGAAAAGGCTAGCCGTGAAGAACGCCTCAGCCGATCCAAATAAAATCAGCATGCGTCATCAGAAAAAACTAAAATTAAAAATTTTGAGGTTTTACCTCATCAGGTTAAAGACATTTTAAAGATATATCTGCTCGCATGTTTTCAGCTCGGTAGCATGCTTTGTCTTGAAAATAAAGCAGTTTGAATTTAGATTTTTTTACAATGCCTGACATCGTGGTTGCGTCTGAGAAACATATCACGTACACGAAAATATCGATTTACGTTGTGTTTTCAAGTTCTGAATAACCAATATGTTAAGAGAAGTGTCTATGTGAATGTTTTGAAGTTTAGCAGAGAGAAAAACTGAGCTCCAGATGTTTCCAATGGATTTCCTGACTGCCATGTTGGAGTTCCTCACAGGAACACAGTGCCAGCATGGCGTCTCCATACTGAAAACTATAATTTTGAGTAGTACCCTTTACCGAATAACTCGAGTTCGGAATATCACACAACGCTGAAACTTTGATACGTTGTTTATTTATTACTCTTCTACACTCTCTCAGTTTCTTGACTTAATTTATTGAAAGATAAGCGATTTTATTTTTTATTTGCGTGATGCTTGCGTGACGTGCAAGCCAAGAATTGGGACAAATGCCGTACTTCACATGTGAAATATGGCGTTTAACCAAGGCAGGCGTTTAACCAGGGCAAGCCCCTTAGCATTTCAAAGACTTTGATTTTACATGATATAGAGGCTGGTTCAAAAATTACGAGTCCATATGCAAATCGCGCACAGCATTATTTTTATGTCCGTGAATCTTCGCACCTTACAGTCCTTCCACTTTTTTGACACCTGGAATTAATCGTCATTGTTCTTTCCCAGCGGCATTACCTCGTCTTTTCTCCCGCTGTATTCCCGTGGAAAAATTGTACTTTGGTTTTCCCGCGGAACAATTTTTTTTATACCGTGGTGGACACACGGCCACTACCCGCTGCATAGGCGAGGTATCTCCTCGTCCTGATGGGTCAATACTTTCAGGCAGTTCTGTACATTGTAGATATTTTACTGTTATTATGCATGTGTTGTAGATCAAAATGAAATTCCGGTCAAACTGATTTTAACCAAGGTCAAAATGAAATTCCTTTGTCTTCTAGCCCTAATAATTATTCATGATTCATGAATAACCTGCATGAAGGTCTAACCCTAATTATTCTTGATTAATGAATGATTAGGGTTAGAAGACAAAGGAGTTTCATTTTGACCTGAATTTCAATTTCATCTACAACACATGTATTAGCAATTTATTGAGTGGTTTTCACTGGAGCACAGTAGTCTTGCTCAAACCAAAGTAACTCTCTATGGCCAGTTGAAATCTGGGACATACACCTGTATTAAATTTAAAATTTCAACTGATGGTACATGTAGTTTTCACTTGATAGGCAGGTATTTACATGTACAGATGTAGATCATGCCTTTGAACCTTAAGGCCATTCTGGACTATCTGAAGGAAATAAAATCCTTGGTTTTTCCTTCAGGCTGGTTTTCACTAGCGCATATCCACAAGTATATTCATAAGCATAAGCACAAGTGAAAACAACAGAAACATAAGCATAAGCAGAAACATAAGAAGAACGATCCACTTATTAGCATAAGCACAAGAAAAACAGAACATGTTCTTTTTTCTTGTGCTTATGCTTATGCTTATGCGGAGTGCGTTACCAGTGAAAACAGTATAAGGAAAATACTGTAAGTGGATCATTATTCTTATGTTTCTGCTTAAGCTTATGTTTATGTCACTGCTGTTTTCACTTGTGCTTATGCCCTAGTGAAAACCAGCCTTTACAGGGGCTATGTCATGGTTATTTTATGGTCTTTGGGGCAAAATTTGGGTTAATTTAAGACTAAGAACATTTTTAAACACGAATTGGTCTTACATGTACACTGTAAATCTCCAACTAAGAAAGATGAAAAATTGTTTTTTTTAAAGAAGACCAATGCATAATAATATTGGTTTATAATGGTTCTTACTAGACAGGAGGGCTGAAACTTGAAAAAAAAGGTGGCCCACTTGTTTTCAAATTGTAATCCATTTCCATCCTGACCATCATCTCCTGTGGCTTGTTAAATTCATACCAAAGACTTGTGACATAGCCCCTTTAATAAAGCCATCAAGAATTAATTTGTAGCTATATAAATGGACAAAAAGTTAAATGAGATGTATGTTTGACTGAAGACACTAAGGAAATAGAGATATCCATTTTAAAAGCTGAACACATGTATGTATGTAATGTATGCAAAGCCATAGAAAGACATACAATGTATGTAGCTTAAAGTTCATTATAAAAATTATTGTGATTAACCTACATGTAAGCTAATGTGCTTGTTGACAATTAATGTTTTCCAAAGCAATATTAAAGAATCTTCTGTGAGTCATTTCCAAAAACAATTGGGTTTTAGTCCTTAATTGTGGTGTGAATTAAGTTCAATTAGATTTTGCCTATTAACATTTTTATTGCAATAGACCATGGTAAATTGTGCAGGGTTGGCTCAAAAGAGTACATTACTAACAGGGGTTCATGTCTCCTTTTTCATTGTTTTCCTCAGATTTTTGATGGGGCGAGACAAGAGCAGAGCACACTTGCATGTTGCGCATAGAATTGATTCCAATGTTGAACAGCAACTTGAGGCCCTTAGACAAAAGCTGGCTGAGGTCAGTGATTTTAAATTCTGATTCACTGGTTGCTCTCATTAGGGAGCTTTAGCAGCCAGGACAGCGACGGCACAAAATAGCAGGGAGCTCAAGCAATGATATGATGATGGCAACAGCAACGAGAATGCCACAAAACAATACAATGCTCTTCATACATGTACATTTTACATTTTGATACATGTCTTTGCTGTCCAATCCTCTGTAAAGCAACAACGTGAAATAACCAATTTGACGCTAGGTATTGAGGAGAGTGTGAGTGCATGATAGTACATGAAACTTTGTCTTTCTTTTTCTTTACTTCAATGCCGGCCACAGTAATTTATTTCCTGGATAGTTTGCCCACAGAGGGATCCTGATAGGAACTGATTTTAAGGCAGGGTGTCAACAAGAAATTCCAAACCGTGATAAAATTGTTTTGTATTGATTTGTTGGGTCATGCAGCTGACCTTGTATGATTTTTTACCTGAGAACTCCCTCTTATCTGGAACACTGCCACATATTACAAGTTCAACAAGTTGGAAAAATAATTGTGAGAGAGTTACATGTACAATAACAAGAAGTTATATTTTGAAATAATAACAATAACAAGAAGTTATATTTTGAAATGACATTTTCATTGCTGTTGCCTTCGTTAATGCTTAAGCACAGTGTCTCTGCATGTGCATCATGCTCACATTGAACATGACCAAAACCGAATTCAATCTAATAGGGTCAAGGCAGAGACTGAATACTCTCACAGCTTCACCAACAATTAGAATGAACAATACTCAAGTGAGCCAAGTTACAGCTACAAAATCGCTTGGTGTAATAATAGACAATAAACTCGATTGCCATAGTCACATCGAAAAATTGACGAAAAAGATTGCCACTGGTATTGGGGCCCTAAAGCGAATTAGGCACCTGATCCCAGCATCAACCTTACATCTCATTTACCAAGCTTTAGTAAAACCTCACTTTGATTACTGTGACGTTGTTTGGGTAACTGTGGGAAAACACTACGAGACAAACTGTAGAAATTGCAGAATAGAGCAGCCTGTGTGTTGACATTCTCTAACTATGATGCTGGTGCAACTGAGCTACTAGAGTTTTTAGGGTGGAAAAATCTTGCACGCCAGCAGGAAATTCATAAAGCCACCATGATGTTTAGATGTCTGCAAGCACGAGAGCATCTGTATTGTGACAATTCATTTGAGTGGCCCAGTGCCATTGTTCTCAGGGAAATTGGTTGTAATTCTACTACAAACAGAAGCCAACCCAAAGGTTGCAGTATGATTGTTATATGCCCACAACCATTCAAATCACAAATCGGAAAAATCAGAATCTATACACACAAAAATCAATATTGTAATTATGGTGTTTCCTGTTTCTCAGAACACACTGTCTTTATTCTTCCCTCAACATATACATGTACAGTACTTGCTTGTAATCATACATGTACTTGTATATTTTTCTTTAGGCTGAGACAAAAGCAGAGGAGGCAGAAAAAAGAGCGTCCCAGGCAGAAAAAATGGTTCAAAGTCAGAGATCCACTGTTGCTGTGAAACCTGTGAGTTGTTGAAAGAGTTATGTCAGTTTTTGCAGCTTAATTACAGCTTTCACAAGCTGAGTTTTTTCACAAGTTATTCACAAGTTATTCACAAGTTTTCACAATTATTACAATGCTCTCGTGAATATTTAGCGGTCGGGAATCCTTATGTGATATAAGGTGAGATTGCTTCTGCTGAACTGATTGCGAACGGGACTTCGAGCAAGATGCTCAACGAGTTTGCCAGATATCAGAAAGGTCTCTGAAGAGTCGCTTGGCGGCAACGAAACAACAGTTGTCAGACTAGCCATTACAGCTTTCACAAGTTAAGTTTTCACAAGTTATTCACAAGTTTTCACAATTATTACAATGCTCTCGTTAATATTTAGCGGTCGGGAATTCTTATGTGATATAAGGCGAGATTGCTTCTGCTGAACTGATTGCGAATGGGACTTTGAGCGAGATGCTCAACGAGTTTGCCAGATATCAGAAAGGTCTCTGAAGAGTCGCTTGGCGGCGACGAAACAACAGTTGTCAGACTAGCCATTACAGCTTTCACAAGTTAAGTTTTCTCAAAAGATTGTTTTCAATTATTAAATGCCTTCAATCATAATTGTGGTGACAGCCAATGGATGGTATAAATACAGAAGTGACAAAGTGAGGCAAAATTAAGATCCAGCTATGTTGATTGATAACTGGAATTTGACACATGGGATAAACTTAAATTGAAAGACCAGGGCTGTGCTCTAGCAGTGCCCGGGGGCCTCTGACGACTTACTTTTGCCTTTGGGCGACAAGGAAATCTTGCATGTAGGTTTTGCACAAAATTGCTATGCAGGGCACCCTGAATTTCAAATTTCATAGTTTTGGGCTCCCAAAATTTTTTCTTAGAAGCACAGCCTTGAAGGCACTGTAAAATTAAGAAGGAAAGGAATAAAATTATGATTAACATCACCTTAGGAACCTGCAGATGACAAAACCATTGCAGAAACAAAGAAAACATTAGCGAAAATGACAGAAAAAGTTCAGACACTTGAATCAGATCTGGCATTGTCTGAAGCAGAGAATGACGACATGGTGCGGCAGTTAGAGGAGAGCAAGGGACTGTACCTAATCCTGGAGAAGAAGTACCACATAGCCAAGAACAAAGTACAAGAGTTTGAAGAAAAGTAAGTTCCGTTTACTCACTTGCTCTGCACCATAGAGCGGTTTTCAATTGAGTGTTGAAAGTAATTAAGGTTTTGCTTTGGTTTTGCATTGCTTCGCTCTGTGGTTGGCCAGGAAAACTCGTGCCACTTTCTCAACCAATGAGAAGCAAAACCAAAACCAATTGCAACTTGCACGCGTGGATTTTCCCGCGCTTTGTGCTAGCTACATGTAATTGCTTCGTATTCTGATTGGCTCATTGCACTGTTTTAGTCTATTGTGATTGGCTGGAGTAATTGCTTTGGTTTTGGTTTTATGACACTCAATTGAAAAGCGCTCTAGTGCCTAGTGGTATGTATGCTGTATTCAATTTTATCCTTGGTTCAATGTTTATTTTCTTTTGTTCTTGTGTGTGGTAATATATAATAATGAGTGCAAAACAAAGGAAAATAAAAATTGAACCACAACATGTACACATACATGTACAGTGATGAAATCAAGGATTTCATTACATTCTGAAGTTTTTGAAGTACAGTCTGTACACCATACAGTAGAAGGATTCATAATGGTGAGGATATTAATGGACACTTGTGCAAACTAGCTTTTGATCACTTCAAAGCTAAAAGGCAGGTACCTATCTTCTTGAGAGTGAAATGCCTATGTTAGGCCACTCTTGTAACATTGTTATAATTGAGGTTTTTTTTTTCTTGTTTTCTTTGGTGGTGGAGATAGTGTCTCACTGATCTTGGATATTTTCTCACATTCCCCCAGTGTTTAGTAAGAAATAATTATTGTCAAAATTTCTCCTAACCACTCCCAACCCCCACCACTCATGTCCAATATGTCCCTACACTGTAATCCTGTCTGTAGGCCCCTCAGTTGACGTTTCTTCCATGGTAGGGACACTACAACATCTTAGTCCCAATTACTGTTACTGAGACACTAATATGATTTCATGACCCAGTGTGATTATTATTTTGCAAAGGGTGCTAACATCCTATTGAGAAGAAGTTACTTGCATTCATTTGTCTGCCTTTGGTTACACATAGCTGTTGTCAATACACTGACAAGAAAATTTTAAAGTGCCCACAACCCCAAAATATTTTTTTCACTTAAATAAATCTTTCACCTGTTCAAAATGCTGTTCACAAACTGATTTGCATCACATTAAGTCTATGTAAACATGCATGCAAATCAGTTTTTAAAATTATGATTTCAAACGAGGATGAGACCCATGCCCCTTAATAGCTCGGCCATGGAACAGAATGATGATGGCTTGATTTCATAACTTTTACAGCCTATAAAAAGTCAAGATTAAATTTAAAAAGGCGCACTGCATTTCGAACAGGTGCAAAGATTTATTTAAGCAAAAAAAATATATTTGGGGTTAGGGGCACTTTACTACAATTCATGTAACATTGTCTGGTTATACGACCCTTTCCATTTGTTTTTGTGTGGGCTACCTGTGGTATCCCACACTAATGTCATCGGGTTGTAAAGTCTGTTAATGCTAATGAGTTGCAATGCTTGCTGTACATTGTGGACAGTGTATCCCACAGATGTACCCTGTGGGTACCTATTTTTTAACTATGGCTTGTCCATGTCTTTGTCTTTTTAGTACCACACCGTCTTATTCTATTCCCAACTTGTTCAGTTACTAAATGAAACAGTAATCACCACTCTTTATCAATGTACAGACTTGACTTCTTTCTTTTTCAACATCTTGAGTTTTAAGTTTATTCTTTGTTTCCTCCCCAGGGAACAAGTACGTGCTGTAGCTGCTGAGAGATCTGCTGTAGAAATTAAATTGCTGCAAGACAAGGTTTGTTTTTACTAGTAAGATGATGTATTCAGTGTGAAGTGCGTGACTGTACAGTACAACTGTACATGTACATTATACTAAGTTGATTTTCTGGTGGAGGACTTCATACAGTGTACTGTACTTGTACATTTGTGTTTTTTTATTTTATTTTAAAATCTTAACTACAGCTGTAGCTACATGTAAATGGAGTCTTGGTCACCTTTTTCACAAGAATTTTTATTAAAGGGGCTATGCTAAACAATGCACCAGTTTTGTTCAAAACTACTGCTAGTGCAGTGAAACTATAAATAACTGTCCAGTACGGATGGTCAGGATGGGAATAGATTGCAACTTGAAAAAAACTCAGGCTGCTGTTTTCTAAGTTTCAGGCCTCTTGTCCACTCTGAACCAGTTTAGTTATTCAAAGATTTGATATTTTAGGGGGGGCAGAGCCAGAGGATGTGTCATGCATTTGGGAAGCCACTGTTTACATACAACATATTAACTGGTAAAACATTTGCTGAAATGAATAGTGGTATGGTATGAGCTCTGTATTCCACACCATATATAAATCGAAGAACACGCTTTTGCAAACCATCATTGCTTTCCTCTTGTAACAAGAACTAACTTCAGTTAATGTCTTTCCGTTGGAATTCTAAGACCAATGTGTGTAAAAGAATGTTCTTAGTATTGATTCAACCCGAATTTTGGCCTACTGACAGAGAAAAGTAATACCCATGGCATAGCCCCTTAAGTTTAAAGTGCACCTAACCCCAAAATATTTTTCCACTAATATAAAACGTTCCATGGGCACACTGTGTTTCGAACAGGTGCAAGATTTATTTTAGCGAAAAATAAACTGGGGTTAGAGGCACTTAAATATCATCTTGCTATGATCTTGCCCGTGTCCCTCTGCAATTTTTTCTGCAAACCCTTTAAATGGCTTTGTTTCAATATTGTCAGATGCATGGAGGTTTAAATGTCAGTTTGATCAACGTTTGGGCTAATGGTGTCATATGTGTTCATTAAAGGTCAAGGAACTCGAGAAGCAGGTTCTCTCTCTCCAGCAAGCTACATCAGAGAGTGAAGTCGAACAAAAGGGAGACAAACAGAAAGAGTCACCATCACCATGGTTGAGGGAGGAGCCAAAAATGCCAGTGCAGAGAGCTAAAGAAGAGGTGGAGGAGGAAGTTGTGGAGAATGGATTTGCAGCAGAAGTAGAGCAAGCGCTGGCTGGCTTCAAGCTTAGCTGGGATACGCAGAGTGATAATGCTACAGGAGGTAACGTTTCCATTTTATAAGCATTACTGCTACATACTGGGCAGGTTGCTAGACCCATTAATTTTTAGGACAACTGTCAACATTATGATCGTTCACTTTTCCCAACAGTATAAAGGCCAATTTTAGTCTAAATGTCCTGATTGCCTCAGTTTTGTTTTTGTTTTTTCTGTGAAAATATGCATGTGCCATATACATACTGTACATTTATTTCTCTCAGTGAGCTGTGAAGGTGTAGATCACAGTTTTTCTGTAAACAGGGTGCATACAGGTCTTGAAAATCCTGGAAAGTACTTGAATTTTAGTCTAACATTTTCCAGGACTGCAGGAAAATAATAGGAGGTCCTGGAAAATCCTGGAAATCTGTAACTCAAGTCATAAAGTTTTCAAGAAATACTTTGAGGAGCAGCCAGATGGGTAGCCTCCTATGCAGACGTTCTTTTGGCTCATCATGCAATCTTCCTCCCCAACAAAGAAAGATTGTGTAACAAGCCAAAAAAATGTCTGTGTAGGATCCAACAATTTGAAAAATACTTATTAGTTTTGTGTATTATGAGTACTGGAGAAAAACTTTGTGAGGCCTGGAAAAGTCTTGGAGATTTCTTTCTGAAAAAGAAATCAGTAAAGTGACTGTTGGTTTATATTGTTCTTTTAAGGGTTTATTACAAGTCTGAACTAATTGTCACATGTACAAAGACTGCTACACACTCACGCTGTACAAGCTTATGTTTCTCTCTTTTGTACTCCTTATTGCATGCCCATTGCACTAGCTTTATGCCACTGTTCTGTCTCCCACATATTTTTAAGTTGCATAATCATTATTGTGTTTGAACCACTGGCAAAGATTGAAATGTTTCTTTCTTCTTTATACCAGCTGTAAAAGAAGACAGCAAAAAGGATGATATAGATCTGGACTGTGTTCCAGTCACAAAGACACTCAGCAATGATTTGCTTTGGCAGAAGAAACGACTTGCAGAGGCCCAGCAAAAGAAACATAAGCCAACCCGCGCTAGCTGGGCAAAATCACTGGATGAAGATGATGACGTAAGATATACATCAGGGCCCAGTTGCTCAAAGCATTGTTAGCACTAACCAGGGTTAAATACCATGGCAACCTATAGGTTTTAATACATCAAAACCAATGATTACCGCTAACCGTGCTTCGAGCAACTGTGCTCTGTTTTTTTTTTTTTTTGCCAGTTTCAAATAGCCTTCACTGCACCACCTTCATGAGTTTTATGGGGTGGAAGTAAACTTAGTACTCTGATACTGAAAACTAGAGAAGATGAAATTCAGAGAATTTACCTTACAATGTATGTTCCTGGCTTAAGCTCCACGTAGCTGAATAATCCCCCCTTGATGTCATAAAAAAAAACGAAACATCTACAAATTCCTCCCCATTGAAAAGACAATCACAATAAAAAAAGGGCATAAAGGTTGAGAAGGTTAAATTTAGCTAATTGACACTGCATAGTAATTTGTTAATGTCGAGGAGCAGAAAAAATACAACAGTTTGAGCTCAGAGCTCTTTTTAAAGGATTTGCCATGGTATCTACCATCAGGGGTGTCCTTGTTAACCTCTTTCAATAGCCTTCTGACTATCTGCAGTGATATAGTGTACGTAGGCCTGGCAGAAAAAGGTTGTGAGAGGTAAACATTTTCATTGCTGGTGACTGCAAAAGTTTACTTTGTGACACATTAGTGACCATGGCCACATGACTGTAGTCAGTGTTTTTCCTGTTCCTCAAGCAGGTGACTGTAGGAAGTACTTTCTGTTCAAGGAGGAATTAGTACTGAGTGATATTGAGGGTACCTGTACTGTATATGGAACCCGAGGGGGGTATACTCAGTAGTACTTGTAGTTCAGTGACTGGGAGATGAGAGGTGGGGACGCCTATCGTTGAGAAAAATTTATGGGGGTCCTACTCTTAATTCCCATCCCCTCTTGTGCAAAACCAGCTCCTGTGTGTCTCCTGCAGCTCAGTGGTACATGTGGAGCATCATAACCAGTAAATGGAAGGTCATTGGTGTTACTTCTGATGGAAAAACTGGGAGGTTTTTTTTTTTGGCATATGCGTGCAACACAACATGAATCTACATCTTTCAACTTCTTAGATGTTTGGGGACCTTGAAGCATCAGACAAAGATGAAGAAGATACACCATCAAAAAAAACTACTCCGGAAAGTGATCATCACCACAGGGCTCCCCCCACGGGACCAGGGCTTCTTCTTCCTACTTTCCCAATTGGGGGCTTCAAACTTCGCTCCACTGGCACAAACCTTTACGATGATTCACCAACAAAGAGTGACGATTCTCCACCCCAGGAGACCCGTGCAAGCTTTCCGCTGTCCCACAAGGAGGAGACACGGAATGTCGTGGTGGAGAACCTGCTGGAGAAGCAGCTGTCCAAGGCTGACATCAAGGTGACTTCAATGCCGACTACAGCGCTTGATCGAGTGGATAGAGAGAGGAGGAAGCATGTTGAAGAAGAGGACGAGTGCTTGTCAGGGTCAACCAACTCCTTGGATGAGATTGAAGAAGCCACGAGAAGGGTACGTGAACATGAGCAATTGTTGATAAGGTACAGTATTTTGAAATCAATGTTGAGCAAAACGTTCTTTTGTTTCAGTTTTAATGTGAAATCACAGGGGTGGGGTTAGGTGGACAAATTAACGTCATGGCGTGAAAGATCACATAATTTATGTTCACCGCGTGGCCAATTTTAGTGATGTGTACAAAAAATGTAAGTCATCATTCAGAAGCTGTACATGAACGACACAAACGCCCCTTGTGATCATAGAGCTTACCCCAACTCCACACATTTGTATCAAGTACAGCCTCATTTAAATGGGCTTAGTAAAGAGGTGGGCGAGCTTACATCCTGCGGAGTGAATTGCAAGGAGACGTGCTTGCTTGTACATGGTTATGAGCTTTCCTTAACAATTTTAGATTGACTCAGATCTGGCCTCGTCCCAGGCCTCCTCACGTGGCTCGTCACCATTCCTCCCTCCCGCCATGCCACTGTTGCAGGTGAAGAGTGTTCCGGTAGTAGAGTCTTACAATGAAGCAGCTATCGATGTTCCGCCTGAACTACTTGCCGCCAGTAGTGGACAAACAGAATCTGGGCGTGCCTCCCCAAGTAAGCTGGTTTCTATTTGATTACTTTCATCTGATTGCCTGCTGTTTGTGTTGCACGTATTTGGTTAAACAAGAAAGAGAAAAGAAAAACGGCCATAAATGAAAGAAAAAGAGAAGAAGGAAAGACGACACTTCTGTGACTGGTGGAAAAAAACTCTCGCTACTCATTCAACCGGTGGGAAGCAAAACCAAACCCTTTGTAGGATGTCAGTCACGTGGTACAAAAACGTCATGCTGGGACGGAAGCAACCCACTGGGACTAGGCAACAAAGAGCTTACATCATTTAAAATGGTATTTTTTCTGTTTCTCTTGTCCCAGTGGATTGCTTGCGTCCCAGCATGGCGTTTTTGTACCACGTGGCTGACATCCTGCAAAGGGCCCATTGTGACATTTAATAGGGAGTTTAAACAGAGCTGTTTTTGAGCGATGTACGCCAACCGGAAGTGAGGCGTTTTCTCTTCTTACTCGTCTTGGTGCTACCAGATTTCTATTGCTGTGTGTCTTTACTCTAATAGAGACGATTTATTTGAAAATTTGTGCACAACCACTGCTCAAATATGAGAAATGCCCACTTCCGGTTGACGTTCGTTGCTCAAAAACGGCTTTGCTTAAACTCATTCTCGCGCGCTTTTTCTCGAGTTTGACGTGGGCCTCTGTGGTTGTATTTACTTTTCGCTCTGATTGATTCATTGCTCTGTTTGCGTGTATTGTGATTGGCCAGAGTAATTACTCTTGTTTCGGTTTTGGGATGTTCTATTGAAAACCGCCCTTTTTTCTTATACCTGTACGTGTACTTGCACTTAGACTTGCTTTTAATTAATGAATACAAGTCTCTGGTGTTTGTATTTGCTTTTCACTCAGCCTATAGCACTGCAAATAACAATTTATTGTCGCATGATTATTTTATTCACCAGGTGTGGCATCGACTGTTGATGGACAGTCATTAGTTAGTAGTCCTGACAATCAGTCAGCTGGATCAGGGCAACTAGTGTCTGACTGGGACACTGACCAGGTGAGTTAAACTCTGGACTAAAAGACTGACGGACAGACCAATGAATGGAACTATGATGAGGCAGTTTGTAGATGGAAAGAGTAACAGGCAGACAGACAAGACAGACGGACAGGTTGTCAACTTTAGGCATCGTCACTATCATTATCATCATCACCATCATCTTTACTACCATCATCATCATCATGACCATTACCAACACCATCATTATCACCATCGTCATCATCATCATCATCACCATCATCTTTACTATCATCGTCGTCATCATCATCACCATCATCATCATCACCTTTACTAACACCATCATCATTATCAGATGTCATCATCATCACCTTTACTAACACCATCATCATCATTGTCATCATCATTCACCATCATCTTTACCATCATCATCATCATCATCACCATCATCATCACCATCATCTTTACTATCATCATCATCATCATCATCACCATCATCATCATCACCATCATCTTTACCATCATCATCATCATCACCATTACCAACACCATCAGGGCTCAAGACTAACTTTTCAGCTTACTAGCCCAGTGGCTTGTGAGAGGTTTGATTCACTAGCCAAAACAAATTTTTCACTAGCCAGACTTGTTTGCTAGATGCTATGCATGATGTCCAACTTATCATCTTTTTAGAAATAAGTATGTTTCACATTTGAAAGTGTTATAATACAAGTAAAGTATTTTTTTACACTGTAAATTAAGTTCTTTAAAAGTTGAAGAGACACTGTGATACAAATTTAACATTATTAGTAAACCACACTTTAAATTATGAAATTGGAATTCTTACATCTGGTACTCAACAGCGTCTAAACACAGCAGCTTAAATACAAAAACGGATGCTCTTTTGAGTCCAAAATGCCCAATTTGAATTTTAAGGAACTTGAAATAAAACAAGTCACTTGAACTTGAAATTATTTGAATCACATCACTAAGTTTCACCATATACGTAATGATAATGCTGTAGAGAAACAACATTAACAGAAATACGTGTGTCATTGCCGGTGCGTGATGAAAAGAGAAACACTTTTGAAACCTTGCTTTCAAATAAGTAAATCATCAATAAACGGCGCATCATAAGCAATATTTCATATTGAAATTCAACATTTATTAGACAGAGTATTTTTCCATTTCAATCGCCTTGTAGAACGAGTTACCACATTTTTGTTTGTTGCGACAGCAAAAATTCTCTCACGCTTGGCAGATCGCGATGAAAAGAGAAACACCTTAGGGAAAATAAGGGAAATCTCGATTACCAGCAGCAATTTGGGTAAATGTTGTGGAAGTACACCTGTAGTTCGTTTGTTGTTCATTGTATTAGTATGAAAAAAAAAGAAAGAAAAAGTCAATCAATCTGTTCACTTGCACAACTCCATTTTCAATTGTGATACATTGGAAATTAATTTTGATTTGGTTTCCCTCTTGTCGTCCAGTGCTTTGAACTTTTCACTAGCCAAAATGGCTAGTGAAGTGTAAAATCCACTAGCCAAAATGTAATTTTTACTAGTCTGTGGCTAGTTGGCTACCGTTAGTCTCGAGCCCTGACCATCATCATCATCATCATCATCATCATTCACCATCATCTTTACCATCATCATCATCATCATCATCATCATCATCATCATCATCATTATCGTTATCAGCGTCATCTCTATCACTATCATCATCGTCATTATTTTTTAGTATAAATCTACTAGCGTTCTATCACGAATGCCGTTCTCTGATTGGCTACGCCACTCGCTATCTATTCTGTGATGGATAGTGAGTAGCCGTTGTCAGCAAAATGGCGGCCGCGCCGCTTCTTCGCGTTTTTGAAGTGTCTGCGAGGAGGATTTAGATAATTTATTTGTTTAGTTTTGAGCGACAAATAGATTTATACTAAAACAATTAGATTATTCGCTCTCGATTTCTATGCATGATAGCTGATGAGGGCGCAGCCCTCATCAGCTATCACGCGATAGAAATCGAGAGCGAATAATCTAATTGTCAAATAGAATATGCGCAATATAAATAATAAATATAATAATAATAATAATAATAATAATATTAATAATAATAGTAATAATAATAATTTATACCGCGCAGTTTCTATAAAAATATTCAAGTGCGTCTTACATAAGATATTAAAATTATTATTTCCGTCATGATCGTCTTTCATTCCACCCCTGCTACTTATGTCTAACAAACGGCTCTTTTTCTTGTCCTTTTTTTTTTTTTTTTTTACTTTTAGGTATATATGTGGTTGATTGCAAATGACCTTGAAGAGTACACGGAAGAGTTCCACAATAAGAACATCGATGGCAAGCAGTTGCTGAACTTGGATGGCTCCAAACTCAAGGTACGAAGAGATTTTAATGAGTTCAACCTTTTACCTCACTGTGGTCGTATATTTGATTCGATAAAAGCAAAGAGAATTTGTTTAAACGTCAAGACAACTCATCCCCGCTGATCGTTTGCCATATCCTCATGCATACCCTGTACGCCTGACGATTCAATAATATTGTAAGGAAAAATTAGGTGTTGATCGCTATCGAGCTCTTCGAGCGTTTAAAACACGAGCCCTTGGTGCGACAACAACAACAACAACAAACAACAACAAGATTTATTCATACTGTACAGTTTACAAATTTACAAATGTTAAGGTATACATGTTAGAGCGCTTTTCAATTGAGTGTCATAAAACCAAAACCAAAGCAATTACTCTGACCAATCACAACAGAAGTAAGCAATGCAATGAGCCAATCAGAATACGAAGCAATTACATGTAGCCGGCGTAAAGCGCGGGAAAATAGGCGCGTGCAAATCACGATTGGTTTTGGTTTTCTCATTGGCTGAGAAAGTGGCGCGAGTTTTCCTGGCCAATCACAGAGCGAAGCAATGCAAAACCAAAGCAAAACCATAATTAGTTTCGACACTCAATTGAAAACCGCTGTGATGTTAAAATCATACATACATGTACATGCATACAGTTCTGCCTATTTTGAGTACGTTTGATGATACTGATGGATGATTAAGGAGCCTGATTAGGCCATACATGCCTCTTAGACACCATATACCATATTTGTTCATTGTTTGAAAACCTCTTACCTTTCTGCTCTTCATTTTACTTGTTTTTTTTATTTATTTTATTTTATTTTTATTTTATTTTTTGTAATAGACACAAAGTTTTACTACACGGTACAATTGTTTACAATACATTGCGCACTATCACTATCACTGCCACCAATTACAATGCAGTCCTTATCTTACATGGCATTTGCAAAGTTTACAACAATCAAAATATATAACAAACTTTACAAGAAAAAACAGAGCAAAATATAGTACAAAGATGCATTAGAGAAAGCTATACTTCATGGTTACGCAGTATGAAAAAGAAAAAAAGAAAAAACAAACAAACCAACTTCATAACAGGTTGAAAAAAGAAGAAATAACAGACCATTTTGCTTTAAATTCTTTTTCACAACCAGAAGAAAAAATTTTTTTCATACTTCATTCTACTTTTGTTGTATGGAGAAATCAATGATACATCATGGTTACTTTGATTCGCTAGGCCATGGGGGTGAGTCAGAACCACCGAGCCATAATCAAGAAAAAGGTGAAGGAGATGAAAGCAGAGACGGAACGGGAACTGAAGGCACGGAAACAACGAGAGAAGGAACAGAAGGGAAACAAGAAGGAAGGAAAGTTAGAAAAAATGGGATTCATGAAAAAGAGGGGCGTTTATAACATAAACTAAGTCATGTTGCTGATGCAAGAGCTTAGCAGTGCTTCAGCTTGGATCAGAGTATGGGCAATTCTCAGTAAACTCCGACGTCATGAAATAAATAAATAAATAAATAAAATGGTCGGCGATCTTCGCCGTTATCGGCTGTGTAGGTTGTTATGCTTGGACAGTCTTAGAAATCTGTTGGCTGTCGTTTACTGGGATAGGCCATATTGATCTTGAATAATTTGAGACGCTTCGTCAATAACTTGGGCAATCTTCGACATGGGGTCGTTAAACCTTTTTAAGCCCCCAGTACGAAGATGTTTATTCTCCTCATTGTCCTCCTCGTATTTGCTGCTCTTCTAGTTGAGAGAATTTGTTTATGCATCAAGATATTTAATTTAGGTAATCATTTGCTTTGTTCTCGTGTCTTTCATGTTTGTCCGAGCAGACTATGGTAAAGAGAAGATGCATGTCGATCTCTGCTGGGGCTTCATTCATGACAATGTAGTCAATGCGTTGTTAGCTGTCAATCTAAAATACCAAAATATACTGTAAATGTTAAAATGGATGTAAAGAACTTGAAGGACAAAAAGGAACTAAACTTAATCGCCAACTCTTCTTGATAGAGGCAGTTTCGTAACATTTATTTGTAGTGCTAAATGCTATTTACTAAATATATTTTTTTAGTTTTATTAGCAGTTGGGAAGATCAAATACTCTTCCCTTTGAACTGTTTCGAAATAGCAATTTCGTCTTATGAATTTGAGACGTGACGCTGTTTCTTCGCGGAAAGATTAATTGCGTGACCTGGATTGTTCACGCAATTTTTACCTTCGGGAGCACGAAATGAATGCGTGACTAGCTAATTGATAGTGAGTGGCTGTTGGCCGTTTTATTATCGGAATCTTGAAGTCGCCGTATATTGTTGTTCTTTGTTCATATAACCACCAAATCTTTTCAAGAACAATTTACTCCTCATTGCATTTTGAGACTTATTTTCCAAAGATGTATGATTTGTATTTACTTTCATTTCAACCGCCTGCATAACGCCAACTGTAGCATTTTTGTAATCCAGTGAAATGATTGGCCTGGCGGAAATGTACTGTAAAAGTTGTTTATTGGTAATGACATGTATCATTTGCTATAATATAAAATGCGTTAATTAAGGAAATTGGAATTTTGTAACCTGTAGTAGGTACGACCTCACTGAAACAAGAACGGGATAGTTGTAAAATAAAATTTATTTGATAAATAAAGGAAACATTTGATCAACTTTCCGCACGGCTTCGTAAGGAGTTGCAGCCTTTTTCCCAGACTTCCCTTCCTCAGGGAGTGGAGCAGGAGTGGGTCGATCAGGATACAAAATTCGATGTCGCAGATATCAAGGTGTCGCTCTTATAGTATCGATACTTGTGAGAAATATCGGTTGTTTCGATGCATAGCGATACTACTCACTTGATCAATTGAAACAAGCCGTAACACAGATCTGTATATGCTTTATGTTTAAAGTTCACTGAAAAAAAAAATAATGGAGAAAGCTCATTACACTACTCTACAAGATTTGAAACTATATTTTCGCAATTGCATAAATTGCGTTCACAACTGCGAGGATCATTCTTCATTTGATTTCATTTCCGCAGTTCATATATGACTCATTTCATATATAATTCACACTCATTTCTTTCACGGGAACATATGAACCCACAATTGACCTGCTCCCAACGTCAGTGGCTTCATAGCTCAGTTGGTTAGAGCATCGCATCGGTAATCGCGAGGTCACGGGTTCAAACCCCGTTGAAGTCCTGAATTTTTTTCAGGCTTCTTTTCGCAATTGCATAAATTGCGTTCACAACTGCGAGGGTCATTCTTCATTTGATTTCATTTCCGCAGCTCATATATGATTCATTTCATATATCATTCACACTATAATTATGTTGTTGATTATAGAAAAGGCGGAAAAGGTTCCCATTACTTGTAACTTTGTGGATTGTGCAGCTAGATGGCAATGCAACGGAGTAGTGAGATACCTTTTTCACATCTTGTGGAACCTGTGAATTATTAGTTCGCTATGATAAGCGGACGAATTAGCACATTTGAATATTTGCCAATTGATACTTATGGTGATGGCCAGGGGTGGTCTGGGTGATGGTGATGGTGGTGGTGGGGGTGATAGTGATGGTCAGGGGTGGTCTGGGTAATGATGGTGATGACTGTGGTGGTGATGGTCAGGGGTGGTCTGGGTGATGATGGTGTGGTGGTGGTGGTGATGATGATGATCATAGGGTTTGCGCATATTTCTAGTGCTTAAGATAGCATATTCCACGTCTGTCAAGTCACAGCAAAGACTCCAGACACAATGTACCTTCCTCAAAATTTATTATTATTATTATTTTTATTATTATTAGTATTATTATTTGTTAACTATTTATTGCTCATTTTCATTTTATTCCGCACTGTACAACTGACGATGGATGATGTCTCATCCGAAACATGTCTTCAATAAAAAATGAACTTCAAAAACGTCGTGTGGTTCATCAAAGCCATATCATTATTATTATTGTTATTATTATTGTTGTTGTTGTTGTTGTTGTTTGCACATATTTCTAGTGCTGAAGATAGCATATTCCACGTCAGTCAAGTCACAACAAGGACCTCAGACACAATGTACCTTCCTCAAAATATACCCCTACTGAGGGACGCGGTCCTTGTTCACCCGCGCGACGACCGATGATAATCTAGTGTTATAATTTGCCATTATTACGATTCGAACTCGTAACCCTGAGTATGGGCCCTTATCGGGTGCTGTCAGCCGGAGCCAGCTGAGCCCGGGGCTCACGTGGGCAGGGGCGTCCACTTCCTGAAGCAGTAATAGTATTACTACCCGTTACCCGTTTTGTTATTATTATTATTATTATTATTATTATTATTATTATTATTATTATTATTATTATTATTATTATTATTATTATTATTATTGTCACTTTTTTATTACTCGGGCTGCCCGCGTCTCGCGCGGCGCCCGGGTCTAAGATTACCGACGGTTCTTCTTTTTCGTCGTCGAGTATCATCCACAAAGCTCACTTCCGTCGTTTCTGCGCAAGCGCTAACTATTTTTAACAGGGTGATGCCTGTTGTTACGTATCGGAAAATGTCGATTCACCTTGTGTCTTTTGAAGTCTGAACAAACAATATGTTAAGAGAAGTGTCTATGCGAATGTTTGCAAGTTCAACGGCGAGAAGAAAGCTTTTAACATGAGTAAACTTAACTCCAGATGGACTGCCTTGTTTCCTCGCGTCTGCTTCAGTAGACTGCGAGTAGTCTCTAATTTTGGCAATGGATTGTGGGGCGGGCGAAAGACACGTGCGCGCGCGAAGTTGCGAGGAGACGCGACGCGAGGGGAGCGCCAAAAATTAGAGACTGCAGACAAAGGGAGTTTGACCTTTCACGGCCGAGTGATTCGGAAGTGTAAATCTCATATCAACAGCAAGAATGATGCCTGTTGTCACGTATCGGAAAACGTCGATTCACCTTGTGTCTTTGAAGTCTGAACAACTAATATGTTAAGAGAAGTGTCTATATGAATGTTTGCAAGTTCAACAGCGAGAAGAAAGCTTTTAACATGACCAAAATTTAACTCCAGATGGATTGCCGTGTTCCCCGTATCCGCTCCATTGAGATGTACATTTTGTTGAATAACTCAAGTACGGGATATCACACACCACTGAGACTTTGACAGGTAATTTATTTACTATTTTCCCACAATGTCTCAATTTCTGGACTTTAATTTTTGAATGATAAGCGATTAGTTTTTACAAATGTACTAGCGTCAATTGAAACTGTCCAGAAACGTTCCTTTCTTGTGTTTCAAATGACCCTGGATTGACGTATTTGTAAACAGTTTCACTCTGCTAATTAATTTTCTACTCACATTTCACCGAGACTCCATTAACGTTTATGCGAAAAAATCCTATATCGTTCAATAAGCGTTTCCTTTCTCAAACAATTATCCATCAAAGCGAAAACAAGTGTGCTTAGTTTTTTTTTGGAATCAATACACTATTTTTATCACCTTGCATAACGATGAACCTCTGTGGCCTAAAGGTCATTGTTCCTGCCTGTGACGCAGCTAACCCGGGTTCGATGTCTTTTAGTGGTATATATCACGGGCTTTATTTTTTCTGTTTCTCTTTTTCTTGTTCTTTTAGAAATATGTTTTACAAGTGTTATAATTATTGTTCTCAATGGTTGAGCTGTATTTTAGAGGAATATATGTTGATAGGGGTCTAAAGAAATAGACTCCAACACAAGCTAAACACAATGCGTCCGATGTAAGAAAGACAGACTTCCCTCTATTCTTTTGTTTAGCGCTAAGTTAGGGATACAATACTGTTTTTTGCAAGCCCGAGTTTAGGCTAATTGTAGCCTCTTGTTATTATTATTATTATTATTATTATTATTATTATTGTTGTTGTTGTTGTTGTTGTTGAGCCGCTTTAATTATCTTCAAAAGCAATGCCCGTGCGGTTTTGGTTACAAAATGAAAACTTTATTCAACATTCTTAGTACGTACGTTTTACCCTCTGTCTCTACTCCGTTTCCCGGATTTGGAATCTAACAGCGCTATCACGTTTATCTTGGTACGTAGCAGTCTTTGGAGGGAGGGTGCCTTTGAAGTAACACGCCCAAATTTTCCTCTTATACGGGTGGTACAAACCAAGGGAATCATTCCCTGTCGAAAGCGCAGACACCTAAAAAAATATTCTCGAAGAAGGAGGCGTTATTAAAACCTATTTGTAGTCGTTGAGATCATTCGTGAGGCTGATCCTTTTCTGTTTCTGGCGTCATCTCCACAATGATCCTGAAAGGAAGAAACAATGTGCAGTCATGCCGATGTCAGCCACGCAGAAGGCACGGTTTCAGCTAAAGCCGTAGCCCCCCAAAACGTTTTCATGCCTTGTGTAACTATTTCACAGCTTCGCCTGTTCCCTTTCGTAAATCCGGCCACACCTTTGTGGTCTGTGTTCCTCGAAATAACCGATAAATACCTCTTACTAACCGCGGTCGAGATTCTTTCTGTAAGTTACGGAGCGAGTTTTTTCCCGTTGATTTATGGTCCAAGCGCGAAGCGAGTAGCGGTTGTCAATAAAATTCAGCCCGCTTCTTCGCGTTTTCGAAGTGTCTGTGTGGAGGATTTGGATAATTCACTTGTTACGTTTGGAACGACTAGTAGATTTATACTAAAACAATTAAATTATTCGCTCTCGATTTCTATGCGTGATAGCTGATTCGGGCTGCACCCTCATCAGCTATCACGCGATAGAAATCTCGAGCTCGTAATCTAATTATTAAATAGATAGCGAGTAGCGTAGCCAATCAGAGAACGGAATTCGTGAAAGAACGCCAGTAGACTGATTTATACTAAAACTAAATAGCAACCAAACATAGTTCACTCACATGACACCGTAACTTAATAATGCAATGGCTATGAGAATCGCAGTGACTGAGTCAAGGTAGCAGATTTTGGAATTGTTTTCACAAACAACATCACTTGCAATCATCCCCAGAGTCATCAGGGCTCCAGCTAAAGAGTTAATCGCTGAAAAAAGAAGTGCAGAACAAAACAAAATAGAAAAATAGACGGAAAAAGTTAAACCAAACAAATATACCGTGAAGTGGTCCTTGTAAATTGCATAATGTGTATATCTATTAGACCGAAAGACCGTTTCATCTTATTTATTAGACTGGTTCCCACAGAAATTTAGGGCAGCCGTGGGTCTTGCTTACGCGTTCGTGGAATTATGGGAAGTGACAAAAAGAGGAGACTCGAAAGATCCTTTGACCCACGGCACCTGAGACATCCCATCACCCTCTGTGATGAGACGTAGCCTCTGGGAACAAAGCTAATTTTTATTGCATACTGGGTAATTAGGACATTGAAATTGTAGAATCTGTGGGCTGTTGGTGAAACCGAATTACCTTCCCGGTGCTATAAGGTAAGAGATTTTGTTTAACCACTTTGAATTCAGAGAAAGAACTCGAATTGAAACTCAGCTGGGCCTCAAATAGTAACGTTCCTTGAATTTTGGTCCGAGAATAGACTCCGCAAGACTGACCGTGTTTCCTCTATCTTGTATCCTATCCTAAGCGTTCAAGGTTCCCGTTTTTAAGCTAATTTGAATTCTATTTTCTGTTGTTCCAGATTAAATCGGTGAACCAAATCGTAAACCAGAAAAATTTAAACCAAAGCATCAATAAACTGGCTTGAGGACACGTATTGCCTGGGCGAAGACCTCTAGATCTTCTGCGCTATTTCTCCCTGCCTATGAGGTCGCAGAAAATCTTGTGGGGCTTTTAGGAATTTTCTTTTTAGATCCTTGCCTACCTGACTTTTTTTGCCTAGACACAAATCGCGCAAATACAGTGAGTTTTAAGAGGCGTGGCCTTAGGCCCTGTCCACAGTAATGCGTTCGTTTGAAAACCCATACTTTTTTATCCGTTTTCGCCTTCCGTCCTAAAACGATCACTAAAACGATCAAAAACGGAGGTTTTCGAAAACGCTCTCCAGAGTGGAGGTTAAGAAAACGGATTAGTGTGCATGGGCAAAAAAAGGAGGTTTTCGAAACCGCATCGGCGGTGTCCACACTAATGCGCGTTTCTTATGAAAACGTATACTTTTTTTTATCCGTTTTCGCCTTCCGTCCACAATAGAACGACCGAAAACGGAGTTTTTCGAAAACGCTCTCCAGAGTGAAGGTTTTTGAAACGGAATAGTGTGGACGTATGGGTGAAAACGGAGGTTTTCGAAAACTCATTAGTGTGGACGGGGCCTTAAATGATAAAGAGATGAGTCTGTACCATCCGTCTTCATGGCTCTGCTGTGTAGTTTATGTGCGATTAGGTACTTGGAGCAAACCAGAAAAATCAGGAACACAAGGCTCGCAATGGATAGCATTTCCATCACATACTTCTAAAACAAAACAAACAAAACAAAAACACGAACTGTCAAGTTTGCACTAAAGCCTAGCTATAGCTAGTAAGGTATTAAATTGATAGTTTCACGGTTTAGCGCATGTGCAAGCTATGACGTAGCCACCTCAATCCCATTGTTTAGAAACCAATCAGATGCGAGTGCGTAACTTGTGCGTCCGGTCCGGAATAATGAAGAATGTCGGAATGAAGAATAAATTCGATGTTCAACACCAAATTCAACATTTCCTGTGTAAATCCGTTGACGTCTTTCGTGAAATTCGAGCATCATTCATTCTGCCAGCCTTCTTGTAACCGTATGGCTACGCGTAGACTATCATTCTGTTTGGACAAAATTACAATCTGTGATCACTGAAATACATGTGGTTGATCCGAAAACTAAAATGTACTTTATGCACGGAGTGGGAACATTCAAAATGAATTCTAATGAGAAGCGTCACCTTTATCTCCCCGTTTTCGCGACTGACCGCGGAATTTTCAAAGGCAACTTTACCGCGAGAGTCATCTGCACGCTTCCGCGAGAGTCATCTGCACGCTTCCGATTGTTTTATAAACAATAGAATCGAATGGGCTAACATGACAGTTTGCGCATGCGCCGAGCCGTGAAACCCTCCCTTTAAGTTGTCGAGAAACAGTCAAATGCCGTCAAATCGAAAGGCTGGACGAAAGAAATAGCGACACAATTCCATGTAGCGGGGATGGGAAGGAAGGAATTTGGGGAGGAGGGGGCCTGAAAACAGGTTGTGCATTTCATTCATTCATTCATTCGACACCCAATTGAAAAGTCAAAATCGTCCCAAGAAGTGGTTTTCATGAAGTCTTAGTTTTGTATTTTTGATGTCAAGAGGTGTCTGAGGGACATTCGGAAAGCACCAAAACAGGCCATTGCCTCTAGAGACTCTCTCCAGGACAAATGAATAAACTAGAGACCCTCCCCTCCTTTTCTTGATACTATGACACCTGCAATCGTAGTTACTATTTCTCGGGAAGGTTTTACCACAAAATAAAAAAACAAAACAAAACAAAAAACGTGTAAATGTTCCGTGGAAATTTGTTTTGCCTCAGAGGCCTTACATTCTTTCCACCACCTTCCACCACCCCACCGCTAAGATGTTGGATGATCGACTGAGAATATTGCACATCGAACATCCTTTGAAAGCCATCACTAATGAAAGTGGCTATGAGCCACTGAACTCGGAAATATGAGGTATTGGCCAAGCTTGTTCGGTCAAGATAGGGGGATATTGGCCAAGTTCTTTTTTCGCGTGTTTATGGACCGAGACGAAGTCGAGGTCCATAAACACGAAAAAAAAAAAAAAAAGAAAAAAAAAAGGAGGCCAATATCATGACTTATAAACTCTCCGTGAGTATGTGGTTTTGATTCCTTTGTTAGAAAACGTTTCTGTAAGCTCCAAAAGAGAAGCGTGACACTTGCGTGACAGTTATACAACTTTGTTAGGTTACCGTATTTCTTCGAATATGCGCCCACACTCGAATAAGCGCCCACCCCCTCGGACAAAATAACAATTAAGCGCTCTCCCCTCGTTTAAGCGCCCCCTCCCCTCCCCCTCACTTTTTTAAATAGCAAGGATACACGGAAAACCTGTTTCCATGGTCACTTTATTTACAATCTTTTAAGCTTCAAGAGAGAACAGTCTATTTTCCATCAGTCCCTTCCAGATATTTCTATCCCCTTATACTTGCAGAGTTCTTGTATATTTGCATTCGCCAAAATAGTTACAGTTCGTTTTAAGTAAAACTTAATAAGTAACCCCCTCGATTAAGCGCCCTCCTTCGAATAAGCGCCCCCTCTTTTGGTCGAAATTTAAAATAAGTGCTTGGGCGCTTATTCGAGGAAATACAGTAAGTTTAAATTACGCGCAACAGCACTCTTTCCTATTTGTTCGCTTTATCCGAGACAAAACTATCTTGATGACATTTGGTTATTCATTTGGCCATTTTTGGTGATTGTAATTGTAGTTGTAAAGTATGCGTGTTTGATGGAAGGAAGTTTAGTTGATTACATGTATATATGCGGAATATATGTCAAGCGTTATAAACTGGTCAGCGGATGTATAAAATGCTTAAGGCGGGAGTTAACATAAACATCGTTTTTTAGCCGTTTAACATGGATTTCACATTGATATCTCGTCCGCGTTTCAAGCAATCGAAAATCCCTCTGCTCATCCCACAAAGCTATGCAGTGGGATATTTTGTGAATTTTTTGGTGATTTTTGGGTATATTTGGGAAGAGATAATTTGTCTCAAAGGATTAGTTACATTTAAGAAAATAGGAAATATTGAAGATTTAATAAGGGCTTAAAATTGGAATTTGAAGTTAGAAATTAGTAGACGGATACCAAACAGTTCCCCCTGCAGCAACCTGCAGTGCCTTTTCACTTCATAACAATCCCTTCTTTACGAAACACCTTAAAAATTACACACAAATTCACGTTTACCCCCACCTTAAAATCGAAGAAGTGAAGGATCGAAGAGGTCATCGAAGTGAAATTGGCCTCACACCTACAACCCTGAAATTGGCAGTTTGCCAATTTTTCGAGCTAAAAAGGGGAGAGGGCGAAATGTACGAGCCTTTCCAAGAGAAATGACAACGATTTGTAGTTGGTATTTATACTTACCATGTCTGGTACATTGTCCACTACTAATGCATACACTGCTCTACTGGCTATGGCAAATGCAGACAGGACAAAACAAACAGCAATGGCTAAACATGCTCTGAATTGAAGAAGAAAAGGTATTACGACGTTAAAAGATCAGCTGGAATAATTTCACTTGATACATGGAAATATTCATAAGACGTACAGCCGGACGTAGAACCACGAATTTCATGAATTCTTCAAATTCGCTCAAGGAACTCCTAGACCACAGTAAGTTTGCTAAGCTTAACGTCGATAACTTTCAGTTGTAGGTATTTTTAGGTCTTGACATATTATTTTTGTTTAGCTTTTCCAACAATGTGTTTTGCTGTGGTGTGATGTCTCCCCAAATATAAACAAAAGAAAACACGAGTATTGGGCAGCAATATGGTGTGCCCAACTTTATGGATATGGGGGTCATTAATCTGGATTGAGGGAAATATGTTACATATCCCAAGAGACAGGCCAGTGACATGCTTATTTTTCAACTGATAATATTTTCTAATGCAATTGAAGACACAATTATTCCTGTGAGTAACATTCCATAGACCTTTTTCATAATAGACCCATTCGGCTAATTCAATGTTGTACTCAATTCAAATCTCCTGGGCTTAAGATTCTTTGTGCATTGTATTTCCTTTATAATGTGGCATTCATATTTAAATGATATGGAAATACCTGGAACAAAACATTTTAATTCCAAAGGGTTTGAATTGGGTACAACATTGAGTAAGCCGAATGGGTCTATGGCGGACAATTTGCATGATCATTAAAATATTCTTTTGTAAGTATGTTAATTAGCTTAACTAACTTCATGTTAAAGTAAAAATTCTATTGAATTTTGCACATGCTAACGAGGCTAGTAAGACTAATTACCATAGAAATGAAAGAAAGAATAATTTGTCGGGCGTCATTATGAAAAAAGGTCTATGTTCGTGTTGAATTACAGCTGCACGTTCCGCCCTGAGGTCCGACCCCTTACCCTTTTATATACCATTTTTGACAGAAAAGGTACCCCTTTCATATACCTTCCATTGACAAATAGTACCCCTTTCGTATACGTAAAACAGGAAGTCTTCTTGTCATTTGCACGTAGCGTTCAATAATTAAAACAGTACAGTCATAACGTATGTGTGTTCGAAATATTTTAATGAAAGGCCCTTTAAATACCTTAATGACAGAATTCATACCCTTTCATATACTTCGACTCGTTAAATCCCTACCCTTTCATATACCTGAAGCGTAAAAAAGGTACCCCTTTCGGGCGGAGCCTCCCCGTATAGGACGTTATAGGGAGTGCTCCCACCCCCCCCCCGGGGGGGGGGGTTCTGCATGCTCCCGGAGGAACGGGAAACGGGAGAAAAGACTACAGCTGCAAACCGAGGAAAGCGATGCGTGAAAGGTCGTTGAACTATTTTCTGATTTACTCTATATCAAGGTATGACTCCCTCTTATCAAAATATATGATGTTCTTCTTATTTAGTCGAAATCACGCTATGTCTGTAGCAATATAATTCGTAAAAAATAGTCGGAAAATTATCCATGCATCTCTGTCACACTAACCCTACTGGCCTGTTCCAAAAACGGCGGGCATGGGGCTGTGCGGAAATCTTGCCAACTAGTTTTATATTTACTGCATGTCCGTTTGAAGAATTAGTTGTCCTTCAATGAGCTCATACAAGGTAGGGATTAGCTCTAGGGGAACATATTCCATTGTTTTTGTGTGGGATACCTGAGGCATCTCAACTATCGTCATATGGTTTTAAGTTCATAATGCTAATGAGTTGCCAAGTTTGCAATGCATTTTGGTCATCGTATCAAACACATGTACCTTTTGAGTACCTATTTTTGCTACTGTTGTCAGTTTTTGTTGAAGCCCACACTAGCTCCCCTGTTAAAATCAAAGCCGCCACCTGTTTTCGGGATAGCTATGATATTTCTCTGGGATTATTATGCACTATGTTCTTATCAGGAAAAGAACAAAGGAAACCAGCCTGGGCAACAAAACTGTGGACATACGTAGGCGCGCGGTGGAGTAAAACCACATGTTTGGTTTTACCAATTGAACTGATAACGTAGATCGAGTCTAATGATTCCAGAGCTAGCGTATCGGTCGGGCACTGGCCCTTCGCCAGACCGAATCGTTCTAACAAGGGGATACCTTGTCAAATCAGTTAATAACGGCGATCAGGGATTCTCTTACAGCCTCAAACATTAGTTGTGTACGCACTTTCCGGCTCACAATCCATTCGTGCTCTATTTTTGTTTCTCAGTGAGGAATAGAATGAGAGGGATGTTTACAAATGTATAATCAACGTGTGGGGCTATGATGAGGAAATCTTTTCATAATTGGCGGGCTACCTTATCAATCGATTAATAAAAACAAGTATTCATACCCTACTTTATCCTACTTCAAGTAAATAGGAAAGCCAATCGTTTCTCACATAAAAACGTCTACTGAAGTGGACAGCACATCAACAACTTGATTCATACTGCAGCTAACATCTTTAGCCGGAGAATCCTGCCCTCCTAAGTCACCTATCCGCGCTCTACGCTATCTGAGAACGTGATTCCTCTCTTATTGCGACCCACATTATCTTTAAACAAAGACAAACCTTCTTTCTTTTTCGGCCGACTGTAATTCTCGGTTGACTGTTCCGTAAAATCTCCACAAGACTATGATCGAACTGAACGAGTCCAGCATCGCTGCGAACTGAAAACAATAAAATGTCAGACAGTATTTAGGGAGCGAAATGCCCTGAAAAAATTGTTTTGTAACCGATGAGCGATAAATCGCTTGTCCGACATCTTTTTACATCTCTGAACATGCCCGGGTGAACATGTAGCGTGTATTTCTCTGCAATCTCATTCTTTTAGATGAACATATACAAAGCTTATTCCTTACACGAACCCAAACATTTTAAAAGGAAAATTAACGATAAAAATGGTACATGACGTTTCGACGACCTCACGTCATCATTACGAACCCAAACGACTGGCAAATATTACATATAATTTCAGTCAATAGCTATAGGTCTTGTTCAGCTTATATTTAGCTGAAGGACGAAGCTCCTTTAGAAGATATTTAAAAGCATCATCCAATTCTGAAACTTTTAGCAATGTTAACTGATAAAATTGTCCCAGTCTGGATTTGAAAAGCTGTCTTTTGCCCGCAGGTTTGTCATCACTTCTGAGGAGTTTTCACACACAAAGAGTTTTCAATCGGCCGGTTTTCTTTCTGGTGATTGTTCGGTTGCATTTTTCGTGCAAACTAGCTCAATGCGTTTGACGCGAGTGAAATAAAAACAATAAGATTATCGATCGTTCTTTGACTGTACGGGCGAGCAACTGAAATTTTCGCGTAAAAATCCACCCTAATTTTAATTTCAGACTGATATCTACGATATCCAATTGTCTGCCGAATACACCATTCCACGGTTGTTTTTAAATTTTGATTTTGATCAGGTAGCGAAAATCTATCGACACTGCTAAAGAAAACCCTAAAATTTAGTGGCCAAGTTTGAGAGTCACATCTTTCAAAATAGCGAATGGCGGTTCTAAAAAGTTGGGAAATTATACAAATGTTTGTATGCTGGGAGGCACAAACTTGTCCCCCAGCATACAAACGCCTGTAAACTTTCCCAATTTTGTGAAGCTATAACTTCAGCTGCAATTTTAAAAGATACACTGAACTCCCAAACTTGGCTGTTTTGCTAATGTTGAGGTCATTTTTCCAGCAGTGCATGTCGATAGATTTGCGTTACATGTCCAATATCAAAAAGTTGAAAACACCGTGGAATTAAGGTCTATCATCGCTCATCAGTATTGCAGTTTTTGACAAAAACTTGTTGCTTCGCAACGAGAAAGTTTTAATTACTGCAAGTGTGTTTCATTTTTTTGAACTAACAATATTTCATTAGTTAACTTTGCTCAACAGGAATAGTAATTTGCTTGCACAGATGTTGTCCTTTAAAAGTAAGACTAAATCTAGGTTATAAGCGCATTGTATATTACATGAATCACAATGAATCATTAATGCGGACTAGTGCACGTTTTTTTATGGTATTCAAATAACAACGGCAACTTCAAATGTTGAAATTTGTGTGAATTTGTATGTGTCTTTTAACAATCGTCTCAGCTTTAATCTTTCTTAACATTTAATCAGCTATGTTTGGATAACTTGAACTTGGTTTTAAGCCAGTAAAGGTCCAACACAGCTGTTTAAACGATCCTTAAAATTAGCTTATAGTTTCGGAAATATACACATATATTACTGATGAGACTCAGATCAGTTTGAATATAGGAGAAATATCAATCAGCATGAATTATAAATCTTTCCAGAAATATATTAATTCCTAGCTTGATTTAATCAGTATAATATTTAATCTGATGGATTTTCATAACTTACGGCAAATCCAAAAGCGGCTGGGCTTCCGGCCAGTTCTGAAGCAACTGCCAAAGTCATCAAAGAGTAAAGAAAATATACTTTAATGGCAACGTAACAAAAAAACTGTAGTAAACTAGGAAGGGTATGAAATCATGACAACTCTACATTAATTTTGCCTTTGATGAATTCAACATATATCCTGACGTGTACTGAATAAATATTCCTGAGTAAAACCTACCGAAAAACGTTACTCCAAAACAGGTCGTAAAAATAATACTAATGCACGAAATGGAAATGGCCGCGTTTTTCCACAGCTCGTAATTATCTCCTTCTGCAGGAACTGAAAATAGAATGCACATTCTGATTTGATTGATATGGTTGCTATGATTGTTAGACTATTTTACTGGTTAATGAGCAGTATAATAATAACAAAGAGGCTCTCTGTAACCTCCATCACTCGCGGATTCAAAAGTTAGAAGTACATTGTATTATAAGCGTAATAAACAGCACCACAGGAAAGCATTCGTTTGAATGGCCACGCTTAAGGATTTCATCCACAGAATCGAAAGCTAGAGCCACGATGTACAGCTAAACAGCACCACAGGAAAGTATTGCTCAGTAGCTTTCGTTTGAATGGTCACACTTTATCCGAATTTCATCCACATGCTCAACTGAAAGTTAGAATTACAGTCGTGCATAGATGGCATTGCGAGGAAGTACTACTCACTTAAGCTACGTTAGAATAATATTTAAGGACTCGACGATAGCAATTTCACCGTGCAAGAAACCAGAAAAGCCATATCAAGCTAGCAGTTTTGTATCTTTAAGGGTGAAAATATAGCAGAAAATTACATGGGGGATTTAACTAACTTTCACACCTTGCAAAGAACTGAATCATTACCTCGACTTAAATCCTCAGTGTTATTCACCCCGACAGCCTCTTTCTTGCCTCCGCCTTCATCTGCTCTCAATAAAGATTGGAGCTCTAGCTTGTCACTTTTGTTGCCATCCATTGCTATCGACCTTCATGGCCCATCGGTGAGTCTTGCCAAGCCGCTCTCCGTTGACGTAGTTGCCTTCAGTATTTTATGCTCTGTCCGTGCGATACGAAAAATTTCAGACTTAGCAACCCACACTTGTCGATCCTCTCTGTACTAATTTAAGCCTCATCGGCTAGGAATTAATCACGCGAATTCTCATCTTGGGTGGTATGCTACTTTGACTTTCAAAAAAGACCACGAAACTGAACGTCAAACTATCGGGAAATTAATGTGTACCACTGAATAAATCGTTTCTGAAAATAGCCGATGTTATACATGTTATTATCCACAGACAAACTAAAAATAAACAGTATAATTCGTGATCTATTCATTTCAGTGGTACCACGATTTAACGACTGAAGTGCCAAAGGACTGGGGAAATTGGTTCGTTATATTGAAAATCTCGTTATAACGAATTTGCGAAAAAAAAATTGTTCGTTAACGGTGTTGAGTTGCATTACCCAGCCTCTCGAGATCCGAACGATTAAATAACATCTGTGCTTTAATGTCCGTGCGGAGTTGCCCTCTCACCCCGTTTGTTGCAGAATACAAGGATTTTCATCACTGTTGGTCTGTTCTGGATATACGTTCACCGGCCTTTTGTCGCATGTTGACATTTATTCGTTATATCTGAGTAGATTTTACTTTTGGTCTTCCAAGTAGTTATTTTACCTGACTTATAACAAATATTTCGTTATATCTAGGTTCTGTTCCACACAGTTTACTTTACCTTTGGCCGGGCTGAAGAATATCGTTCGTTATAATTCGTTATATAGAGGTGCGTTAAGTCTAGGTTCCACTGTATTGCACTTTGTTCTCGACTCCGAGAAATAAAAAGTAACTTCAGCGTAGCTGAGGCGACATGTAAATTATTTCCTTGTTAACACATTCGCCCCAGTTCAGGAAATAAAGACGAGCGGCTCTGGGGCCGAGAATTAGGTTGCGGGAAATGATTTGATGAAAGGTCGAAATATCCTTTAAAGTGCCCCTAACCTCCAAATATTTTTTCCGCTAATATGAAACTTTGCCCCTCACGCCCTAGTCGAAGGTCGAGTGACAGATGATGGCTTGGCTTGATGTCGTAACTTTTACACCCTATGTAAAGTGAAGATTTGTATAAGTAAAAGGCACAGAAAGGCGCAATGCGTTTCGAACAGGTGAAAGATTTATTTTAACGAAAAAAATTGCGGGGGGGGGGGGGGAGGGGGTAGGTGCACTTTATATCAGGGACAGTGCCCAGTCCTAGTACGAAGTAATGTTTCGAGGGTTTATGACTTCGAATAGCTCAATAACAACTGCTGGAGTCCAAAACGAATATTGGATGTGGTAATAACGCATTTTCTGAGATAATTAAGTAACAATTGCAATGAATAGCATGAATAACCCATTTTACAAGTACATCCTCAGTGAACTGGCCTATGAATGGAAACGAGGCTGGCGTTGACCTTGTTTTGATACAAATCTCAGTGCTTTTCTCATTTAAATCAGGTTGTTCTTATGCTGACTAAACCACATTTCTATGAGAAAGACAGAGAGGTTTTTATCAAAACAAGGTCACCTCCAGCCTCGTGTCCACTCAAAGGCTAGGTCGCTGAGCACACAACTGTAAAATGGGCTATTCGCAAAAGCCAGGAGCCCATTTAAATAGGAACTTACAGCTGCCCTATATTCCAGTCACGGCGTTTTCACAGACCAATTTAGTTTTAGATTTTATTATATATAAAGCGAGAATTTTAGGCAATAAACCTTGCAAATAGAATTCTATATGTGCTATATTTTCACATGTGAAGAAAGCGATACGTCCAATCAGCTTCGCGTACAGCATTCTTCACATGTGAAAATATAACCAATCACCGTCCAGAGTAGAATCGCTCAGCCAATCAGAGCAAAGCACTCAATGGCTTCCGAGAAGCGCGGGCTTCAACTCAGCGCCCGCTCGAAGTTTGTGTTTCAAAAACATGGCTTCGGCTTCCCGTTTTGTTCCACTGGATTTACCGTTAAATGATTTTATTGGGACGCAATCGAACAAAAACAAGGGGGCGAACATTCAAGGTGGAACATTCAACATTTCTATAAACAGTGTAAGTCAACAGAGTGCGAATTTGTTGTTGCACAGCGCGAAGCGCCGCCATCACATGATTGAATCTGACAGCCGGATTAAGGACAAGCGAAAACATTTCACTCTTTGTATTTACAAATTCTCCCGTATTTTTCAGTTATTCTAAATAGGAAGTGATATTTAAGCTTGTGTAGCCTCTTTGTCTACTTGTTGCTGTCCTGGCGTGCGTTTCTCGAAACCCCGGAAACTTTTCGGGTCTATTTCGGGTGCCACAATTTCCTTCGTATATTAAAAACGAAGACGTTTCCGGGCATGAAATTTTGCAGCAAATTTGCTCTTTCATATCTTGAAATCATAGTTAAAGGCCAGCTTTTTACAATAGATGGATCTTAGTTTTTGAAATGGCTTTTCGGGCCCGAAAGTTTACGGGACTTTCGAGAAACGGCCTGGAAACCGGACATGTATTTTTATTACGCTCGGTCATGTAGATCAGTCTTGAATTTTTGCTGTTCTTCATGTAAGCTTATTGAATCGGGAAAAACAAAACTGATTTCAAGTATAGGTTTAATTCTCGTTATATATATAATAAACAAATTACAGCATAGAAAGTGCTTTGTACGGATTTTTATTCACTCGTTGCAAAACTTTGGAAAACTCACTCGTTCGCTGCGCTCACTCGTTCGTTTTCCGAAGTTTTGCAACTCGTGAATAAAAATCCGTACGTCGCACTTTCTATGCCGTAATCTATATGAATTTTCCTCCAATATCAGACTCCTGCAGGAGCCCCGATGACCAATCACAATTCGCTGCACGTGCCACAAATATCTAATATACATGTAACAAGCAAGGCTGATACTACGTGAAAAAAGTTGACTTTGCGAGACACCAACATGACCGAGACTCGATAAAGTAGGGCTGCAACCATGGACAGCTGTTTCGTCCTTATTGGGACTCATCGGCATGGTGTAGCAGATTTAAAAGACGCCAGCTCAATGAACCCGTTCACGATATCAAGTTCCGTACCTTGGACTCTCTTGCCATCCGATCCACGCGTTGCCACACCAAGTAGCCCGGATAGCAAGGAATCCAAGTGTCACGATGGCGTCTCGCAAACAAAGATGTAGATTGGCCAATACCAATCTTAACATTAAAACACATGGACAAAACCATGATAAAAAATACACAGCATATTACTTTCACAAATATCTGCGCTTGCAGAGCTTTGTTTTCGCTCATTAAAGCTATTGTTCTGTGGCGCTCTCGTGGCCGTTGCCGTACTCCTTGCCCTTTTTCGCGGGAAAATGTGAAAATGTCGTGACATAGGCTTAGTATGGGAGTTGTATGCTCCTAGTGATGGGCTCCTGAAAAAGCCTCAAAATGTTTTAGAATAGCATACGTTCCTATTCCCAACTCCTGAAAAATGCATTCTTATTCCCAATTTTCTTTTTGGATTTCCTGAAAAGCCATTGCTGAGATCTTCCTTTCAGTGTACAGTAGACCAAGAAAAAAATACCTCTTGTCGGAATACATCACCTCAAAAGCTCGAGTTTCTTGGACGGTTCCGGGATTCGCAGAAGGTATATTCACCAGCAAAACAAGCCTCATTCATATCGTTATATTCACGGCTGAGCGCAGGCAACTGCATTGGCGAACGGTACGATTACAGTCGCTTTCTTTGGCAACCATTCTAGTTATTGTCAGTCAGGTTTAGGAACTACTGAATACGCGTAATATGGTTTCTAAAGGAACACGTTTTCCATAAACGGGATACCAGCTTGGCGGAGACGACAGACGAACGAGCAGAATAGTTTCAACCGAGCGTTTGAACCTAACTACCTGTTACTTCTTTTGACACGTCACGAGCTGAGCGGGCCGCGCCGATTTTCCCGCCAAAACTTCCAAACAAAAGCGTATGCTGCTGATTGTGGTAAAATGTTAGTCCTTTCGTCCCCTAAACAAATTTGTCGCAAAAAAGGCGTTACTTCTTTCCTACTATTTCTTTTCCGGAAATTTATTGCCAATCTCGAATCTCATTGGCCATCACTAGCAATGACGTCTTGAAAATCATAAGAGCGGTATAACTTAACCGCCGTTATGCAGTCTTGCCTGAGGCCCCGTCCACACGTACCTCCTTTCATTTAAAAACGGAATTTTTTTTCCGTTTTCAGAACAATTGGCGAAGACACGTATTGTTTTCTATTCGTATTCGCCCGTCCACACGTTATCCGTTTCTGTTTGAATCAAGACGGATATTTTTTATACACGGACTGGCCTTGAATCATCCCAAAATTCTCTCTCTATTCCTCTGAAATCAATGTTTGGCCTACAAGATTGTCTCGCCATGCACATTAACGCACTGGTTTAAGTAAGTAAGTTAGTAATTTCATTTATCCACAAATCGCATATGAGCGTAGGCTGGTTTAAATGCAAATGTGACGAAGACAGATACTAGGAGTTGTCACTGCCAGAGCTGTATTACGTCCCTATATAGGGGTACGTCCAACAGGATCAATTATGAAGAGATGTAAGACAGGGCCTACGCCGTTTATTGGTCTTATACGAGAAGACTAGGAAGTCTAACCGTTTGTAGATGTCGTTACAAAGGTAGCACTTTCGCCGCAATTATTTAAAGACCTTGAGTGCTGGTCCGGCCGGGGTTTCAACCTGCGACCTCCCGCACGGTCACGGTCAGGTGCCCTACCAACTGCGCTGACCGGTCGGCGGTCTTATTTTCGATTTTAGAGACCGACTGAGTAAAAGTAGCCCTACGGGTGAAGTCGTATTCTCAAATTACAAACTCGAGCATTTTGCCTGAAGGGAAAATTCAATAAGATATGATATGTAAGTCTTAAAAATAGGCAAGGTGGCAGTAAAAAATTCTTATCCCGCGCGAGATCAGATACTGTGACGTCATAGTTTTCGAAAACTTCAGTTTTCATCCGTGCAACTACTACGGGAAAACGAGCAGTTTCAAAAGTCCACACTTTAGAGAGCAGCACAGTTTTTTGAAAAGTTGCGTCCTCGGTCATCCTTTTCACTGGATATGTGTGGGCGGAAGGCCAATGCGTAGAGAAAAAGTTGCGTCTCAAACGAAAACTGATACTTGTGGCCCGGGGCCTGAGTTATTAGGCGGCTTTAACAATGAGGACAGCAACGGCGACGAGAACGCCACAGAACAATAGCATTAATGATCAAAAACAATCACTCTACACCTGAGCTTTACATTTTGGTACATTTCTTTGCCGTCCTCTGCAAAACAACAAAATTAAATGACCAAATTGTAGGTTTTCTCGAAAACGTGAGCGCTTGACGGTAATTTTGTTTTAACACAGTTCATAGCAATTTAGTCAGTGTGTAGCTAGCCAGCATTTTCCAAATTAAACTAATTGGAATAATAGCGAAAAAATTACAAAAACAAGAAGTTATAGTTTGAAACGACGTTTTCGTACCCGTCGTCGTTGCTAAAGTTTCCTATTGCACAGTACGTATTCGTGCGCTTTATCAGGACGGCTCCACTTGAAAACTACTTTTCTAAGTGTCTTGCCACAAGAAGCCTGATCTTCAGCTATTTATAAGCTTTATAGGTTACTGATACTATTACAATATAAAAGAAATGATTTACCTATGTGGCTTTGTCTTTCTTTGGTCGTTTTTAAAGATATCCGCACTAACGCGAAGACCGTCCGGCGGTTCAGTTCTCCGTTTGATTTAAAAACACAATCGCTTCAGGCGCGTCGAAAGCTGGACGCGACATTAACGTCTCGAGTTTCAATTGTATATATGTTATTTACACCTGATGAGGTCGGTTCGGTTTGGGAAAAACTGTGCCCGGGGTCTTGAGCACGGCCCGTGGCTTTAATTTCTGAAGATAAAAGAGGCGAGCAGGTTTGCGAATAGTCTTGCTACGTGCCGTAAATCTTAGAGAACTTCAAGGTTTTGGAACAATAAATGTAGAGGACAAACCGTTGCGATTTATAGCAAACATACATAGAAATAAACTAAATATTGATATCTGAAAAAAAAAAAAAAAGTCATACAATCAGGCGAATATATAATTGTTCTATGTATTTAAAAGCTTTGTCTTGTTGAAAATGAAATCGCACCATTGAAAGAGGAGGAATTATACATTTTGTGAAAAAAATGAAAAATGCGAGGCATTATGTTCAGCTCTTTCCTCAGGTGTTCGGCGAGCTTTAATGTTCCAACGGCTTCTGTAAAGCGCCTTTTTGGACCCTTGGGAAATGGTGCTATACAAAGTGCTTATTTATTATTGTTCTTGGGTGGTGAGGGTGGTGGGTGTTTTTGTAGTGGGATACTCCACTCCCCCCCCCCCCCTATCCTGAGGGGTGTGCCGCCGACTCCTTCAAACTTGACGGTCTTCGAGGCCAAATAAGTGAGTGCCACCTGGGCCACTACCGCATTATTTAGACCCTCGCTCAACCACGTGACCACGATTTGAGTGCTTTCGCGTTAACCACAATGCAAAGATTTTTTGCCGTTTTCCTTAAACGTTTCTCTTAATTGTGAAAGCTGTAATGACTAGTCTGACAACTGTTTCGTCACTGCCAAGCGACTTTTCAGAGACCTTCCTGATATTCGGCAAACTCGTTGAGCATCTCGCTCAAAGACTTGAAGAGTCGTTCGGCAGCGACGAAACAACAGTTGTCATTCTAGCCATTACAGCTTTGACAAGTCAAGTTTTCACAATTATTACAATGTTCTCGTGAATATTTAGCGGTCGGGAATCCTTATAGCCTGGTTTTCACTAGCGCCGACGCAAACACAAAGGCGAAAGCTAAGTGAAAACGAACACTACGCAAGCGAACGCAAGCATAAGCGCAAGCACAAGGAAAAGGAAAAATTTTGATCCTTGCGCTTGTGCTTGCGCCGCTAGTGAAAACCAGGCTTATGCGATATAAGTCGAGATTGCTTGTGGTGAACTGATTGCGGACGGGACTTTGAGCGAGATGCTCAACGAGCTTGCCAAATATCAGAAAGGTCTCTAAAGAGTCGCTTGGCAGCGACGAGACAACAGTTGTCAGACTAGCCATTACAGCTTTCACAAGTCAAGTTTTCTCAAAACCAATATTGACCGCAAAATGTAATGTGAAGTGCCTGTTTATTGTCGTAACTTTAAACTGATGTGATTTTCTAACTAAGGCCGCAAATTTTCTGTACACTTTCGTATTCCTTTGCTAACAATACGTATATTTTTTTAACTTAATGCTTTACTAACTGCTTTACTAACTGTTTTGGTCTCCTAAGTAGTCGTTTTTGCTTTAAAACAACAAACACACAACTGCAAAATGAGCCAATTTACTTATTTTCACAAATACTCTTCAAAACCAACGGGTCCCGGGGGGAGGTACTTGGGTCAATTTTTGCTGGGTATATGCCGCTGGCCTCTCAGAACCCCTACCCCATTATAGTCTATTCTGTTGCCATTTATAGACCCCATCTTAGTCACTCTAGGGTGAATGTAAGTTTTGGTGATCCCATCTTAGTCACTTTCTGTTTATGCATCTACCTTGTAAAGCCTTTCAAGTACTAGGTCATCCTAAAATGAATTGACACAATTTTTAAACTGAATGTAGAACACTTGAAAATATGAAAATATGCGACCCCATTCTAGTAACTCAATTGAAAAAGCACTGAACTCCATTATAGTCAATCCAGTCGTGAAAATGCGACCCCATCCAGCGGCACATCAATCCAATCAATCAATCCCCATTAGCCTATTACTTGAAAGTATCCCCCCGGGGGGGGTAACAGGTGCGTGCCTTGTTTAAGAGACGGTTTCACCGTGAGGTTAGAGTTGACGTTGTCTTGTTAAACTCGATTCTTTCCATATGTAAATATTGTTGTTCTTACGCTTGCTTGTTCACATTTACATGTACATATGGAAAACACCTTCGCATAAAAAAAAGTCAACTCAAGCCTTGTTCCTACCCAAAATCCAGGTCACCGAGTACACATCTATGAGGTGTCAAAAGTTATTGCTGTCGCAAGAGTTGCCAGAAGTTTGACACAAAAACGCGGCAACTTTTTCATTCTATATTGTATTGACTGTTCGCCTCGCTTGAAAGCTATTTAAGGCAAAACAGCATTTGATTGGCTACATGAACTCGCGCCAAATTTTCGCTCGCATTTCGCTGGTTATCTTGCTTGAGAAGATTATATACCCGCGTTTTGTTTAAGGTATTTGAAAAATTCGGAATCAAATCAACGAGAAATGAATAGAAAATGAATTTACTTAAGAATGAATGAATGAACGAGTCAGACTGAAAAAGCGAAAGAGAAGACAATTTTGCACAAATGTGGGGCACCAAACCGAGTTTGAAGGAAAATGTTTTGTCAAGGAAAAGTTTGATAGATCTAGCAAGAAGCAACTGACAGCGAGATTTAAGCACTGTAAACGATATATTCAGTTACCGAGAATCTTGTATCCTAAGACAAGATTTAGCATTGGGAGTAAAAAAGATGGAAAGATACGTCGCGGAAATAAACGTTCTCCCGCAAGTTCATTAATTTTCATTTTGTTTTGCGACTCTGATTGGTTCATCTAAATTGAGCGGCAAGTGCTAACCAATCGTAGCGAAGATGCGACTCGCGGCTTTTTTCCCGCGCTCAGCACAAGTTGCGTATAAATTATTTCCCCTCGACCCTTGTGTATTCAATAACTGGCCAACAATGTGGTACGTCATAATTGGCGGCAAAACAGCCACTTTCATTGGATAAATGATTGATGACGTCAGACTCCGCCGCCACTTCTGTCCACGGGAATCTGTTCAGTCAAATGTTTGTGATGGCGGTCGATAATGACGGCAAAACGGTTGTTGGCGACAGCTCCCGTCTTAAGGGCGCTCATCAGCTAAAAGGAGGGAACAATAAAGTTAACTTTTCATTGTCAATACGCCTTGCTTCATTTTGTGAAATGCTCGCTAACAAGGAAGATACATTGTGGAAGATATATGGGAAGGAAGACATTATGGTGGAAGGTACTACACAGAACTTTGACATGAATGATCATAATCAGGTTTTTAACTTCCAAATCCGAGTTGCTGTAGTTCTAGTGTTCAGTTTATCAGGTTGCCAGGACCCCAACATTTTTCCATTTCATGACAGCCTTATAGCTGACCATTTCAAACAAAGCCACTAAGAAGTACCTTCCTATGATACAGTCTACTGTGCAATATACGGTGGTTATAAATTTTAAATCTGTAGATGGAATTCTGAAGTGTTACTACTCAATAGAAGCTGGCCATTGAGCAGTACATGGCCACGGTGCTGAGACACTACACTAAGGCACAAAGTTGTTGTAACTTCCGAGTCCGTGGATGAAATCCAAAAGTGTGACCATTCAAATGAAAGCTACTGAGCAGAACTTCCTTGTGATGCTGTTTATTATGCCGTTCAAGGTTGTTCTGACTTTTGAGTCTGTGGATGAAATCCTAAAGTGTGACTATTCAAGTGAAAGATACTGAGCAGTACTTTCCTGTGGTGCTGTTTATTATGCTGTACAAGGTGGTTCTAACTTTTGAGTCTGTGGATGAAATCCTTAAGTGTGACTTTTCAACTGAAAGCTACTGACCAGTACTTTGCTATGGTGCTGCCTACAATACTGTGCAAGGTGACTCTGTCAACTCTATGGATGACATCCTAGTGTGAATATCAAATCAAACCTACTGAATATGTTCAGTCAAATGTTTGTGATGGCGGTCGATAATGACAGCAAAACGGTTGTTGGCGACAGCTCCTGCTTTCAGGGCGCTCATCAGCTAAAAAGGGGACAATATAGTTAAGTTAAGCCTTTCATTCGCAATACGGCTTGCTTCGTTTGTGAAATGCTCACAAAAAGGAAGGAACCACACAAAACTTCGATACAAATGATCATATTTAGGTTCAACCGCTACAAGGATATTCTAACGTTCGAGTGTGCGACCATTCAAATGAAAGCTACTGAGAGCTACTTTCCTGTGGTGCTGTTTATTGTGCCGCACAAGGTGGTTCTAACTTTTGAGTCTGTGGATGAAATCCTAAAGGGTGACAATCCAAATAAAAGCTACTGAGCGGTACTTTCCTGTGGTGCTGTTTATTATGCCGTATAAGGTTGTTCTAACGTTTGAGTCTGTGGATGAAATCCTAGGGTGACAATCCAAATAAAAGCTACTGAGCGATACTTTCCTGTGGTGCTGTTTATTATGCTGTACAAGGTGGTTCTAACCTTCGAAATTGTGGATGAAATCCTTAAGTGTGACAATCCAAATAAAAGCTACTAAGAAGTACTTTCCTGTGATCCTATCGATCTTTATTCCGCTGTACAAGATAACTATCGTTCAAGTGAACTCTATGGATGAGGTCCTTGTGTGAAAAACCAGCTGAATGCCACTGAGCAGTAATTTCGTGTGATCCGATTAGTTCATTAACCTTTTTCTCGGCTAAAGATTTAAGAATCCTCTTGCACTCGGGTTTGAGGATAAAGACTTAAGTAGTGTTCCAGCCAAAGAGGGGGGTCTCAGGTCAAAAACCCTACAAGGTCAGCTACCCGACAAATTAATAAAACATTTATAACAGCAGTGGGAATTTGACTCCTTGGAATTTCTTGTTGACACTCTGCCTTAAGAACGTGTCTGGAACCATGCTTACCTGAAGAAATTCATCGAGTTCCACGCAAGAATTCCTGTTTGTATCCACCTCAGCTATCAACTCATGCAGCTGCTTGTCCGACACCTCTTCTCCCATGTCTTTCAGCATGTTTCTCAAGTCAAACGAGTTCAGGCATCCCCGCTTGGATTTGTTGACTTTCTGGAATTTTTTCTCGTATTCTTTGACCTCTTCGTCGCTGAAGTTTACCTCCACGCGTCGAACGTGTTCTTGTACGTCCAGTCCCATCGCACCCAGAAATTCCTGCGCGTCTTTGATTTCAGCCTGGGAGCAAGTTATCAGGGGGAGTTATTTCAAAACACATCATCAAAGTTTAACTTACTGGATAGTACTGAAAAAGGAAAGGAATTCACTTGGAGGCGACGGAGGTAAGCGAGCCGAGTGAGACCGAGCCGAGCGAGGCCAAGCTGATCACAGCCGAACCCAGCCCAGCCGAGCGAGGTCAGGCCGCTTCGTTCGGCTCACCGAATTTTTCTCTGCGCGCGCTTTTTGCATCAGCAATTAAATAACGAACCCGTCGACATGCTAACAGATACTTGGAAACGCTAGGAAAAAGTAAGGGACCTTAGTTGTAAACAGGGTATAACAGTAGGATAAGCTACGGAATCGTTAAGATATTTGATGGTTGTTATACGTATTCCTGTTTCAAGGGTACTCTGCAAATTTTGCTAACTCTTTGAGTACTTCAGCAATCATATATCGATTACCTCTTTCTTGGCTTTAGACCACTTCAGTTCCTTCGCCATGATATCGGCAACCTTCGGTATGGCATCGGCAGCAGCTTGTGCGTTCAAGAACGCAAGACGTGTTCTCCTGGCGAGGAAATCGACGATCGTGCAAGCATACTCCTGCACGCTGTAACGTATTTCCGCTTCAATGTAAGGGAACTCTTCCAACAGACGTTTGCCTACAACGGGCCAGCGACTTCCGGTTATGTTAGCTAGTTTAGCGACTTCCGGTGCTTTGTTCCCGTATGTCTGAGCGAGGTGTTTGGCAACCTTTCGGGTAAATATGGAATACAAAATGTTAAATCTGGTGAAAGGAAAAAGAGTTGTCGCGAGCAATTAACAGGTGTTGAACGGATGTTGTGCGAATGCTGGAAACGATAATCATATTGTACAAAAGCCGCACAAACGGTTTCAACATCCGGTAAACATATTCCACAACAATTAATGGAAAAGAACTGGAAACAGGCTCACAATTCCATTTGTGTGCGGCGCTTGTTCAGCAAATGTTAAACGAGCTGTTGAAACAACTTCAACAAGGTTCAACATTTTCGAGAATAAAGGAAATGTTGAAGCGATGTTGAATGAAAATTTCAACCAATTTAAATGTTTCAACACGCTTTCACTCTCAACAATGTTGAACGCCGACAATCCTGAAAAAACGTTGACGCAAATTTTGAAACCGCTTTATAAACTCGCCTAAAAACCAACCTCAACTTCGAGGCCAAAATCTTGCACCAGTCGGATGAAATAATTTGGAGTGTAGCCCTCCCCTCCCTCAAGGAACAGTCCATCGGTTTGGCACTCCCGCGCAGGCTTGAGCCCGCGAGCTTTGATGGCGGCTTCCATGGTGTCCACTGCCATGGAGCGGTAAGTTGTCCATTTGCCGCCAGCTATCGTCACCAGGCCTCCCTTACTGACAAGTATGAGGTGATTGCGGGCGATTGACTCCGTGTTTTTAGAGTTGGGATCGATAACCAAGGGTCTTATACCACTCCATGCTGCCAGAACATCACCACGGCGAACTGTAAAGGGAAAGAAAAAATGAGCGCGGAGCAATGGCGGAAAGTTTACATCTACATTTATAGGTCAGCAGAAACTATAGAACGTTTTCATTCACGTGACTACAGGTCATTGGTTCACTGAAACAAAAGAAAGTATTTGCATAAAAATAGAGTTCAATTCCCAGAGGTTTAGTTTGGGACACCAACATGGCCGCCGTGACGTCATATGAAAACACTCAAAATATAGTTAACACGCTAGCTTTAAATAAAAATAAAAAATAAGATAATAAAATACTTATTAGGTCAAAATAAAATAAATAAAAAATAACAAAAATAAAAAATGTGATGTCTAATTAATCTCGTGAATAATTACTCAATTTCTTCTTTAAAATATTTAAAAAGGATTCAGCAGATACAATGTCAGAGGGGAGGTTGTTCCATTCTCTTACTGTTCTGGGAAAAAGGGGATATTTAAAAACATCATTACTTGTATGCTCAATACAATATTTAAAATAGTGTTCCACGGGTTCGAGTTTCTTTAGCTAATGTCAAGTATTTAGACTTGTTAACGTGAATAATATCGTTATCGTGGTAGGTGCGAAGTTTGGGTGAACAGTTTAGTTGGTAGCGTGTATAAAAGAGATCAAAATCTGAGTTCAGGAGCCTTACTCACGCTATTTTCGGTAAGGGCAGAACAAACGTTTAGCACAGCGCTCTTGAAAGGCGCAGACTCGTGTTGGTTCTGTTTTGAGACCAGAGAGGGCTGTCGCTCATAACTAAAAAACTACGGGTCCAGACGCACCAAAATCACAAATGTAGATCTACATACGCATCGTTTACAAGGTTAAGAGATGCCTTGGGTGCACTTGCTCACAGCAAGCCAGGTTCTGAAATTCCTGAGGTTTCAGCAGGTACGATTAGATAAAGAAGATGCTTAGAGTAGTTTTCAATTTTCAATTGAGTGTCGTAAAACCAAAAACTAAAGCAATTACTCTACCAATCACAACATAAGCAGTGCAATGAGCCAATTAGAATACGAAGCAATTACATGTAGCCGGCTCAAAGCGCGGGAAAATACGCGCGTGGAAGTCACGATTGGTTTTGCTTCCCACTGGTTGAGAAAACGGCACGAGTTTTTCTGGCCAATCACAGAGCGAAGCAATGCAAAACCAAAGCAAGACGAGAATTACTTTTGACACTCAATTGAAAACCGCTCTAAACAAAAGTAAAGGGCGAAAATCGTTTGCGATCACCTCTCCTGCCTGACTGGTTATTAAACAGGAATCACAGTTCACACTAACCAATGATAAGTCTAATCATGCTTTGAACACAGGCGCCCAAGTGTGACCGAGCCTACAGACGGGTTAAAGCTCTAGAACGCGAAGCAGTACAATGACTCATCTCGAAAGCCTTCGAAAATTTGAAGAGTATTCCAGTCCTGAGGAAAGGTTATAAGTGAGTTCATTTACAGTGTCAGCACTTTTAAATCATCTTTAAAAACTTATCTTTTTAAACGTTATTTTATTCATTAGGTAATGTAAGTTTTATAATTCTATTTTCTTCTTTTATTGTGAAGCGCTTTAGACTTTTTGTATAAAGCGCTATACAAATACTGTTATTATTATTTACAGTAGCGACCCACCTTCAACATCAGCACTGAGGTAGTGCTTGATTTCACTAAGAATAAACTGTATCTCGGCCTCTTTTGGTGATGGGTTATATGACAGTTCTGTTGGAGAGTCAGTGGTGCCGGCGATCGTTTTTTCCTGCAACATAACCAGATTCCAATATCATAGATACCCAATTCTTCCATGACTTAATGCTTGGTATATGGATGGACAAGTGACCGGGAAAAACTCAACTCCTCGGTCATCCTTGTAAATAACCAACTGGTTTGCCTCCGGCCAGTTGGGATTCTTATCATGTTGAGTTTCTTTGAATTATTTGTTTCTCACATAGTTCGTATTTGTATCATTATCCCTGAAAAGCCCCGATGGGGAGTGGATAATTAAGTAAATTTTAATGTTTTAATTTTAAGATGTAATGCAGTTTGCAAACCACTCTCGTGGAAGGTTGGTTTCTCTGCGTATGCAAGAAGAAATGCATTTTTTGCACACATTATATCTCCAAAATGAAAACAAAAAATCCGTGAAAAAAATACCAGACAATGTTTTTTCAATCGAATTGCAGTTCACATGCAGAAATTCGGACAAATCCGAGCAAAAACGAAAAACGAACCAAAATTCGACATAGGTTGGTTAAATATGCTCGAGGCCTTCAACTAATACATTTCTGAGCACTCTAAAACTGCAATGCTCTTGCAGTTTCGCTCAAGATTTTTCACAGCAAATTTAACACAAAAGTGAATTAGAAATTACCCTCTTTAAAAGTTAAACATAAGGGCCGTTTCTGGAAAATTTTTACGTTGCTTAAATACTGGACAGGTCCCATGAGCGACAGTTTTGTCTGCCAGGAATTGGCATGGTCATGTTTCTTAACGCATCGCTTTCAGTTCTTGCATACGTTTGTTACCCCATGCTCAAGAGAAAACCTCTCATACAGTTATAGCCAGAGCAGATTCACTTTATAAGCTGTATTACGTACCTTCCCATGGAAGGAAGAAGATGACACGTCCATCACTTGTAGCGGGATCAAGCAAACCCATGTTTGTTGGACTGCAATAACAAACAACGACGAAATTACAAGTCAGCCAAAAGTGTTTCCCAACACAGTCACTTCTACATACAAAAACGTTTCTTTTCTGTTGTGCTATTTATTATGCTCTACAAAGTACAAGTGAAAGCCATTGAGCAATACTTTCCCGTGGCGCTGTTCATTATGCTGTGCAAGGTGGTTCTAACTTTTGAGTGTGTGGATGAAATCCAAAAGTGTAACCATTCAAATATAAGCTACTGAGCAGTATTCTCCTATAGTGGCATGCTGTTCATTGTGTGGTTCATTGTGTGCTGTACAAGGTGATTCTAAGTTTTAAGCCTGTGCATCAGATGAAATCCTAAAGTGTGGCCATTCAAATAAAAGCTACTGAGCAGTACTTTCCTATAGGGCATGCTGTTCATTGTGTGGTTCATTGTATGCTGTACAAGGTGATTCTAACCTTTGAGCCTGTGCATCAGATGGAGTCCTAAAGTGTGACCAATCAAATAAAAGCTACTGAGCAGTATACTTTCCTATAGTGCATGCTGTTCATTGTGTTTGAGAAGCCTAGCACAAAGGAGGGATTGTGGGTGTGTTTGGTGGATGGAAGAGGACCAACATTTCATTTGTTAAAGTTTTTTCGCTGCTAAAGTAGCTCTTGCTCAATCACAACTTTTCCTCCACAAAAAACTATGAGGGTTGAGAAGAGATGAAACTGCTAGCGGCTTTTGGTGAGGACAGTGTTGTGTGGAACGTAATACCTGTAGTAGTCTGGCAGTACAATGTGTATCCCTGAACTTGGCTGGCAGATGGTAGATTCTGCAGGCTCATCCATCTTACGGATTGCATCAGTGAACGGTCCTGTGGCGTTCACAACACACTTGGCTCGCACGTCAAATTCTTCGCCAGTTATCACATCACGCACATGAGCGCCACAAACAACCTCATTTTCGTTGCCTTCTTCTGCAAGGGAAATTCGTTTCTGGAGTTAAACTCACATGTACTTGGGAAGTTTAACAATCGCACGAAATTGGGAAGCATATGGGCGAAACACAAAGACCCGAGTTTGAATGAGTAGCGTGAATGCTAAGAGGATGCGAGGGGAGGGGTGAGTCAGATTTGTGGACTCGCGGTGATATGCCAACTCACTCCACTCTTAAAAGATTTGTGGTGTTGACAGACCACACTGCATGTACAATGTACAAGGGATAAGGACAACAATAACATCATAAAGCAATTTTTCTGAAAATTTCCAAATTGGAGAGGTAAAATGTCCGACACTTTTCATTTTACACTCTGCCTTCCACTTGAAATTCTGAACTTTTTTCAACATATTAATTATACAAGACACCCTTCTTACCTTTTTTCTTCAAAAGTGACAAGACCTCCACATGGTTGGCAACGGATGCTCCATGCCTGACAGCTGTTAATGCAATAGCAAGGTTCATCCGTGCATCATTATGCTGGCCTAAAAGATTAAAACACAACAGCAAATATTTAAAAAAGTAAAAAACAGGCAACATTGGTTAAATTATGTGTTCATGAAAACTGGTCTCCGATTATTTGTCCTTTCAGTGTGGCCACAGTGTAAATGAAGAAACATTCATGAATGTCCACTGTACATGTCATTCAAATGAAGGAAAAGCTACATTGTATTAATGATAATTATTGTCAATGGTGATGGTGATGATGCTGCTGCTGGTGATGGTGCGTGGGGAAGACCTTGATGAGTGTTGAAGATAGTGTTAGCAAGGAGCCATGATCGTTCGGCGAAGAGGAACCAGATTCATCTAAGAGAACTCATTTCTCAGAGAAGCTGATGCTCCTGCTTTAAAGAATTGTGACGGTAATCTTCGAAAATCTACTTGCTGATTTTTCCCAAGTTGTTGTGAAGTCTATGTCACTTTTGTAGTTTTGTGAGACATTGTTTACACTGAAATATAAGCTTATGTTGGATGCATGCACATTGAACTGAAGAGGAAGAATTTCTTCATAAGCATTAAATGCTCTGTGGCCTTGCACAAGATTTCTGTCGCTCAACTTTTTGATGGCTTAAAAACACAGTTTACGTTAACATTGTATGTTTTGATCGGTTTTAAATGGAAAATCCCGCTAAATTTGGGCAGCATAATGAATCCATACATTATAAGATCTATTTTAGATAAAGACCAATCAGAATTTGCTCGAACAAAACCACTATCTGGCTACCAATCAAAGTTCTTTCCCAAGATCCTGGGAAAAAAGCAGGATACTGGAACATGATTAGCGACGCTGTTTCGCAGACGTCCCTTTTCCGTGTGCAACCAAGGAAATAAGAGATGTCTGCACGCAGGCTACCCTTACAGACCACTTTGCAAAATTGTAGGAGAAAACTACTAGTCTAGAGTTACAAGCTATCCTATGCTGGTGCTTCTCAAGATTTCTCCCAAGTCACTAGCAGTCATCAAGGGTTTTTTTTTATTGCAAATGCCCCTTAAACTGGAGTACTAAATTACCCTACAACCTTAAACTCACCATCATAATAAATAATTGCCCCACACAGCTTATCCTTTTTAAGCATGGGGAACAGCTCCAATGCTTTCTTCTTCCCAACAACATAGCTGCTCCTGAGAAGCTGTCTGCCAGATACAAGATCATACATCTTGATTCCCATCCAAAAGTAAGGAAGCTGCCACCACCTGCATTACAAGGCAAGATAATAAATGCAAATCTCTTATATACAGTACCACTCATGAGAGAATTAAGTTTTCAACAAAGATTTATGAAATCATTCTGCATGGGGAGCAGGGTTGGGGCAGTGGTGAGAGCACTTGCCTTCCACCAATGTGTCTGGGGTTTGATTCCCGGACTCGGCGTCATAAGTGGACTGAGTTTGTTGGTTCTCTACTCTGCTCTGAGAGGTTTTTCTCTGGGTACTCCAGCTTTCCCCTCTCCTCAAAAACCAGCATTTCTCCCACATGGCCCCACAAGCTTGCAGCTTTAAATCTTAACCGTGTATAAACAAAGTCTCTTTCTTTCTTTCAACTCACATTAAACTGCGATTTAACTTGCCTGTAAACTGGAAGCATGATTGGCAAGGGAGCAGACAAGTGTGGTGCTATAGCAAGCAGATTAGCTCTCTCATGCAATGCCTCCTTTACAAGGCGATACTGCAAAGAAACAAAACCTAAATGGTTAGGTATTGGGTATGTGAGTAACTCTTGTCGTAGACTTTAAGATTAAAAATTAGTGTGAACTTAATTGTTTAATGCTGTTCAGTCTTTCATCTCCTAATTAAACCATTTCTTGTAATTGAATTTATCTATTTATTTATTTATTTATTTATTTTAATTTTCAGTTTATTGTTTTATTGCTGTTTCGTCTCTTTGACCATGACGTCAAAATAATATTAATGTTAATGACGTTAGCTCTCTCAAGATTGTTTGAGAATTTGTTAATAAAGATTATTATTTAAATTTTAATTATTATTATTATTATTATTATTATTATTATTATTATAAAAACAAATTAAACTAAATTAAAAAGCTTGAAGGAGGGATACTGTTTATTGGCTTTCAAGGTTTGTACATGTAATAACAGTGGGTGAGTAACGAAATGTACTGAACAATGTTCAGCTAATTTGCCTGAATTCAGTACTCACTTTCATGTGGAAGTATAATCAGTTTTCACTGTGCAATATGACATCATGTAAGTTAAAATGTAACACTGTAAGTATACAACAACAATATTTATCAATAATATTATAACAAAAAAATATGACTACCTGCTCCCGGTCCAACTGCATGATGGCCTTTTGTAGGTAGCGCACTCCTCCATGGATCAGTTTGGTGCTGCGACTACTTGTGCCAGATGAAAAATCATCCCTTTCCACCAAGGCAGTAGAAAGCCCTGCAAAACAGTGTACACAAGCTGGCACAGCAAAGCTAACTTCATTACATGTGCCCTTCTGGCCTGTCCAATTTAACCAAATAGTTTGCAAGCCACTGTAACAAGAGGAAAGAGAAGGGTATTTGACCAGAACAGATTGGAGGAAGTGTCATCAAACAACAACAACAACCTTCATTACACCTAGTATTATACTGTTAGAGTTACATTTTTTTAGCAGTATGTGAGAGCTATGGGAGTTTGGCTATTCTCAGAGGTTGGCTGAGGACAGAAATAGTGAAGGAATTTAGTGAAGAACTGCTATATGCAGGAGGTGTCCCATCCATCTTAGTAATTGCTTTTAAATAAAAATGTACCAGTAATAAGCGACATTGATATGGCAGTATGGCACCAATACTGTGATAAGAGGACTTGAAAATTAGAAACTTGTAAGGTACAGGTACTTGAAGGATAGATTAGAAGCAAGGTATGGGGCCAGATACTGTTTTTCATCCTTACACGTACAGCCTGTAGGATGTTCCTCCACTGTTTTGGGGTTTGCTTTGATTTAAGAATAATTTATCGTTGCCTACCATGATTAACTATGAGCAACTTTTTCAACAATTGATTTATTCTAAAAATTATATATTATTTGCTTTTAGTCAGTGAGTTTGTTGGTCAGTCAGGCAATCAATCAACCAGTCAGTCAGTCCATTAGTTAGTCAGCCAATCAGTCTGTCAGCCAATCAGTCCGTCAGTCAGTCAGTCCGTCAGTCAGTCAGTCCGTCAGTCAGTCTGTCATTCCATCAGTCAGTCTGTCAGTCAGTCTGTCAGTTAGTCAGTCAGTCAGTCAGTCAGTCAGTTAGTCAGTCAGTCAGTCAGTCAGTCAGTCTGTCATTCCATCAGTCAGTCTGTCAGTCAGTCCGTCAGTCAGCCAGTCAGTCAGTCAGTCAGTCTGTCATTCCATCAGTCAGTCTGTCAGCCCACCATCCAGCTAGAAAGTCAGTCAGTATGTCTGTAAGTCTGTCAGTCTGTCAGTGAGTCAAGCAGTCAGTCTCAGTCAGTGAGTCAGTCAGCCAGTCAATAACTGTCTGTCTGTCAGTTAGTCAGTCAGTCAGTCAGTCATCCAGCCAGTCAATCAGTTAACACTGTACGTTAGTTTGTTTAACCACAGGTGTGCTGTAATGGCCATCCATTACAGAATGTAGGGTATCATTAGCATCAGGTGAAGATAATCAATGGGGTTTAAAAAGGACTAAAACAAAAACGGGAACTACATTGATCAGCTTCTTCAAAGCTTAATGACAGCCCTTCTACATACCTCTTGTTACAGAATCAAGGGCCACACCACACCCAGTAGCACCACCGCCTATTACCAACACATCAAACTCTGGTGTGTTCTTCAAGGCACTAATGTGTACTGATCTGGAAGGAAGAGGAACATTTGGCCGATCTACTGCCGCCTTTTCAGCTGCAGTTACTGACAAGAAGGAACCCTGTAAGTACAAATGTAGAAATCCAACATGATACATATCTCTTACTAACCGACTTTGAGGTCCGTACTGTAAGTTACAGACCAAGATTTTTCCTGTTGATTTATGGCCCAAGTGCAAAGCGCACAGGCCATAAATTACTGGGAAAAAACGAGAATCCGTAACTTACAGTAAGGACCGAGAAAACGAGGTTAGTAAGATATTTATTATATCTCTGAGGTTAATCTGCCACATGGGAAAGAAAACTATTTGAAGTCAAGCAGGCTGTACTGCAGAATATGGCCTGCAAGATTGACCAATCACAGAGCACATACTAAGTGAGAGATATAATAAATACCTCTTACTAACCAAGTTCGAGGGCCATACTGTAAGTTACGAACTGAGTGTTTTCCCACGGATTTATGGCCTAAAAGCGAAGCACACAGGCTGTAAATCAACGCGAAAAAATGAGGATCCGTAACTTACAGTATGGACTGAGAAAACAAGGTTAATCCAAGGTTAATCCGGCAAGTGGGAAAGAAATCTAGTTGAAGTCAAGCAACACTACTTCTAAAAGCTCAAGGAAGTCAATTGAAAAGTTTGTCACACTTTATTTGCATTTCGACTATTATTGTCTGTTTGTTTGCAACTCTTTTAAGTATAAAAATTTTCTTAATGAGACATGCATGTTGGAGACAAAATGTTGCGCTAGACTTTCAATTTGGCGGGCTGGAGGGCACAAAATTGACCAATCACAGTGAGCGTACTAATTGAGAGATATAATAAACCATTACAACACCACAGTCAGCACATTACAAAGGGCATATTAGGGTCCACAATAGTTCTTCATTTGGCCTTAGAAAGTTGATTGTAATGATAAAGTGTATATTTTAAGAGGGTGATTGTAAGGTACATTTAGGGTGTCATTTTGTGCAGATAATGTAACGTAACCATCACATGTGCATGTAAAGAGCTCGAGGCTTTCATAATATTATGAAAGGTAATAATATTATGATAATAATATTAATATGATAATGTGTACATGTACGCGATGCATGTTAATTTCTCGACGTAATTGCGCGAAAGTCTAATCGCGTACATGCAGAAAATTGGAGAAATATGAGACTTAAAGGAAATAAACAAATAATTAAGAATAAGAGCGGTTCTGTTTTCATGTGCAGCCAATAGCCTTCATGCATGTACACACCTGTCTGCTGTTGTCACGAAATCGGTAAAATGCATAAAGTCCACAGCTCACAGCGGCTGTTCCTCCCAATATGCGAACGTACGACATCACAGAATTAACCAAGCTGGCTTAGTGACGGACTCCCGATATTAGCTCTTAAAAACACAAAGGATTTTCACCATGCAAGCTGAGAAAGCAGAACACGACATTCGTCTATCACGCAAGGTCTGTTCTCTGTGTTGTTTTCGTGGGCGAAATTGCCAGTGAGCCAAGGTAAATGATGCACCAAAGAGACGTTTATGTAATCAGCAGGCAGTCGAAAACCGGATTACAATGGGAGATTTTCGCTGCATTAGAAGTGAGAAGAAATGCATGCATCTTTCCCAACCTTTGTACTTGACTATTCCCAGATCCTCTCGTTTGAAAGGAATGAAGCCAGCCATTCCCAGACTGCTCACGGCCAGCAAAATTTCGGCAAAAAAATTGTATATTGCAATTAAAATTTTAAAGAGCCGTTTTTCTCTTCTATCGTAGCGCTGGCCCAATATTATTGTGCCATGTAAAGATACCCTGTCCAAAATCGTTCCTTATCCATGACTATCACCTTTATAATCACTGAATCGGTTTGATTTACTCACGAGGAAATGTAGGTCTGGTTTATGCATCCAAATAGCACGAAATCTTGAACAGAAAAAGTACTAGCACAGTTAGCATAGCCTTTAGCACAGTTTTTCTTTGCGTTGTGTCGTTCATACTTTGTATATAAGTCCTTTCCCTATCCCCCTCAAAAATTAACTCCCTACCCCCTCCTCCCACTCTACAGCTTCCGCTAGCCTCTTCCCAGAACACCAACGGTTCGATTCTCATTTGCTGTTCATTTTGTTTTCAGTCATGAAGCCAGCTGGATAGAAGATGGTTTATGCCTGCTTTCGGCATGATTGATGCCGTGAAATCATCATGGAAGGGACTAAAAAGTATGGCTCTTCTAAAATTCTCTTAACGAACGTCACGGCTGAGAAAGAAGAGTCCAGTGAGGTCGAAGGATTCCCCTGTGTGTCGCCTTTGGACGACGGTACGTGTTCAACAGAGTACTTGTTCCTCAAGGGCAGTTATGATATGTGTATTTTAAAAAACTCGGTATCCAATCGGAATTTAAGCTCATCTTTACAATGACTGTTTATCTTTTTTTGTAAGGCTGATTTAGATAGCGTTTAACTTTAAATATCTGTCAAGATAAAATTTCTACCGGCTCAAAATGCAATATGAGCGCCTCCAATGTCAACATGAGAACTAAATCAGTTTGATCCAAGAATATTTCTAAAAAACTTTTTTTGATCGAAATATTCATCATTTGACTCAAGAATGGAACGGTTAGCAGTCAGATTTGTTGCTCTTAGCTTTTAAGAGAGAAACATCCTCGATCGGTTGCATGATCTAAGCTTATGTTCTTGTACATGTAATATCGTGTTGAGGGAAAGTGTGTCACATATTAAGGCATTGTTTTGTATTTTACATAACACTTATTCAAACATTGAATAGCGTTTCAGTGATCGAATTTGGCTGCCCTACTGTACTTTGTAAAAGAGTTCAAAAATTTTCAATAAATTTTGCTTAAAAATAGACTGGCTAGCTGGATGCGTGAAACTTTCGTTGCTGTACTGTACTGTCCTGAACAACTATTTGGCGTTGCATTCTCGTATTTATAAGCTTTTTAGGGTGAGACATAATTTAGCATCTGCCTCGAGGCAATCTAAGGAAGAAATAATATTTTATTGAAATATTTCTAAAGCAGGCAACAGAATTTCAAGTTCATTTTTTATATGAAGTATATATTTTTTTATTTTCTGAAATTCCATTATTTAATTTTAAATTCACATAAAAAAAACTCTGAAAACCAGTGTAAGTTAAAATTTTATTAGAATTTTGTTAAATTTTAATTCTCAGGTTTATTTCAAGAGCTGACAAAACTTTCTATGCTGCTTTCAAATGTGAAGCTTGTCATAATTTTTTTTGAACCACTACATGGCGAAGTAAGAACTCCACAAATTTTTTTTAGAAATGTAAGCTCATTGATTTTTCTAGTTTCAACTGGTATTTCTTAAAGAAATATAGGGATAGACTAAATTATTAATTGTAGAAATTCTAATTCATATATATGTGTAATTAAAAAAAAAGATCATAAATTTTATATGAATCAAGTTTGCACTCAGACTTTGAAAGTCATAGATTCAACAAATTGATCACATGTTCCCAAAACATTTCTCAGAATATGTTTTCTTAATTTAGGAACATGTGATATTGCTGAATGCATTCTGTGAGCTTCAATGTACTTTTTGAGTTCACTGTACCCACAAAAATTAATGTTTAACAGCTGTTGCTGCAGAGCTTTGAAACATATGTTTCACGAATGTCCGACTTCACACAAAGATTTCAATTTGACAATGCAGATTACAATTCCTTTGTCTTTTATAAACCTTAGGGAGAGTTTTGCTTAATTTTGATTGCTTGCAATATGTGCAAAATAAATGATTAATGCTTGGATAAAACTGTCAAATGAAACTGATTTAAGAATGGGTTTTCTTTCCATAATGAGAAAATTACACATAAATACACTGTATTTAATAAAATTTGGGTAGAGTAGAATCTTGTCACCTCAAACCCTAAATAATTACAGGTAATACTTCATAAAAGTTACTGGATGGTAGTAAAGAAATGGAAATGCACATTAATAACAGATGAAGCATCTACAGTACATTTAAATTGAAATAACCCTTGCAAAAAGCTTTGTGTAACTCAGTATTGGGTGTTTTACATACCTTATCAGGGATTCTGATATTTTGCACGGTCTTGGACCCGCGAAATTCAGGCAATTCCATGAAACCCTGCAAAATTCCCAAAAACAAATGCAAAATACCGCTAAATCCACCAAAAATATTACTAAATACATGTCGACAAAACATGTTTGATACTTATCTTGCCTATTAGACCTGTTTTATTCACCACAAATGTCCAAATTTATCTTGAAACTTTGTTGCTGCAACAACTCTGGTCATATCAACGCAAAATTGATCGATTTTAGCGAAATTTGCCAAAAAAATTCCAACAAAATCGCTGTTTTTTACTGATTGTTTCTCAGTGAAGTTTGCCCCTGAAATTTCCCATGAAATCAGCCAATTTTCCAACGAATTTACCCCTGAAAATCCCTCGAAATTTGCCTTTTTTCCGCTAAAATCCGGCGAAATTGGCCGATTTTCCATGAGTTTTGACTTTTTTCCCGCGAAAATACCGCGATATTGGCCGATTTTCCCAGGAATTTGCCCCTGAAAATTCCGCAAAATTTAACTTTCTTTTTCTGCGACCTATCAGAAGCCCTGCCTTGTGAATACTATGAAAGATGTTGTCTTCAATTTGTAACAGCTCTGTCTTTAGTCTGTTGTAACCCACATTTTCTTTACTTAATTCTTCCCAGATTATCTCCTCCACAAGGAAAAACAGGTTCCTGCTCAGTTGTTGGACAGATGGCGCAAGGCAGCCCTTGCTGTATCGTACGCTTCAGTGTTCAGTGCTTTTGTCATTGGAATAAGTGCATTTGGTAAGCACACTGATCAATCATAAAATTCAAGATAGTTATTTTGCAATAAGTCAATCATCAGTCAGTCTGTCCATCAGTCAATCGGTCAGGTCACTCACTCACTCAATTGGCCATGTTCTAAACGAGTGAGGGCCTGGGAATGAGTTTTAAAATTTATCGATTTGAAAAAATTGTTGACACTGCATGAAAGAGCATCTAAAAAATGGTCACCTTGCCAACTTTGATGGTGTTCAGTTGAATTGGAGCTGAAACAAAAGCTTTTGAAAATTGTGAAAATTATAGACTTTGTATGGTTTGGAGGGACAGACTTTCCGAAATAGAGACATTTGTATGGGATTTTTTAAAGATCTAAATGCATGTCAACTGGTGACTTTTCGATCAAACATAGTCAAACTAATGCTGAAAGTACTTATTATGAGATACCCTTTCATATGAGAATTGATTTAGTTCAATGCCATTGATTTTCAATGAAGTTTGGATTCGTTCCCAGGCCCTTACTCATTTAGAACATGGCCAGTTGAGTGACAGTCAATCAGTCAGTCCGTCAGTCTTAATTAAAAGTAGTCAAAACATCATGTATGTAACCCTCACTAACCCTCAAGTCGACTAATTTGTGGTGGGTAGAGCTACAATACTTTGTTTTAATTTCATTGTTTAGTTGCAGAAAATGCCTGATTATGTCAGTAGTAATGTTGATTGATTGTGCAAATTATGCACATGTAGCTTAAACTAATATTACGTGATTTTGTTGCATTTTTTGGCAGTTGTTTCCAGTATGGCCAAGAGCTCTGCTGCATTTGGTTTTGCAGTAAGTAAAAACTGATATTAATTATATTAATTATAAATAATGAAGTACTGCACATCCTTGTCAGAGCTGTGCCATTAAGACCGGCCTTAACCTACAAAGCATGTTACGGTTTACTAATACCTGAAATGAATCATATTTGAACTGCGGAAATGAAATCAAATGAAGAATGATCCTCGCAGTTGTGAACGCAATTTATGCAATTGCGAAAAGAAGCCTGAAAAAAAATTCAGGACTTCAACGGGGTTTGAACCCGTGACCTCGCGATTACCAGTGCGATGCTCTAACCAACTGAGATATGAAGCCACTGACGTTGGGAGCAGGTCAATTGTGGGTTCATATGATCCCGTGAAAGAAATGAGTGTGAATGATATATGAAATGAATCATATTTGAACTGCGGAAATGAAATCAAATGAAGAATGATCCTCGCAGTTGTGAACGCAATTTATGCAATTGCGAAAAGAAGCCTGAAAAAAAAATTCAGGACTTCAACGGGGTTTGAACCCGTGACTTCCTGATTACCGGTGCGATGTTCTAACAAACTGAGTTATGAAGCCACTGACGTTGGGAGCAGGTCAATTGTGGGTTCATATGATCCCGTGAAAGAAATGAGTGTGAATGATATATGAAATGAATCATATTTGAACTGCGGAAATGAAATCAAATGAAGAATGATCCTCGCAGTTGTGAACGCAATTTATGCAATTGCGAAAAGAAGCCTGAAAAAAAAAAATTCAGGACTTCAACGGGGTTTGAACCCGTGACCTCGCGATTACCGGTGCGATGCTCTAACCAACTGAGATATGAAGCCACTGACGATGGGAGCAGGTCAATTGTGGGTTCATATGATCCCGTGAAAGAAATGAGTGTGAATGATATATGAAATGAATCATATTTGAACTGCGGAAGGCTTCTTTTCGCAATTGCATAAATTGTGTTCACAACTGCGAGGATCATTCTTCATTTGATTTCATTTCCGCAGTTCAAATATGATTCATTTCATATATCATTCACACTCATTTCTTTCACGGGATCATATGAACCCACAATTGACCTGCTCCCAACGTCAGTGGCTTCATAGCTCAGTTGGTTAGAGCATCGCACCGGTAATCGCGAGGTCACGGGTTCAAACCCCGTTGAAGTCCTGAATTTTTTTCAGGCTTCTTTTCGCAATTGCATAAATTGCGTTCACAACTGCGAGGATCATTCTTCATTTGATTTACTAATACCCTTGATGGGATCAGTCTTGATGTTACCCGTGGGTGCATGATCTGTTGTAGATTCATTTTGATCACATGAAGGAACAATTACCCTTGATGGGATTTTGATGTTATGCCAGGGTCATCTTGACTGTAGCAGGTTCATTTTACTCACAAAGGAACAATTTGCCAAAGGTGTGAAGATAATGGAACATGTGGTTCAGAACTTGATGGCAGCTAAAGCCTTGCTTGGTTCTTGAAGTGTCATTGTATAGTATCGTTATGATTTTGCCTGTTATTCTTTTTTTCTTTCAGTTTGATTCTTTCTTAGATGTCTGTTCATCATTAGTTGTAATTTGGAGATTTTGTGGTTTAGCTGGGAAGGCATATTCTTGGGAACGAGAGAGAAGGTAACAATGTTTACAAAATAATATTTAGTTTGGAGTAAAATATATATATTTTTCATTTTCATATCTTTGGTGATCTTTCCCTGTCTTCTCATAACCTGTATTTCTGATGAAGTAGTGATGACAGTCAGGCGATGTGGAGTACTGTAGATGCTGCCACTGCATGTTATGGATCAAAGTAATACTTTTGTTTATTGCAGAGCCTGTATAGCAATTGCAACATTGTTTGTTTTATCTGCCATTGGTATATTCATCAGAGCCATCAGGTCTTTAGTTGTGGAGAAGCATCCCATCAGGGTAAGGACCACACTGTAATAGGTGTTTAACAACGGCATGAGCTGTATGGACGGGGGTGCCTGGGAAGTCCAGGGGCCTCCACTGTTACCAGCTGGCCCCTAGACAGTAAAAACGCTCCCATGGCTAGCAATCCCTGCAACCCAGCCATGAGCCCCCACACCAAGATATCCTGGCAACTTTCACACTGTGTTAATAGTGGAAAGGGGATAGGGAGAGGAGGGGAGGGGCAGAAAGGAGAAGATAGGACGTTCCAAAGCTCCACAGAAAACTGCCACGCTACGCTGCACTGATGAACACACCACACGCAACTCCAGTACTGTACTCTGCGCATGCGCTACCATTTGCTACTGCTGCCTGCCTGACAAACCAGCATCTCTTTGTTGTTAACTTAGTTAAATTGCATTTAACTACATTAATAACATGGCTGTCACTATGGGCCTGGGGCGGGGATTTTCCCGGCCAATTTTGACAATTCTGGACAAGATATCTGGCTACTTTCATAGAAAAACAGCATATTGACTATTTATATCAAAAATTAGTGACAGCCCTGTAATAATAATAATAATAATAATAATAATAATAATATATAACAGTGGTGAGAACACTTGCCTTCCACCAATGTGGCCCGGGTTCCATTCCCGGACTCAGCGTCATAAGTGGGCTGAGTTTGTTGATTTGATTTAATTTGATTTATTTAGAGTTGATTTGATTTAGTCTCCGCAATTAGTAGAGCATCTGTGCTCGGCTAGATAGATTTGAGACTTAAACAAAGTGATTATTATTACTATTATTATTATTATTATTATTATTATTATTAATTGATAATGCTTTAGAAATATACAGGCAAGTAAAAACTAACAATATAATGTTCCGACATTTTGGGGACCTCATGACGCCATTCTTAAGGAATGAATAATACAAGCAAGTTCAAAGGAGTAAGATCTCGCTTAATTGTATTATTCATTCATTGAGAATGGCATCATGAGGTCGTTGGAATGTTGGAACATTATAATTATTGTTAATAATAATAATAATAATAATAATAATAATAATACCGTATTTATTCGTCTATAAGCCAATCCCGGCTATAAGCTGAGACCCTAAACTTAGCAAGTGGAGTAGTGGCTAGATGTTCACCAAAAAAACCCAGAAAACTCTTGGCTATAAGCGAGACTCAAAATCGAATACCGAAGTTCTGCGGAGAAAGAAAAAACGCATGGATCGTGTGCCACACTTCAGCGAGAATTATGTTGAAAATCTAAAAACTTCAATGCCCTACCTTCACCATAAAGGAATTTTAACGAACCTTGTAAGTTTTAGCAAATGTTTGGAATCTTTTTATGCCGAAAAAACTCAAAACACTTCCAAAAGTTGCAGATGACCCGCCATCTTGTATGACCTGGAAGGCTAGGTGAGAGAGAGGTTACCAAACCAGCAACGTTCTTTGAGTCACGTTCGGTTGTGCTTGATCTCAAAAGCAGAAACAGGATGGTTTTGCTCAAGTTTATTGAAGAATTTCTTCCAGAAATAATTTCACAAAGTAGACCCAATTAATTCACAGGAAATGTGACGACTTCTGTGGAGATAACAAGCTTATAGTAGGGTATGTGAAGCAACAAACGGGTTAAGTGTGATGTCAAAGACAACTGATGAAAGCCTCCTTGAAGCAAAACTAGCAAATGGCTCCTTTACGAGCCACCACATATACAAAAGTCAATGATAACACAGAAAACTTGTTTTTGTCTCTCATTTTTATTGTTGTCTTTGGGTCTTTGAACTTTTTTCCCCCGAAAATTATCGGCTATAAGCCGAACCCCCTTCTCTGGTGGAAAATTTACTCTCAGTGGTTTAATTTAACGGAAAAATTGCTCGGCTTATAGTCAAATAAATATGGTAATAATAATAATAATAATAATAATAATAATAATAATAATAATAATAATAATACATGAAGGCAATAAATTGTGGGAAAATTTTTGAAGTTTAAAGTGAAAAAAAAAACCCTCATTTTAAGGAATTTTAAGACCTTTTATTTAGCCCAACTTCAAAGTAAGAACATCTGAGAGACAAAGTGACAAAAAGTCAAAGTCTATTTCCAGAGCCATAATCAATGCCAAAATGCCAGAATCAGCATCAAAAGTCAAAGCCAGCCAAAGGCAATGCCAAAATGTTTAAGTCAGTATCTGTATCAAAAAGGCCACTGGTCAATCGTATACTGTTGTAGTTAACGTTTTATGTCAAAGGTCAGAGTTAAAACACTGAAGTCAGTCGAAAGTCAACGTCACAAAATCAAAGTCTTAGAAGATGACATCAGTTTTCTGGAGCTACCATTTCATGCAACTGAGCCATTCAAATCACTTTAATTTATTAATAGTCTTCTTGACCTAATTTCTGAAACTAGTGCAGTGCATGGTTTCGTTACCTCTAGTACATGATTGTATAGACACAAAAGTAACTGATTTCTGAATTGTGGAAGGGCTAATACCACCAGGCAAATGTCTGACAAGGGTAATCTGAGCCATGTCATGTGCATGCGGGCAATAGACTGTCTGATGGAATTATTTTCTTTTTTTTTTCTTTATCAAACTGCAGTACACACCCCTCATTTGCACATGTTTATTTCAATTAAAACTGCAATGTAATTTCACTGAATTTCCATTTTTAACAACCTGTACAGGTGAAAAATAAACAGCATTTCAAAGCCATTTTGACTTCATTTAATGGTACAAAATGGTATTTATAAGTCTGTCAATGTGTGGGGGCAAATATATTAAAGTTAAAGTTTTTAATATTGAATGCATTTGGAGGTATGACATGTGCTTGAAGATGCTAAATATTAAATACTTTGGCGCAAATTGAATCCAATTGCGTTAATTTTTATGCTTTATGTCACAAATAAAGAGCATTTAAAGTAAATCAGACAACCCAGTTTTCTCTGGCATTTCTTCAAAACTGAAAACATGTTTCTCCAGACCAGTCTAACATATTGTATATTGACACCTTCAATGGCATTGATTATTATTTTTAAGAACTTTAACTTCAAAATATTGTCACACATTAACATTAACTTAAATACAACCATCTAACATTTGTAAATGAAGTCAACCAAGATGGCTTTGAAACTTTGACATTTATTTTCTCTGATTTTTATTATGAATTGTGTATTGAAATGTTCCCTTTATGAGCAAATTAATAATTATGTGAAAATGAATATATGAAAATCATATATTTAAACTGCAGAAGAATGCATGGATGTGTCAGTGATCATCGCAGTTATGAACACTACGTAAATAGTAGTGAAAATAAAGCCTGAAAAAATTCAGGCTTCGACAGTACGGGAGTCAAACCCATGAGCTCTGCGATACTGGTGCAGTGCTTTACCATCTGAGCTACCTAGCCAGCTGTCAACTACTAGCTCCCAGTTTGCTTTTTAGCTCAGTTGGTAGAGCACTGCACCAGTATAGCAGAGGTCATGGGTTCGACTCCCGCACTGTCAAAGCCTAAATTTTTTCAGGCTTTATTTTCACTACTACTTATGTAGTGTTCATAACTGCGATGATCATTCACATATCCAAATTAATAATTGATAATAATCATCTCTTCTTTTCCCTCAGTTCACAGGCATTGAGGCAATTTCTAGTGTCAGTTTAGTGGCATACACCTCACTAGCCTGGATGAAATTTGCTATAGCTGAGAAGCTGCAAAGTGAAGCTCTCCGCACTGACTGTAAGTACTGTTCGTCAAGAGAAACATTTACTATTAATTTGGAGTCTGACATGCTAACCATTAGGCCACCACTCTCCTGAAAAAAACTGGAGCAGGGATGGGGAGCAGGGATGGCACAGTGGTGAGAGCACTTGCCTTCCACCAATGTGGCCCGGGTTCAATTCCCAGACTTGACGTCATAGGTGGGTTGAGTTTGTTGTTGGTTCTCTTCTCTACTCCGAAAGGTTTTTCTCTGGGGTACTCCAGTTTTCCCCTCTCCTAAAGAACCAACACTTCTAAATTCCAATTTGATCTGGAATGCTCGAATGTTTAATACATGAGCTACAGCTCGGGAGATTGAGCAACCACTCCTCGTGTCGGTCCAAGAAATAAATTATTAGAAATTTACTTCTTTGTGTTAGATGGGCTGATTACATAATAGAAAAAGTACTTCCTCATGATTTGAACAACTTATGACAAGAATTGTTGTGACTGTGCTCCTTTAAAAGAATGGTATTAAGATGCAAAAGGGTGTATGTGTGTATTGCCATATTTTGGGCTTAAAATCCAAATCTCTCTAAACTCTCCCCTGCTTTGGCTTACAGACTGGTAGTTGTATAAGAAATGAAGTTTTGCACTTTTTATATTAAAATAATGTGATTTGCTGGCTAGAATTAGCTTATGACTTTTTTCCATAACTGAACTCAAGAAACAAACTACATGAGGCAAAAGGATCTGTTGCATGGTTGATTTGTTTTGTTTGGGGATTTAAAAGAAATCATACATCAATCACTTCAGTTGGTTCAGATTCAGGCTAATTTAATACACTTGTCTAATTTACTGAATCCCAAATTCGATGCAGGAACTCATTTTTGTCACATTAATTAATTAAATTATTTGGATATATTGTAATCTCAAATTATAGATCTTAGAATTATTTATACATTTTTAGATTGTTACTGATTTATTTGTCATAGATTAGGATTTTTATATATTTATACATATTTATATATATTTACACACATGTATATCTTTTTTCTTCTGGGGGTCAGCTTCTATATGAAGATTAAGTTCTTCCCTGTTGACACCCTTTTTGCATTTGTACTTCTTTTTTCTCTTCCAGTTGTACATGCAAATAAAGTTGTTATAAATAAACGAAGTTAACGACTAGGAGCAAGTTTGCTGAGTTATTAGTGTGGGGTGGCATGGCTTGGCATTAGCGTTTTTAGCGTTTGCTAGTATATTGTGGGTTGCCAGCAGCCTTATAGCCTTCTGGCTTATGTCTGATGTCTTCAGGCAGTCCAGTGGTCAGCGGTGGTTTCGTTGTATTTTATGCATGCACCTTTTGCATGTGCTTGTAGTTACTTTGCTCTGTGTATGGGGCGTTGTAGCTCGTGTGTTTTCTAGTATTTCTCCTCGCTCCCCTCCAATAATAATAATAATAATAATAATTATTATTATTATATTTATTATTATTTATTTATTTATTTTTCTCTTCCACTGAACTCCTAGTTCAGTGTGATGGGTGCTTGGTCTGGGGCTGGGTGGGGCGGGCAGGCGTGGTGGCTGGGTTGTGGGTAGGGCAGGCTGATGGGGTGTTCTACCGACCTGGGTTTGGGTCGGTGGTACCAGCCCCCAGGTTCCAGAGTGAGCACCCAACCTCCATTTGCAACACAGGCCTGCATTAAACATCACTACATGTTCCAGTCAGTAATATATACCACTGTATACGAGAAATTTAGAGAGATTTGGATTTTAAGGTCAAATGGCAACACGTACCCCTTTTGCAAAAAAATCATTCAAAATCAATCATTTCAATTTATTAGTTTAAATTTCATACTGCTTTCTTGCAGACCGTGTGATACAGACTGTAAGTTGTTTTCCTCTATCATAGATCTGTTTAATACCACCTGTACATGTATGAATAGAGCGCTTTTCAATTGAGTGTCGTAAAACCAAAACCAAAGCAATTACTCCAGCCAGTCACAACAGGTGTAAGCAATGCAATGAGCCAATCAGAATACGAAGCAATTACATGTAGCCGGCGTAAAGTGCGGGAAAATACGCGCATGCAAATCACAGTTGGTTTTGGTTTTGCTTCTCATTGGTTGAGAAAGTGACGCGAGTTTTCCTGTCCAATCACAGAGCAAAGCAATGCAAAACTAAAGCAAAACCATAATTACTTTCGACACTCAATTGAAAACTGCTCTATGTATGATGTTGGATATTTTGTTTATCTTTTCTCCCCTTGATAGGAGCAAAATGTCATGGCCTGTTAGTGGTTTTTGTAACATGTAAGGGGATTCCGATGTACCAACTTGCTGGACATGTTTTGTGTTTACTTGTTAAATGACAGGTGCCTTTTTTTTGTTTTAAGCTTTCAATTCAATAGCTGGTGCTAGCATGGCGATGGGAATGATTTTAAGCACAGTGCTCTATCAGTACAGTAGACATATCTGGTATCTTGATGCCTCTGTGGCTCTTGTTATAGCAGTGGGATTGGCTGGCTATGGGATCAGGTTCGTCTCTTGTTGACTTTTTACTTGTTTAAAGGATAGCCTTCTCCTTTGTTGATTCTACATTGATTGTAAAAAAGTTGTAAAATTATTAATGTTGTTGTTGGCCTGCCAATACATGTTTTGAGAATCAAAAGGTTTTTCTTTGATAAACAAATATCAGTTAAGAATTTCTGTCACTTAACAATATTATTGCAAAAAGGTTTGAAACCTCATAAATGGTCTTTTTGGCCTTTTAACCACGTTGGATTTTCGCTAAATATCATTTCTTGATCCATTTTAGCCATACACAAATACAGAAAACATTTTCAGTTTTTTTCAACTTGTGGCCCAAGACTATTATTCATCACTTTTGGTCCATGAATATTGGCATTTATATCATAACAAAATCAATGGGCACGCTCTGATTGGTCAATCAGCTATGGTTTATTGTTCCAGTAAACTCATGGCAATTTCGCGCGTCTTCTGGATTATTATATAAAAGCAATATACCACAAGTTTCTTTGGTTTATAGGCTGATAAACCACTTGGAAGAACACTCAAAGAATCTATAAATCACTTGGCTGCGGCTCATGATTTACGAATTTTTCGAGTGTTTTCCAACATCCCGCGTGGTTTATCAGCCTATAAACCATAGACATTTGTGGTAGATTGCTTAAATGGTCAAGTTATCAGCATAGACTGGGTTGGTTGCAAAATGCAGATGGTATGTTAGGGAAGAATAGATCTGACTGTTGTGCAAACACTAGCAATTGCTGCTATCAATCATAACTGAGTACAGTGACAAGCTAAGGACCACGAAAATACAGAAACCAACAAGGTGGACCAATTTATTAGTCCATGAACATGTAGATAATTTTGATCTTGTAAAGGAAATATTTTATTTTCTGAGAAGGTCACTATGAGGATTTAAAGAAACGAAAAACTTAGTCAGGTTCAAGAAAACTATTGTTATCTGAGAGATCTGAGCACTATGATGATCGTCATCAAAGAAAAACTCAACCACTGGTTTGATTTTTAATTAATCTTTTAGAGTTTAGACTGGGATAAGCACTCATAAGGTTGGCATAACATTAATTTTATTAACATGCACCGGTACAAAATTTCGGAATTTTCGCTGGTCGTATGAAATGCATCCGACACGTTCCAGAATTTGAGGTCATGTGTATTGACATACTGGAGGTGCTTCGTCCACTATTATTGGTTTTTTCGCTTGTCCACGTGAGCTCATGCTCAGTAGGAAGACTAAAACCAACATCTATCACAAAACACAAACCTTTCAGTAATTCTGGAAATTCCGTCAAAGACGGTGCACTCAAAATGTAATCCTATATTTTCAAAAACTTTTCCTGGAACTTTGCCTGTTCCATTCAATATTCGGACCGAGAATCTCGAAAATTTTAGTTGAATGGAAAGCGCCCCTGGACATGCCGAGTGGTTATTGACTAGCGCATAGAGTGAATTCAGGCAGTGTCAGGTTTTGCCCTCTATCAATTAATGCTATCATGTTTTCATCTTCAACAGGCTTTTGGAAAAACTTTTACCAACAAGAGGAAAGGCCCCTCCTCTTGACGAAGGATTTGATTAATATATATTTCTCCTTTTACGGTCAGGAACAAGTGCTCTCACACACTAGATGAATTTACCTAATAATTATATTATTTTATAATGCAATGTTATATATTATATTTTAGTATAAATCTACTAGCATTCTATCACGAATGCCGTTCTCTGATTGGCTACGCTACTCGATATCTATTCTGTGATAGATAGTGAGTAGCGGTTGTCAACAAAATTCAGCCCGCTTCTTCGCGTTTTCGAAGTGTCTGTGAGGAGGATTTGGATAATTTACTTGTTAAGTTTTGAACGACTAGTAGATTTATACTAAAACAATTAGATTATTCGCTCTCAATTTCTATGCGTGATAGCTGATTCGGGCTGCGCCCGAATCAGCTATCACGCAATAGAAATCTCGAGCTCATAATCTAATTGTTAAGTATAATTATATAATAATTATAATAATAAATATCAATAATCTACGTAATATTTATAATCTTTTTAGTACTATAGCCATTTTACAGTTGTGTGTTCAGTGACCTGGACTTTGAGTGGAAACAAGGCTGGAGGTGAACATGTTTTGATACAGACCTCTCTGTCTTTCACACGCAAATGTGGACTAGTTATCATAAGATTTGACACAAGAAGATTTACATGAGAAAAGCAGTGAGGTTTGTATCAAAAAAAGGTCACTGCCAGCCTCATTTCTATCATAGGCCTGGTCACTGAGCATGCAATTGTCAAATGGGCTACAGTCAAACCTCGATTATTCGGACCTCAATTATCCGGACTTCTCGATTATCCGGATTAATTCTTCAGATCCCATTGTTTTCATGAATATTAATAAGTCAGATGAAGATTCCTAAAACGCTATTCTTTTGAATTCTTTTTAATTTGGGCATTGAAAAGGGCCTTTGAAACAGCTTCGCATTCCTTTCAAACATCGAATTTCTAAGCACTGGCACGTATTGTAAGTACAGTGCATTCAACTGAGTTCTGATTGGCTGAGACTTGTTTTGTTGCTAAGTGAAAGTGAAATTTTGGTTTCCTAAATTAATTCTTTTTGTGTCATTATTATTCATATGTTCAATTTTCCGGACTCTTGATTATCCGGACTATTCACTCCAGTCCTGTTGAGTCTAGTCTCCTTGCAGACGTTATTATACCCTGGGTGCCAGAGGTTATTTTTTTCCATTTGAAGGAGAAAAATTTCACGGCGAAGCTGTGTCAACGAGGCACGAAGCGCACCGCCGAACTCGCTAAGAAAAATAAAACTTCTGGCACCCAGGGTACCGTTATTAGGGTCGTCACATAATGCTCCTCCCCACTAATGGCTGCTCACTCGAGCTCTGCATTCCTTTCCCTCTGTTACTGAGAACCAATAAAATGCATGTAATTTTTGACGGCTGCGCCAATCATATTTCTCGTTATATTTGCCGCCAAAAACACAACAAGACTAGGACTAGGACCAGGTTTCTAGAAAATGAAAACCTGCTCCTTATTGGTCAGTTCGAGCGAAAGGAATGCAAAGCTCAAGTGAGCAGCCGTTAGTGGGGAGGAGTGTTGCGTGATGACCCAAATAACGGCTGCGAAGGAGTGTTGAGTCCGGATAATCGAGGTTTGACTGTATTAAGCAAGAGGTTTTTTATTTCATTGTGGCCCACAAATAATAACCGAAACAAATAATGCAAATAAACTCAACATGATAAGAATCCCAACTGGCCAGAGGCAAACCAGTTGTCTATTTACAAGGATGACCGAGGACTTGAACCAGGAGTACCTAGAACAAGACCAGCTAGCGGCCAGAGTGGGATTTGAACCCGGGCCAACCGCATTGAAATCCATCACCCTAACCACGAGGCCATCCTATTAAAAAAAACTCGATATCATCGTTGCCTATTTTCGCCTTTAAATTTCCCGGGCGCTGCCATTTTGGATTTGATGACGTGTAGTGGTTGCACTATTGTTTAACACAAAGGTTTTTCTGCTTCATTTGCTTCCTGACAATAGCTGCAACCATTACATGTCATCAAATCCAAAATGGCAGCGCCTGGGAAATTTAAAAGCGAAAATAGGCGGAGATGAAATCGATTTTTTTGTACACTTAAATGTTACACTGTCGTTTTAAAACAAAATTTGGAATCTGATAATTATTTCCAACAATTTAATGTGAAGCTTTTGTAAAAGTGGTGGTTCCCTTTAAGGGGATGCTCTTTTTGGGGGATGAGTGGGAGATAACTATTTTTAGAGAAGCACGTAGTCTAGAATTTGAATTACACTGTATTTTAGTTTATAAAATAACTAGGGTGGACATGCAGTAAGGTGAAGAACACAGAATACATAATTTTTTTGCTAAAAAGGTTTTTTAATATTTTGCGAAAGGAAATACAGCCCTTTAATTTAATGTTGACTAAAGTAGGTAAAATTGTACATTACAAACATTGATATTTTATATTATTTTTGTTAACTTGGGAATTAGTTGACACCAGGCACCAATTTGATGATACATGTAATCTTAATATGATTATTTAATGAGCGCCACTAGGTGTCGTAGTATCCAGTGATGCAATTGTTTCTCTACCACATTATTTAGAAAGCAAGTATTTCCACTTTTGTTATATCCTGTTCATCCAATAGTTTTCTCCGAGTAATTAGCATTTTTATCCCGTGTTTAAAGGGGCACTGTCGCGTGGCAGTAAATAATAAAGATTATTATTACTACTATTATTATTTTATTATTAAAGCTAAGGATTCATTTGCAACCATGGAAACCACAAATGATTTTTGCAACTTTCTAACAAAGTGCTTCATACGTGTATTGAAACTGTGGTTCTCTACGGCCACAGATGACGAAGAGGAAATGGATTGCAACTTGCATTGAAAAAGTTACGCCAACTTTTTCTAGTTTTGTCACTGTGTCTTCAAAAACTTTTATCATTGTGTCTTGGAAAAATTGGAGAGCAAAGTTGGCGCAGTGGTGAAAGCGCTCGCCTTCCACCAATGTGTCTTGGACTCGGCATCATAAGTTAAGCTGAGTTTGTTGGTTCTCTACTCTGCTCTGAGAGGTTTTTCTCCGGGTACTCCAGTTTTGCCCTCTCCCCAAAAACCAACATTTGATTTGATTTGATTTATTTAGAGTTGATTTGATTTAGTCTCCCCAATTAGTAGAGCATCTGTGCTCAGCTAAATACATTTGAGACTTAAATAGAGTGATTATTATTATTATTAAAAAAAAAGAAAAGAAATTATTATTATTATTATTATTATTATTATTATTATTATTATTATTATTATTATTATTATTATAGTTTCTTTTCCTTCCAAGAAATAATTTGAAATCCACCTCTAAGTGGTAGGTGGGTCATTCGTTCAATATAAAAAAGTACTTTTATTCAAATGGTGAAGAGAGCAGAAAGTAAACCGCAATGTTTAAAACGATAACGACATTTGTTAATTTGTAGACATGTTTCGACGTTGCAAGTTACATCATCGTCAGTTACAGAATGTTTGAAAAACCGTTAGGACTTCATAACAACTAAAGGAAACATGCATAATTAATTATGATGAAGTGACAAAAAATTGATAAGATTTGAGTGAGTTTCAAAGTGTTAGAAAGGATAAAAAAAATTGTTGGAACTTTTACAACAAGGTGAAACATGCATAATTAACTGAGATGACACGGGAAGAACAAAAAAAAAATATAATAACAAACGTGTGATGGAAAATAGAGCCTAAAGCGTAAGTGTCAGTTTGACGTGAAGAACCGTTGTTGATTTTAAGTGGGCTTTTCCTAGTGTTAACTTAGGGAGGCAGCGCACATTAAAATGTGCACGGCCTCCCTAAGTTTAAGTTGACATTTAGTAGAGGCAGAATCGAAGATTTCGAAACAATCCGCAGAATAAGATTCACGACAAGGTTCCGAGCTTTGTAAGTGTTTAAAAATGTGTGAGGACCTGTCAGAAGAGAGATGTTCACGAATGAGTGTAGGAAAATGACGACAGGTTTCGCCGATATAGCAAACCTCACACGTGAACGAAGTTCTCTAAGTTCTTTAAACAAAAATTTCGATAAGAAGAATCCAGAATACAGTGGGCCCTTTTACATTTTCTGAAAATCCGGATAATTTAAAATGCACGCTTTGAAGTTAGTCGTGTCAAGCGACTTTCACTAGGCCGAGAATCAAAGAAGCACCAGGTTTATCTTCGCTTTCAAGGCGGCTGAAGGGGAGAACGTTTAGCAACCACCTCCGACTCGAAGCGGTGTCTCCGTTATGTAATCAATCAATCAACTAGCTTAGAGCTCAGGCAACGCTCGACGAAATAAGACGTCATTATGCAGAAATAAGCTCGAGTTTTCGAAACGGTTTCTTCACTGCTGGGAATTTGCGCTGTGTGATAAGGACTCAGGGGCACCCAACGACAAGTTTCGGTAGATATCTGTTCGGTGGAGGGTAATTCGCCTTGGGTTTTCGGCGTCGATTTAAGAGCACTCGGATTTTCGTAAGTAAAACGTGGCCTAAAAGATTCGCAATGGAGAAATTATAGCCCCTAAGGTTTTCAGAAAGGTCGTATTTGCTGTTTCTGGCAGTCAAAAACGTCACCTAGCATTTTCGGAAAGAAAATAGTTCCCTAGAAATTTCGTGGAAAGTTTACTTCAGCTTGCATTTTCTCAAAGGAAGATTTTGTTCCCTAACATTTTCGGACAATTAAAATTTCAGCTAGGGAATCCGAACAGATCAACTTCTTCTAGCATATGAAAACATCACTTTAAACAGACTTCAAACACCATAAGGTACTTAAAAATGCCTTTCTACAGCTTTTGGTTGATTTGGCTCGTTGGGTGCCCCTGAGGACTGGGCTTGGAAAAATATGCTGGCACAATTCACTGATTACGGCAGGGAGCATTCTGTCCGCACAATACTACATTTTTTTTACCAAACTTTGAGCAGAAAACGAAAAAGAATATTTAAGATTTACTAGACAGCTGATGGAAAAAAAGGGGAGAAGAAATTGCTAACAACTATAAAAACAAATTGAAATCATTTTCCAGGGTCTTGGCCTACTCGCATTATCTACCTCAGCTGTAACCTTAATATACGTTTTGGTTTGTTTGTCGTTTTGGGAAGTTCGCTACAAAAACTTCCTGATATAATTGAAAGCAATGTTTCAATATGATTTCACTACTCAAGGAAGTACTGCATGTCTAACGATTGACTCGGATACTGGATGAATTGTTCAAGTGTTGTGAAAAACTGCCAGTCGCGAGCCTCAAATAGCAAATACCACAAAGTGCTGCAAGATTAATATTTTGGACTGTTTTTTTATCCCGTTACAAACCGTTTAAAAGCTCCCGAACACCGCCTCTGATTCATTAGTAAACCTAACGTTTTGATGACCACATCTGTTTTGAATGAACTTCCGCCACACAGAGTTGAGTTGGTGAGCCCGTGGTTTTCTTTGTTAGTCTCCATCAGACGCACAGAAGATTTCAACTCGCCTTGTAAACTACTGGCCATTTCCGCAAAAAACTATAATTTGTCGGGACATTGATTGATTGATTGATTGATTGATCTTTATTTAAGATTTCAACACATTTACAAATGTGGCTGATCCGCAAATAGCGCTGGCTAATCTAGGCGGATCAGTCATATATATATATAAGGAATTAAAAATAATAATAATAATAACATCGCTGGAAAGAGAACAGAGAACATGCGCTTTCAGAGCATAACCGGCAAAATTTTCGGTTGGGGATCGCTTAGTCTTGAAGATGACAAACCAAGCGCTCGGCCGGTGTCCTAGCAAATTTGGACCTCCTCCCCCTCCCCCAGATTTGGCCCCGCCGGTCCAACTCCATTAAAGGATTTGGACTCCCCGGTCCAAATCCGCTAGCGAATATGGACCCCCGGGGGACCAAATCCGCCAGTGGATTTGGACCTCTTCGCGGATTTCGACCCCCCATTACAGCTTACTTAGCTGTTATTCGCATATCACAGATTGGGAAAATTGACCGTTAGCATAAAGCACACAGAACTGTAAAAGTTGTTTAAAGCACGCGCTGCGGCCTTGTTTCTCTTCTCTGCTCCGAGAGGTTTTTCTCCGGGTACTCCGGTTTTCCCCTCTCCACAAAAACCAACATTTCCAAATTCCAATTTCATCTGCTTGTAAAGCGCATTTGATCATATACACATGGAAAATGCGCTATATAAGTTCTAAATTATTATTATTATTATTATTATTATTATTATTATTATTATTATTATTATTATTATTTCATAAAGTAGATGCAATTTTAAAATCTTGTTTTCTTTCAGTCGCGTTGTTATTTTTCCAAGATACTGAATTTGATAGTTTGAATGGGCGGCGATTTAACAAAGGAGGTGCTACTTTTTAAAGTAACACTTCTTGGCTGGAAAACGCATTTGTGCTCCCTGCATAAAAGTTTACTTGACTACACGTCGACTTCACAGGATTTGTTTTTTTCTTCGGAACTGTAAGAACTGTAGTGTAAGACTTCAAGTTTTCAAAATTTAATGTAATAGAGTTTTTCAAGAATGTAAGTCTTAAAAATTCGTTGCTGTTAACTTATTTATTATCATAAAATTACAGCAAAATTACAGCATTTGGTCATGTAAATATAGCTTTTTTAAATTCGCTTTAATTCAGTTATTGTAGAAAGTATTGCAAGTTATTATTAAGAAAGTTTGATTTCAAAATTTGTAGATACAAACTAGCGTTGTAGGTTCTTTTTTACACTAAGTATTAAATGATTATTTGAAAAGAAAAAGCTGCCTCAATATTTTTATTTGGTCCTTTTAACAACTCCAAAAACAATCTGAAAGAGAATTTTATTACCTTACTCAAGAACGCTTGTTTCAGGGGGTCCAGATCCGCTAGCGGATCTGGACCGGGGGATCCAAATCCGCGGCGGGGGGGTTCAAATCCGCTGTGACACCGGCAATCGCTGTACATCCGTCTTTTAGAACGCGTTTATTTTCTGTAGAATAAAAGTAGACGAAATTTTCTGGCAATATATTGACTTCTTAACACGAAATGCATATTTGCTAGGGGATGATGTTAACTCTGTTCAATGTGCATTGTTTCGCTAAGGAACGTACAACGAGCCGTAACTGAATTCAGCGGAAATGGTCTTCGTGCGGGCATTACTAGTCAGATCTTGTTCAAACATAGCTCTTGTGAAAATAAACCCTCCCATATTTACCTGAGCTGACAAATTCACCACAATAATACAAGCACCATGTAATTAACCCTTCCCATCAAAGTCCTCTCATTGGATAATGGAAGTTTAAATGCGTTGCTAATTCACAGTTCTTCATTTATTATTAAACAATTAAAAGGCGATAAAGGTGTTGTTAACGAAAGCCAGTGAGCCATTTTCAGTCGCATTTTTTCAAGGTATACTTCAACTTTTGTCTCTGAAGGGCTTTTTCGTGACAAACAGGACGTCGCTTTTTGATGATCTGGCATGAGTAGTTACAGGGTTACCACTGAATATAGACAAAAACTAACATCTACAATGTAAAATCTCTGCGGCCAACTTCATCAGAAGTCTTGTCCGTATATCTCAAGACAACACCGCTCAGGTCAGCGAACTGGCGTTCTTAACAAGAAAACAGATTGATTTAGAGGAAAATTGAAAGGAACTATCGGACAGTAAATCATGATGGAGAATGAAGGTAAGATTAAGCGAATTTAGTCGGCTATAAAGATGTGAGTGATCGCCGCAGTTATAAACATTTATACTTAAGACAGTGGAGAAGATAAAACCTGAAAAAAATTCAGGCTTGTAAGGGAATCGAACCCACGACCTCTGCAGCGCTTTACCAACTGAGCTAAAAAGCCAACTGGGAGCTGGTCATTTTGATGGCTCCTAATATACCCGTGAGTGACGAATATGTGATAATGAACATATGAAAATCATATATTTGAACTGCGGATTAAAGAATGAATATTGAATGATCATCGCAGTTATGAACACTACTTAAGCAGTATTTAAAATAAACCCTGAAAACATTCAGGATTGTACGGGAATCAAACCCATGACATCTCCGATACCGCGGTACCGTGCTCAACCAACTGAGCTAACAAGCAAACGCTGAGCTGGTCATTTTGTTGTTTGTAATAAACCCGTAAGTTGAATAATTAAAACTCACATCTTCATCCTTTTAATCCGCGGTTCAAATAAGTGATTTTCATATCGTCATTCTCATTTAAAACACTGGCAAACGAGGACACATTGTTGCTCATTATGTTTCATGGGTGAGCAAACAAGCGGGACAAAAACTAAATGTTGTGCTTCCATGCTGCGCAAACTGGGAAACATTTGTTGAGGACACAAAATTTGTGTCCCCAACAGATGTTGCGTGCGCAAGCAAACGGGGAAACATTTGTGTCCGCAACAATGTGTCCTCGTTGATGTTGAACTAAGTTTAAATACGTGACGCTAGTTAACCGGGCGAGAAGTCTCCGGTAAATAATACAGATAAAGAGAATAGCTGGGTGAGCGTGTAAGCCATGTCACGACTGGATCTTTTATTTAAGTTCAATTTTAAAGAGCCATTTTTTTTCAGTAGCAAATTAAGGTAAATTTGGTCAGCAGGTTTCGATTCAAAGCTCCTCTCAGCTTTAGAAATTAAAAATAAATTCGCGGTCGTCATAAAGCCATAAAGCATTTTGAGGGTGTAAGTACCTGTTCACACAGCAAAGCCTTTGGAATTCAAAATGAGCTTCATAATGGTAATTGAACTGAGTGGAGTACAATTCAGTTGGTCTGAAATCTTACGCGCGATTTCAGAAGGCGAATGAGAAAAGCGCGAGTTCGGTTATGATTTCAAACCTAATAATATACACGAAAAAATTTCTCGATTCTGATTGGCTAAGAGAAATGCAGTTTTTAGGAAACACGATGCAGAAAAAAGGTAATTCAGTGCAGAAAAAAGGTAATTCAGTGCAAAAAAGAGGTAAACAACAGACGATTCTGATTGGTTAACTAACAAAGGAACTGAAATTGAGCCAATCAAACGCAGCCTTTGAATGGCGCAAAGTCTGAAGAGCTGCAAGCGACTCTGCGAGCGAAAACAATGGCTGGCTTTTTGAGCAGGTTTTCTTTCTTCGTGACCGCAATAACAGCAGAGAAGCTGCAAAACAGCTCTAAAAAGGAGAAACGGCTGCGAAAAGCACTGTATTTTAGCTGTCTGTTTGGAAACAGTGGTGTCCAGAGAAGGGAATTACCGACGTAATTGGAATCCGTTGAATTCCACACTACACTGGAGTGACGCCGAGATTAATAAACAAACAAGGACAAACAAGGCAAAGATAACGAACTAGAAGGCCTGAAGGTAATGATTACAGCGCTTGATAGACACTTAGCAAACAAAGTAGCCGCTTATAGCTACAGCCTGTAATTTTGTTTAACCAGTTTTTACAGCAAAAAACGCTTTAAAAACATTGAGAAAACTGTTGTTTTGATTCACCTTAGCTTCGTTGCGTTGCTTCTGCAAAGTTAAGAAGCTATCTCGCAATTTTTTCATGTATATTATTAATAAGTAATCACATGATTTTTCTCGTGCAATTTGGAATAAATAAGCACTTGTAAATTTTTTCAAAGACCACAAATTTTGTGAGTCTTTGAAAAAATTTACTCGTGCTTATTTATTCCAAATAATAATTGCACTCGAAATCATGTGATTACCATTACAAATTGCACGACACGAAGTTCAATGCCACTTTATTACACCCATTTCTGAAATCACACAGTTTTAATGTTTATTCAGATCGCAAGGATCCCTAGTGAATTCAAAATCCACGAAAATTTTTGTGAATAAAATTCGTACTGATTCTACTCGTAGCCAACCAGGAGCACGAACGACAAAATTTTACCGTGAAAAAAAATCGTTCGTCCAATCAGCAACGCGAACGACCAAATCTGAAGGATACGTCATCCTAGAGCCGTTGCACAAAAACTCGCGCGCTTTGAAAAATGGCCGAGTGAAAGTTTGCTTCTGTTTGCTCGGTTGAAGAATTTATTTTAGAACACGAAAACAAAAATACCGTTCAAAAAAACTGAGCGAAATGTAAGATTGCCTGAAAAATGTTTGAAAACAAAGGACGAAGACAGGAAAATTGAAGATATTTAAGCGGTTGAACTGAATGAATGCATTAGCGAATGTATCATCTAGATGGCAACGAGTACGAGCCGACTTCGCTTCGAAGTTTAAAGGCCAGCTTCGAATGCTTCTGAAACAACCTGTACTTTGTCCTCCGACTCCCAGAATACCGGTAAGCAGTCCATGACACTGTTCAGCGGAGCTGTTATTCAAGGTGGTAATTTTTCCATTCACATCAACACAGTAAATCAGTCTCCGATGCTTGACACAAATCTGTCAAGTCCCGAAGCGGCGAAATGGAAACGTCTGAGGCCTTTAGAACTGGAAAGTGAGTCTGCAGTTTATTGGCATGGCTTCCTTTATTAATAGACATTGGACTTCACTAATATATGATGAACACAGTAAGTGTTATAAATTTTATAAGCTTTCATTAACTTAGTTGTTGTTGAGCGATTTTAAACTACTTTTTACGCTTTCGATCGCTCATTCGTGCAATTTGTGTATCAAATAAGCTTACTACACGAAAAAATGCTTTGTACGATTTTAATTCACTTGCTGATACGTATCAGAAAACTCACTCGTTCCCTGCGATCACTCGTACGTTTTCTGGTACTACTCAACTCGTGAATAAAAATCGTACGCGCGCATTTCCCATGAAGTAATCTCTATAAATTTCACATCATAACGGCTTGACAAGCATGATCGTATCGTCATTTGAAAGGTACACAAAAGTAGCATGAAATAAAAAGGATTTGTATGAATATCCTATGGAAATTGCTTCTGAGAAAAACGGAAATTCATATCCTAAAGAATTCCTTAAGAATTCTTAAGCCTGGTTTCCATATGATCGCAAGACGATCACAGATCGCAAACTATCGCAAAGAGCGCTGTTTCCATATTATCGCGAACGATCGAAAAGCAAAGTTTTAGCGTACGTTTCGGTCAGAGGAAACTATCAAAAGTACGTACGGTCTGTGGACAATGTGCAGGGTCAGTTAATCGAGACTGCAAAATTTTCAATGAACGGAATATCGCCCCGATCTACCGGGTAGCTACGCTACGGAATTTTGTCTTCACATCTGCCGTAGATATCTTGAATTTCTTCCCAACTTTTGCACAGCTGTTTGCCTTTTTGCTTTTATGCTTAAAATCTTCACTGTTTTGGTTGTAGGGGGGCACTTCCTAGTAATAGGCTAATGGGGATGTGTCGCTGGATGCATTTTCACCAATGGATTGACTATAATGGGGTTGCATTTTCAATAGAGTTACTAGAATGGGGTCGCACATTTTCGGAATTTTGGGGGTACATGTACCAGAATGTTTGTACTGTAGGTGAAAAGTAAAGTGTTCTACATTCAGTTTAACAAACGTGTCAATTTATTTTAGGATGACCTAGTACTTGAAAGGCTTTACAAGGTAAATGCATAAACAGAAAGTGACTAAGTTGGGATCACGAAAATTACATTTTCCCAAAAGTGACTAAGATGGGGTCTATATCTGGCCAAAGAATAGACTATATAGCTATAATGGCGTAGGGGTTCTGAGAGGCCAACGACACATACCCAGCAAAAATTTACCCAAGTACCCTCCCCCGCCCCCCCGGGGTAAAGACACTCGTACAGCGCAACTACTGCCATTAAATTCTCATTACTAAAGCTGCCGTGTTCAGTCTTGGCCATGCGTTGCAACAGATGCACCCAAGCTTTGTTTCTAGGAAACAGGGCTTTGAATTCGGCATGTTATGGGATGTGTTTCGATCTTTGGTTGCCATATAATCGCACGATCGCAATTGATCGCAGGCGATCGCAGAAGCTGCGATCGTCCAGTGCGATCGTCTTAGATCACGATGGCAGGATCACAAACGATCGCAGAACTTTTGCGATCTGCAATCTGCGATCGTCTGCGATTATATGGAAACCAGGCTTTAATTCTCACTGGCACTGATTTGAGGGAAAAGTCTGATCAGAAAACTTACTGGTAAAGTTTAGCAAACCCGTCAAAGCACCTAACCACAAAGTGATTTTTCTTTTTGTTCTTTTTGCTTCCGTTTATGCCATGGTTTACTGAAGTTTGACTTAAACTGAAGAAAGCTGCATGGATGAGGTGTGAGCCTCAAATAGCTAAGACCGCAAAGCACAACAACACATTAATAGTTGGACTGTTCTTTTATCCCATTATAATCCGTTTAAAAGCCCCCCAAAAACCGCCCTTCGAAAAGCTAATTTGGTAACCAACATCTGTGTTGAATGTACTGTCCCACTACGCAGAGGTAATAGGCTAGTTTCGAATTGTGGAAGAACAAAAGAGCAGAGCCGAGGTTCATGGGCATATCTGCATTTTCTTTTGTCAAAAACAAAGGACAATGCAATTTATTCCCCTGAAGCTCGACTTGGTTCTTTCGTTCTACCCCAGTTCGAAACTAGCCTATTGGTGAGCCTGTGGTTTTCTCTGTGAACCTCATTCAAACACATACAAATCGATAAGAACATGAATGTGCATTATCCGTTTTCTTAAACTGAGGGGCACTGTCACGACAATCCCGGCTATGAGTTTGTTCAAATTGTGAGAAACTACTTTTTCTATTGCATGAATAGGCCAAGTAACACGAAAAGGATGGTTTCAAGTCCTTTCTTAGAAGAAAGGAAACTAGTATTATTTTACAGTGATTAGTTTTCCAAGGCACAATGACAAAACTTGAAAACTGTTAACCTAACTTTTTTCAAGTTGTAATCTATTCCCTCCTCGACATCGGTGGCCATAGACAACCGCAAATAGTTTCAGTGCACGTGTTAAGTGCTTTGCAGGAAAACTGCAAAATCTTTGCAACATTTTACTGTTCCAAACACATCTTCAGTTGAGTTTATCCAAATTGCGTGACAGTGTTCCTTTAAGGCACAGTTTTATTCATTATAATCTGATTCCATGACTCCAGAGGCTTGTGGCAGAATATTGTTTTTTGTTCTTCGTTACACGTAGTAGACTGCGAGCAGTTTCTTTTTTTTCCCCGGCCTGAGCTCTGTAACGCGCGTGATTAGCGAGCGGCGACCGGTTGCGCGCGCGATGTGAGGAAAAAAGCACGACTGCTCATTCGCCACTTCCACATCTCCCATAATACACTTTGCTTGCCCTCCAAAATTTTGCATAACTATTGTCTTCAAGTTCTCTAGGGACTTACAATCGTCCCGAGAGAAATTGAAAACAATGCTTATGAAAATTTTGGGGGCCAAAACAAAGTGTATTATGGGAGATGTGAAAGTGGCGAATAGTCTATACTTGAGCTTATTTGAAATTCAAATGAAATCGGACGTGGTTTCGGGCGAAAAGAAATCATTCGCACAGTGTAATATTATTTTTCCTTGCACAAAATCAATGGTTTCTCTTTTCATATGTTTGCTGTTTGCCCGATTATTTGTATCCTGAACACAGCCCTGAGAGGTAACATCCATCATAGCGACGATAATAACATCGACGTTGCCGATATCGGTATCCATGTCGATATCGCAAAAATGTCATATATCGGTTAATCTTGCACTTGCATCAGGACTAAATGTTTTCTTAGTGATTTAAGCGCTGACCAAAAGAGCGTTAGCAACGCAGCAACGGACATGGATAGTCGAAAAAGGCTACACTGCAATAAATAAAAATTACTCTTTACACCTCTCGTCTGAGGTAGAGAGGAAGGAGGCACTCTCCATGCAACTGTACTAGTGGATTGATTAAGTAACTAGTAGCTCATTATATATTCACTTAGACACCAGGTTTTGTTAGAGTTAAAATTGCAGCTGTCGGCATCATTTTAAAAAGACATCATCACCATAAAGATCATATCATATTATACAGGCAGCTTGCGGAACTGTGCAATAATGGAGTGGCAAGGAAGGGATTTTAAAATATTGTAGCTGCAAACCTCTGCTAGCTGTGTGGCTCAATTGGTAAGTTCTATTCGCTTGAATTTCAGTGTAATATACGTAAAACGAATATAGCTGAATGGAAACTAGTAGTCAACTGAATGATAAATGCTCGCTTTGAGTTTTCAAGAGCGCAGTAGGTTAGCTCTCTATAATTACGGCTTCGAGGAGAGAACACAAAATAAAGCAAACTTCAAGTGGCAAAGGAATATTCAAAATAATGCTTGTCAAACAGAGTTTGTGTAATATTCTCGGTAATAATTTAATCTAACGAGAAAAATAATCTTTGGTATTCTTTTTATGCGAAAAGTAACTGACGAAAAATTAATTTTTTCAACGCGGAAGAAAAAAAATAAAACAGTGCCTCCCGAAGTAAGAAATTGGAGTTCAATTTAGTAAGTAATTTTCATTTCGTTTGTTATAACGTCTTCTACTGAGCGACCTTTTGTTTTGACTAAATTATCAATATATTAAAAACGAAGTTTTACACGATAGCAAATGACAGGTTTACCATCGGTTTATATAACCCAATAAAATGCAGCAAATTGGGATTATTAAGTGTTTTCTTCAGCAAAACCCTTCAACGTTAGAAGACAGTGAGGTAAAAGTAGTTTTAACACCACATCATGAAGGTGAAAATCCGTGGCCGTGGTTTCCGTATCAACAACTAGGGTTCAAATTCATTTTATTATTTATTTTGCTTCAATTCAGGTAAATAAGTCAAAAATTGCCTTTTTGGCCGATTACTTGGCAAAATTTGTTTTAAATTGTTTATTGTGGGACTGAGTTCCAGAATATGCCGTGAAACGAATTTTATGCCTCTCTTCAACGAACTCAAAATTTGTGACTTCATGAGTGAATTATACACTATGAGAAGGGTGAAAGCCAAGAAGCTAGTTCCTATTTTGAAGAAAAAATAAAGAGGGATAAAACAACTGAATGTGTCTTTTCGCGTATCTATAATTTTGCATAATCAAAAATAACACTTTGATGAACCAAATAACAAGCCAAAATATTCGCGATTGCCGCTGCGGATTACATTCCCTCAAGATCAACCAGCTTTAAGCATTGTAAATAAATGCAACTACTACTGCGGCTGCGATTTCTGTAGTATTTCTTGTGATTGAAAACCAAATTTGTTTAGGTTCATGTTGTTTCTCTCTTTGTTATTAAACTTATTTTCGTAAATGCAACCTGGTAGCACTGAAAAGCCTTAAACAAATTCCCCCGCGTACAAGCGGCGTAGCATGCTTCAGTATGCAACGTCCTTGTTTAATAAGACCACAAGAGATCGTGGAGCACATATTAAGAAAAATTAAGTAAAAGATCCGTCTAATGCGTTTTTTAAATAATATTTTCCGTGTCATTTTGGGCGGTAGGAGCTGTTTATGTATGCTGACACATTTCGATTTGTTTGGAGTCACTTTTGTAGTTGAATATTTATCACTTGTAAGCAGAGGGTAAGTTTTTGAAACGAATTTTCCTCATTTCTGTATTTATTTTTAATCAGTATTATACGTCCTACGAAAACGAAAGGTATGGCATTTCCATGTTACGAAAAATTGAGGCGAGATTTGAAGAAATTACAAAAAAATAGATGATCATCCAATGCGAACCTAGTGCATGATTAAAGTCAAATTTTGAACAAATATTTCACTGAAATGATTTGCTTGATAGCAATGAGGTGTCTTTTCTTCGTTCCTTCTTTTCATAAGAGAAGCAGTAAAAAATAGTGGGATTTTTAATGTTCTCAAAGCTGACAACATAAAACGAAACTGAAGCCTCAATCAAAAGATATTCATCTCAGTTGACAAGTTGTTGAGGCAACCGCACCTCCAGGAAAATATGTTACTTAAAAGTCACGGCGGGGCAATATTGAATTTGTATTGTCCGAAAAGCAGATTATTCTGTGAGAATCCAATTATTACAGCTTTTCCTCATTGTAAACAATCACTGTCAATCAAATTGCGCTTGTTTCAGTGGCACAAAAAGTAACATTATCTGGAACTCGGACGCGTACCGTGCGGACCATCAGAAATGCTTACAAGCCGCGCTCGATTCGACTTTGGAACCATTCACGGCATAATAAAAGGAGAGTTTATCATAACTGACTTGACTGGCGTTTCGACAACTGGCTCTGAAGTTGTCATCATTTTAAATGACGTCATTATATGGCATGAAGTCTCTGGCTGTTGGCCTAGAACAATCCGGGGGGGGGGGGTACTCCCTTGTACGGCCGGCTATATAGGTATGTGCGGCTCCAAAGGGTATGGTTTTGATCTGAAATAGGGTATCCATTTTGAACATTTTGGTCTGAAATAGGGTATGGTCTGTGCACTCTAGTCTTGAATTGGGTAGGTTTATTTTTTAGAAGAAGCTACTTTGTCATCATTAGGCGATAAAGAGTCCTAAAACGCAAAAAAAAAAAAAAAAAAAAAAATTCATTAGGCGAGAAGACCATCCACAAAAACCCTTCTTTTTTGCCTTTTAATTATGTTTACCCCAACCGTGTACGTGAAAAAAGTCTGAAAGAGGCAAGCGAATTTTTGATCAGGTCTGAAATAGGGTAGGGAAAATCGCCGATTTTGGTCTGAAATAGGGTAAGGGTTTCAGGAAGCGGGCCGCACACCCCCACCCAATTTTTCTGGGAGTATCCCCCCCGGATGAACATTAACGCTGAACTGGTGGACAATCAATAACATAACGATTTCGTTGACAAATCAGGTAAATAGCTGGAACTTTACCGGCTACTATCTCAATTGCCTCCGATTATGACTGACTTTCGCTCAGGTTGTCGAAATGTCAGATTATTGGGGGCCTTTAGATTTGAGTGCGAGTAGGAGGAGATCAAGGACGAGTAACCAGTCACCACCACAGATCCCCTCCTCTTCCATATTCAGTGCTTCTTAACAGATAAGGAGATTATACTGAGAAACAAGGTTGATATACGATTTGATTATTTAAAGCACGCGAAATAGATTTGAAAAGTCGTATTCGTACTCAAATCTAAAGGTGCCTAATATCATCTCAAACAGTTCTCTTCACTAACCTGGACGATCGCGCTTTACAAAGTTATGTTATGACGCCTATGTTCAAACCGTTTGCAATAAATTGTATTATTCGTGGTTTGTATGGCTATTGCACTGGTTTACGACAAATTTTGCAAGTTTTGAATAGAATTTGGTACGATGAAGTAGAACGGCTGTGGTCGCTTAGAACTTTGTGTGACATTTGCGTGATAGAAGTTGAAAGACTTCTGAATCATCCACCCTGTCCAGGCAGAAACTAATTTTATGGAGGCGATTAGCTACAAAAACACAAAAAAATTAATTTATTGACTGTGGCGATTATACCCTAATATAAAAATCTTACCAACAAAGAGATTCGGCCTTATTTTTTGTAAATTTGTAAGGAATTTATGGCGAGCCCGAATAAGGCTTGAAGTGACAGACTCAGCATACCATTCTAAAAACTTAACAGAATTTTTGAGTTGATTTTGTGGTTGCTCGACAAAATTCTTGAAATAAAACATGCGATTATATCTGAAACTCATTTTTCGTGAATAAAATGGTTTTTCGTAAATAGAAATCAGTATTATGTAGCCTTGCTTCCAAAATCAATTTGAATCCCGTAGGAACGACATTCGTTAATAAAAGACAGGGGCGGATTGTGAAAACCTTATCTTATTAAACTGTTGTGGTATTTGTTCAACGATGAAAATAGCTTACGATTTCTGAGGCATCGGGGAAACCAGCGTCTCGGTGCGAGTCCCCACTCGAGTAAGGCTAAATCAAAGTGGCGTACCTTCGCCATCTTGGATTTCATTCACTGGGGAATGAAGTTAGAGTTTATTAAAGTTGCAGTGTTATTCTAATGACATCAGGTAAATTTGGAACGAAGCCAGTACTCGCCGGCATGAAGAGCTCTGCTTTGGCGAAATTTCAAGACGCCTTATAAATGGAGAACTTTATTTACTTTATTAAATAGCTTAAGGCTTAAGGAGCTTTCAATGTATGCGCTTAATTTTCAACAATTTTTGTCTGGATTTTAATTACCTTTAAAGTTGAAACGGGGAGTTATGTTTGAGAAATAAAAGAACGGTGAAACCCCGAAAATGCTTGGCGGTGATCATGTACTATTCCTATCATATCTGTGTGGCACCCGCTTGTTGAAAAATAGAGTGCAATACAATGTTTAATCTGGCTCTTTCGTTGTTTTCTGCCAGAAAATTAAACAATTTATATAATTCAGATCAGAAAATTTTGTCAAATTGATAGCTATCTCCTGAGAGAAATATGACCATCAAGGGGAGGCCTGAAGTTGCAAATGTTTCAGGTAAACGATTTTGTCGACCGGCAACTGAACCACAAAGATAGATCGTAAACGTTCCCCATATGAAAGTGATATTACTTCACAGTTCACTTACTATTATAGGGAGAGTTATTACTGAAGAACTTTGAATCATTGCATTTATTAGCTGAGACGGAGAAATTTTGTCTTAACCGATAACTCTTTCATTTCAGTAATAATTATTCACTTGCTATATTTTTGACCATTTAATATGTGATTCTGAGGAAATATCAAAGCTATTGGTTTCTCATGATCAACACAACACATACAATGTCTGAGTTATGAATTCAACTCACGTATCTTCTCGTCTCATTTATTAGCTTTCTTTGCTATTCTGAGCACAAATGTGGCCAAGTTTAATTTTTCACTCGCATGTCGAGCACTGAAGACTAGTCTCAAAATTGAAGTTTGAAGTTGCTTGAAATGCCCCGAGGGAATATTCACTATCTTCCTGCAGTTTTGCCATTAATGTGCTGTCCAGCGTTTTAAGAACCTAAGTATATACATATTTTCTTAATGTACCATGGACTGATTGCCTTTTAAGTGATTTCTAAAAACGTACCAAAGTAGTACTCATTGCTACTATTTTTTTTTCAGCAAAACATTGTGTTGTGATGATTTTAAATTCAAATCTTCATATCGTCGGAATCTTTTTCGAAAATCATCAGGCAGTGTTTGATTTGTATTACTGGTAGAGTCATGCTTAAGTCAACGTATATGACATCTGTCTATTTTCTGCCTGTCAAGTCGTCATGGAGAATACTGTTTTATTTAATCGTAATAAACATAGCAAATATAGCATTTAATTCATCGAGGTGGAAGTACACAACCCAGTACATAACACTGACAGCATGCATGCTTTAAGTCCATGGGTGTAATGGTTCAAGACAAAGAGATCGTCTGGTGGCCATAAAACGCTTCTGTTCTCTGCGTTAAACCACTCTTTCATATGCAATGTGGCTCTGTTTTGTTTTTGTTTTCGTTTTTAAATAAAATGAAAACTTTCTAATGAGAGCTTTTAAGGAGAAAGTCTGTGTACTGCATGTTCTTTATAACGCTGTTCAAGGTGGGGCTTAAGTCCTAGTTAAGGTTTCATACATGTACCATTTTGACATTTTAGAAAAAATACAAATGAGCGAGGAACGCCTTATGAACAGCATTTCCGTATGTTTCAGTTTGCTTTGCTATAGAATGGTTTCTAGTTATAACGCTACTGAGCAGTACTTTCCTGTGGTGCTGTTTATTATGCTGTGCAATGTTGTTCTAATGCTTGAGTCTGTGGAAGAAATCCTAAAGTGTGACCATTCAAATGAAAGCTACTGAGCAGTACTTTCCTGTGGTGCTGTTTCGTAGTTTCGTGACTATTTATTACGGCTGCACTATGAGACAGATGGCGTTTAGTTAACGTTTGAGTCACTGAAGGATGACAACCCAAGGTTTAATCACACAAATGAGAGGTACATAGTAGCTTTCTCCTGTAGCCTGTTTCTTCGCGATGTCAGTTTTGCCGACAGTGACTCTTGATCATTTTTTTCTCAGTATGTGAATTTAAAAGCGTTCGTAAATCGGAAAGACCAATACAAAAGTTTCCAACAGAGGTGTTAAGTACCGGCATAGCAATTCCCGAGCTCTAGAGTATGTTATTTTGCAACTATGGAGCAACTCTATTGTTTATCAGCGTGATTAATTTCGTTGGACGTTTCTCGACGTGTAAACACAGCTCACCGCCTGCCCTGAGGAAATGTTCAATTAGTCTGTTTTTAAATTCTAAGAGTTGCAGCTGTTTCATATCACATACATAATATGTGTAGCGAAAGGACACATGCTAATGGATAGTTTGTCCAAAATGTTTGTAACTTCACATTCATTAGCCAATGGTCGTCATATCACGACGTGAATCGACGAAAATTTGCATTTCAAAGCAAGGGATGACAATTATTGAAGACTTCCCACAACAAAGACGGGTTGTTTTGAATAATAAGAATCGATGTTCGCGGTCAACTTTTCGTTGTATGGTTTCTAAGGAATTTTCGATTTTATTATTTATTGATGTCTTGAACTTTTCATACACCTGTCCACACGCATAGCTGACAGAAGTTTTAAAAGCTAAAATCCCCGTCCGTGCACCGGGCTTTAACAAAAGATTCAAGACGAAAACCAGCTCACGATAGCGTGTTGCATCATCTTTTGAAAGGCGGGCTAAACGACTAGAATCCAGACGCTTCTTGTGTCATACCGGTGGCGGGCTGCAGTTTGCTGCACCCGAGTAACAAATTCAGTGATATAAAACGCTAATTTGAACATGCTTCAAAGTGATTCAACGCTAGCACAGAAAGAGCGGATACAATATAAAAATGTATCTCGACTTTTTGACTTGGAGCGGCAAAGGCGAGCGAGCCGCTGCGCGCATGAAGGTCAGTATATATGTTTGTTTATGCCATTTAATTCATAATTTTTAAATTTTGATCCGTGCCAGTTCCACAAGCAAAGCAACCTGAAGTCGCTGCGCATTGCTAAATATGCAAGAAAGATAGAATTACATACATTCTCGTTCATCAGAAATATATAAAAATATTCATGAGCGCTAAAGTTGTATGTATCATATTTGTTTCTTCAGCTAAATAAGCCAGAGAGATGCAGTTGCTTCGCCAGGTTCATAAAAGCAAGCCGAGTACTTGTTTGTGCTTCATTAATAACTAAACAAGGATCGGTTATCTGTCTCGTGCTACGTGATATTAGCGTAGCACAAAGTTTGACGTACTTGAACGCTAACCTTCCAATTTCTAAATCCGTTCGGACTTTTTAACCAATGCGATCTCTTTCGAGGTATAATAATAGAACCGTATGGTTCATAAACAGCTGGTTATAACTGTTTTCGTACTCTTTCTTCATCTCAGAATATATATCTTAAAATCTTCCTTCATTTCTTACCAACACAAAAGAACACTTGATCATGTGTACGTTGTTTTTGCAGATGGAATGTTCCGCGAAGTTGACAAACTTGATACGGACATTTCAGCCTTTTGGCTTCGGTCGGCTCTTCTAGTGTCATACCTATCAATAGTGGTAACATTGGCTCTGGGGTCAGCATATAGTGGTAGGTAGTCATATATGTTGGTTATTTTATTCTGGTTCATGTGATAACTCAAAGAGTCGAGATCGGTGCAAAACACTCATAAAAATTAAGTTGTCACCGTTTGATTTCGATCAAAGTTTATTTGGCGAGCCTGCCTTCATGTCTTTGAAGCTAAAGTTGACCGAGCGAGGTTTGTAATACTCTTACAAGGACACAAACATGCGCATTTTAATTAACAAAACAAGAGGAAAGAATCGGAAAAATATGAGAAGTTCTTCAGTCTGGATTTACATTGTGGCTGTTGGTTTTAAATGACTTATAGTCTGTGGAATCCATCTCTAAAAACTATACGGCTAAGTAAGTATAAATCCTTCCTCTCAACTTCCTCTCAACGGAAGTTGACGAATTGAATTCGTGTTGAAGATAAATTTAACAATTCATTTATATTCTACGAGGGCTTGCTGGATATGAAGTGATAAATAACCAACGAGGCGCGTAGCGCCGAGTTGGTTATAATCATTTCATATCCAGCAAGCCCGAATAGAATAATTGTTTTTATGAAAAACTCTACGACACATAATTGAGAATCTGAACAAAAAAAAGTGAAAAAACGAACCCAGAGAAAGAGAAAACATTTGTCCATCACACGACTGAACAAAAAGGGCGCAAAATCCTTTTGGTGTGTTGTGACGTTTCCGAGTAAAATTGAATGAATTGAATTTTAAAAACTGTCCGAGAACAACGTTGAAGCTTCAGTTTAGGGTCCTTTCTGGGAAAATTGCCGAGATTATTTGCTCTGAATGGTTGTAAATGGCCAGAAGTTCGGTAAAAGATATTCAATGATTCCTCAAAGAGGGTGGAACGGTTTTCACGTAGATGTACGAGCCTAAGGAAGCGAATTTGTAATCCATCAACAGCACTGAAAACGCTGGAAATCTGATATCCGTAGTTCAGTTTTTAATAATGTGAATTAATTAATACTAGAACTTTCCCATGGTGTTTTTGAAATCCGTTTACCTATCCGTTTATCTACACCAGAAGTATATACTCGCTGGTAATTGAAATGGGGAAGAAATCCCAAGAATTGGGTGAGCATTTAAATGAAATTTATTGAACAGTTCAGTCTTTCCTGTTCCGCCGTTCGCTTGGCTGATGACATTTCGCCAGGACGTGCATTAAAAAGACCCCAAAGCTGTATTTCAATTAACGTTGTCGGAAGACCTACGCGACGAGCCCGCATGTTTCAAACTCATCTTGACTCACCCCTACAGATATGAAATCACACAGGCAAACGTTTTTGGGTGTTTCCATCCATCCATCATCATGCCATGACAACGCGAAAATGTAGCCGCGTGGTAAAGATTTACCGCTATACCTATGTTTCCTTTCGTTCTTGACGCTTTAAAATCTGAAAATGTTTAATTGAAATAGCTAATTAAAATCACCTCAGACCAGAATGACCACCAATGTCGGGCATATTAAACGCAAAATAATTTCTCTGACCACATGTTTTCAGTTGTTGAAACTTTATTGGCAACTATTTCAGCCGCTTTTGAAACCCTTGGTTAAAGATCCGACCTGTCGCAAACTATCATCCACACTACGACAAGTTCGATTATACAAGTTTTCGTTGTATTTTGGAAACTATGATATAAGTTCGAGAGATTTGAATGTGTAGAGTAGGTCACATTACAGATTTCAGCGTGTGCTATGTGTTAAGCTACTCGTTTCTTACAAAAGAAATTATTTTCCTAAAGTTTGAAATAAATGCTGCTATTTTTATTTTGTTAAAAGATGGTAAGACTAGGGGAGCTGGGTTGGCGCAGTGGTGAGAGCACTCGTCTTCCACCAATGTGTCCTGGGTTCGATTCCCGGACTCGGTGTCATATGTGGGCTGAGTTTGTTGGTTCTCTACTCTGCTCCGAGAGGTTTTTCTCCGGGTACTCCGGTTTTCCCCTCTTCTCAAAACCAACATTTGATTTAATTTGATTTGATTTGAGATTTGTAATTAGTAGGCGAAGAGCCACCTTGTTGAAGTACTACTAATAAATCGTTATTATTATTATTTGCTGAGATCCGAAATATGAAAGTATATTTGCACAAACTACGTAGAAACTGAAGCCACCATATCAACATGCTTATTGTCCATTCAATTTACAGCGTTATCAGTACTAGATGGTAGCCCTGCGGCGTTTGGATTCTCGGTAAGATACGGAATTGTTTCCTCCTTTTACGAGGCTTATTAACCTAATACAGCCAGCCCGGGGGGGGGGGGGGGGTTACTCCCAGAAAAATTGGGTGGGGGTGTGCGGCCCGCTTCCTGAAACCCTTAACCTATTTCAGACCAAAATCTGCGATTTTCCCTACCCCATTTCAGACCTGACCAAAAATTCGATACCCTATTTCAGACCTATTTCTTGTACACAGTTGGCGTAAACATAATTAAAAGACAAAAAGAAGGGCTTTTGTTGATGGTCTTATCGGCTATAGATGAAGAAGAAGCTTCTTCTAAAAAATATACCGAATTCAAGACAAGAATGCGTAAACCATACCCTATTTCAGACCAAAATGGTCAAAATTGATACCCTATTTCAGACCAGAACGACTAAAAAACCATACCCTTTGGGGCCGCACATACCTATATAGCTCATATAAGGCAGTACTCCCCCCCCGGGACAGCCAGTCAGCTTCTTGGCAACTTACAAATGGTTATAGGATTCTGTTTGAACTCTAATGTTATTCAAATATGTTTTTTTAAGCATTTACTTAGCTTAAGTCTCGCCGCCAACAAATTACAATTTAAATAAGCTTACAGTGCAAAAGTCGGAGAGGTTCGTTATTTTAAGATAACACATGCATATAGTACAGTCTTTGTAGAGTACGGTATGCAAAAAACTCCCTTCCACTAATTGTTTCTATTTTTAGCATAAGCGTTAACGTTTGAACGCGTTGTTTGACACCTGAAAGCCGACATACATTAAAATAATACTAGGTTTCAGGGGCACCCAACGACAACTTTCGGTAGATATCTGTTCGGTGGAGGGTAATTCGCCTTGGGTTTTCGGCGTCGATTAAAGAGTGCACTCGGATTTTCGTAACTAAAACGTGGCCTAAAATATTCACAATGGGGCAATCATAGCCCCTGAGATTTTCGGAAAGGTCGTAATTGCTGTATTTGGCAGTCAAAAACGTTACCTAGCATTTTCGGAAAGAAAATAGTTCCCTAGAAAGCTCGTGGAAAGTTCATTTCAGCTTGCATTTTCTCAAAAGAAGATTTTGTTCCCTACATTTTCGGGCAATTAAACTTTCAGCTAGGGAATCCGAACAGATGAACTTTTTCTAGCTTATAAAAACATCACTTTAAACAGACTTCAAACACCATAAGGTACTTGAAATGCCTTTCTACAGCTTTTGGTTTGATTTGGCTCGTTGGGTGCCCCTGAGGTTTGTTCATCGTGGTATCTCTTGGCAATTAATGCTTTTGAGCCTCAAGTTTTGTTGTTGTTTTTTTCTAACGTTTTTGTGGTGACGAATATAAAAACATAAAAATTAAAAATACACCACCTGCACTGTACCTATAATACCAACAGCAGCTAATTACATATGGGCTGCCAAGATCTCACCAGCCTAGAGAACAGGGGCACCCAACGAGCAAAATCAACCAAAAGCTATAGAAAGGCATTTTGGGGTGCCTTATGGTGTTTGAAGTCTGTTTAAAGTGACGTTTTCATAAGCTAGAAGAAATTCATCTGTTCGGATTCCCTAGCTGAAATTTTAATTGCCCGAAAATTTTAGGGAACAAAATCTTCCTTTGAGAAAATGCAAGCTGAAATGAACTTTCCACGAACTTTCTAGAGAACTATTTTCTTTCCGAAAATGCTAGCTGACCTTTTTGACTGTCAAAAACAGCAATTACGACCTTTTCGAAAACTTCAGGGGCTATGATTTCCCAATTTCAAATCTTTTAGGCCACGTTTTAGTAACGAAAATCCGAGTGCACTCTTTAATCGACGCCGAAAGTGCAAGGCGAATTACCCTCCACCGAACAGATATCTACCGAAACGTATCGTTGGGTGCCCCTGAGAGAAGAAGGTAGACAATATTAGCATACAAATTTAATGTCTGACGATTTCAGCTTTTAACAGAAGTATAGCAAAATGAACAGACGATTGTTGTTGTATTTGGTATAGGAAAACATGTACATTTGTGGTCAGTTGTGCAAAAACAATACACAAATCTATTTTTGGTGGACGTATTTCTTTTCTTTAAGCATGTAATCCAATAATACGAATTAGAGTGAATTTTAATACTCAATCTTGAAAGTAGACCATTATAAGTAGTTTTACCATTTTAACTCTTTTTTTCCCGGTGCAAAGAAATACAAGTGACAAGTGGAATATTCTATGATTTAGCACGTCACTAGAAAGCGTTGCATAACTATTTTAGACCATGGCATAGAAAATACATAGCCCCATACAATCATTGCAGTGCACGGTGGACTTTTCTGCATTCTGATTGGCTGTATTTTCTATGCCATGGTATAAATTATAGCATAATTCGTCAGAAACATTTTTACAAAAATTTTGAGCAAGAGGTGCGAAGTTTCTATGAAGCTGCAGAGGAAAATTGTGAATTTGTCTGCAGAGGGATTCCACCTCTACCCTCATGAAACCTGATTCAAATTACTTCATAAGCTCATTCATCCATTTCTTCCCTTCGTTCGTTGTCGTTGTGTACCTTAGTTCATTAACTGCGTTTCATCCTCTATTTCTTCCATCAATCAATCAATCAATCAATCAATTATCAATCATCATCATCAATCAACAATTATCAGTCATCAATCATCAATCATCAATCACTCGATCATCAATCATCAATCAATTAACCAACCAACCAACCAACCAATCGATCAATCAATTCATCAATCATCAATCATCAATCACTCGATCATCAATCATCAATCAATCAATCAATCAATCATCAATTAATCAATCAATCAATCAATCAATCAATCAATCAATCAATCAATCATCGATCATCAATCATCAATCAATCAGCCAATCAATCAATCAATCAATCATTAATCAATCAATCAATCAATCAATCATGGGATCAGGTTGCCTTGCGTATCCGAGCAATCAATCAATCATCAATTAACCACTCAATCAACTAATCAATCAACTAATCAATCAATTATTTCATTAATGTCAATGATGAGATCAGGTTGCCCTGTGTATCCTAGCCAGAGGCAGATGTATATAACGCATGACAGAAACAAGATAAAAGAAGTACAAAACTTACAAAAAATACTTACTACAATTTAAAATATCAGATTAAGACAATTAACCCTATAAGTCCTAAGTTTTGTGGAACTACAAAACTTACAAATGTGCTATTTACAATTAATAATATCAAGGTATGACAATAAAAAATATAGGCAAAAAAGTTAAAATAAATAAACTGAATAAAATTCTAAGATAAACAGTAGCTACATTTACAGTTGGCCTTTAAGTTTATAAAATCAAATGTCCTCAACTTCTTGCGAAAGTCACTCAACTTACTTGATTGCTTAATGAATGACGGGAGCTGATTCCGCAATGATCTGGTCGTTTAGTTTGTTCGTTGCATGAAATGTATTTTGTAATGTTTAATAAATGAGCAGGAGTGTTTTTTCAAGTTTAAAACAGTAGGCGCAGCCGAGTGTTTTAGGACTTGATAAAACACGAATTGCGAATTTATTGAGCGGCTTTAGAAAACTTTACTGTACAGCTATCTATTCTTACACTAAAATTTAGATTTTGGGTTATTTTGGCCAAGAAAATGTGTTGTAAAATTTAGCCGTGTCTTAGTCAGATATAAAGACACTCATTAAAAATTAATTTCTTTCGTATTTCCTTCATGAATGATAATTGCATTTTTTAACGCTGATTTGTGTTCATTTTTTCCTTCCTTTTCATTGTAGCTCGCAGCGTTTTTAGACGCAATCTCTTCAACAGTGGTGGTTTGGCGATTCTGGGGAACGGCTGGACAAAAATACTCATTTGAAAGAGAAAGAAGGTAAGCCCAGATCGTCGACTCTTTTAACACCTACCATCTGTGTCTGCCAGAAAAGGGCGCGCTCCCTATGTGAAGCTTATGTGCCCGGGTAGCGGTGGATCGATCGTAAGACAGTCCCAGATGTTCTAGCTCACGTACGCTTCCCCGCCCAAACGACACAGTGCCTTGAAACTGTTGTTAGAGGTGTATGTGAAAGTGGATAATATTCTGGTGAATATCCAATTGGATCTTAGTCCTCATGCTTACTACAACTACCAGCAAACTCGGCTTGGCATATCACGTGACTGTTGTGGCGCTCGAAGGTGTAGCGATACCCTTCAGTGACATCGGCTAATGACGGCAACAAATTCTGTGATCGAAATTAAGAAACAACACAGGTCAGGCCAGACCAGACCATATAACTTGTTATTACTGCATCATGCGTGGGAATTGGTAATTTTACCAGGCTAGGGAGTCAAGAATGACTGCAAAGATGACAATGGGAATCGGTCATATTATATATCCCAAAGCAACCTAAAACAAATGTTTAGGACGGGTTTGTCACAGTACTGAAACCTGAAACATAAAGCAAGCTTGCACATATCTTCTCTGAACTTTTTGTACTCCACGCCGAGTTACAGCGAATGTACGGGAAAATATCTAGTTTAGTCGAACTGAAAAAATTCACGGACATCAGTATATACGCCCTCCATGTTTAGTTTGTTGTACATTTGAATTCATAAGTTAGGCTTTTCAATTCTTTTCAATTCATGAAGGGTTATTTAGCTTTAAAATTCTGTACAAACTCTTGAATTTTTCGTTACTTTGCCTCAGTATTACCCACATGCCCTCAATAGCTTGTTTTCATCAGTGTTCAGTTTACCTTGATTCCATTCACTCACAAATGAAAGGTTTATTTTTGCAGGGCTTGTATCGTAATTGCTGGATGTTTCGTTTTCTCTGGGTGCGCTATCACGTTAAAAGCAGTCTATATGTTGGTTATTGACAATGAACCAAAAAGGGTAAGGGACAATAATGGTAATGATAATGATTTATATACCGCACATATCACATAGTTTTATGGCGATTTACAATTACATGTATTCTCTAGGGTGAGATCGGACGTCAGCCTGTCAGTAAAGGCGCCTCAGGCAGCCGCCATCATTCCATATTTTATCTCTCCCACTCACCCAACCCACACATGAACGTCAAAGACAGATTAAAGATAGAGATAGACCACCACACCGGGAACTACGTCCCCTACTCTTTTCGAACAGTGTGAGGGTTCTTTAACGTCCCACAGATTATTAGGAGCAAGTGTTATGAGACGGGACCTACGGTTTATCGTCCTTATCCAAGAAGACTAGAAAGTCTAACCGATGTACGATGTAGCAGATGTACGCACGGTAGTCCGGTGCTCTACCAACTGAACTAAGCGGACAGCGGTTAATAAAGACTGAGAGTGAGGTCTTTTGACACTTGATTTCAGAATGGAAATTAGCGGAATTGACGTAATCGTGTTTTTTTTTTTTTTGGGGGGGGGGGGGGGTAGAGGGTGGGGGGCTATTCTGTTTATGGAACGAACGGAGTAGCATTCCGTTCATTCTGCTCCCGATAGCAGAATAAACAAAGTAAACGGAATACGGTTTGAAATTTAGGGGCTGTTTACATGGGAACTCTCGGTCGGCGCGAGTTTCATACCGGGGTGAGGTTCATACCGGGGTGACTTTTGCCCCGGCGCGAGTTCACTCCGGTTCCCTATCGCAGCTCTGTATTCGTTTACATGATACCATCGAAAAATGTCATGCCGGCTCAAGTCGCACCGGTACGAGTTCACCCCGGTTCCTGCACCGGAGTGAGAATTTCGTTCCGGTGCGAAATCTCGCAACGGTATTAAGTACACGGATATAGAACTGCAAGAGGGAACCGGAATGAACTCGCGCCGGGGCGAAATTCGCCCCGGTATCATGTAAACACCCCCTTACTTGGAATATGCAGGATGTATGCGTTGATAAGAAATGGTTAGGGCTGGGGAATTATGCGCGGCCGCCATGTGAAGCCCTTGATGTAACACCAGCAGTATGGTTCAGACGTTCTGTTTTCACCATTCTTTCGCTCTGTTCTCAGGACAGGTCCCTTCAGCCATGAGTGTTCATTTTCATAATGCGCGGGTTCTTTTGGTAGCCCCCCACCCCCGGGATACGAATAAGACAATGGTCCAAAAGCACGCACTTTAAGGCCTCCACCAGTCTTAGATAATTCTGTTGGGTCATGATACACCTGAATACTTCGTCATATAGTGCAAGACTAGATAACGTCTCAGAAGTAATAACATTTTGCACAATGAATAAACTTTAATTTTGTGTCAGGCTATTCAGCTTAATTAACTAATTGTGGACACTAAAAAGCTGTAGCATTCAATAACTTTTCTTAAAGGGAACCTCCACAACAAATTGCTGCTAAATTGTAGGAAATAATTACTAGATTTCAAATGTTGTTTAACCCATTGGCACCGACGAGCTTCAAAAGGTGTTTTTAGGCAAAATGCTCGGTAGTCAATGGGTTAAGCAAAGGATACAGTTTTCTGGAAAAAAAAATCCACCTTTGAGCATAAAACAACCCAATTTGCCCATAAAATGCCAAATGGAGTGGGAGAAACGAAAAAACACGAATTTTAGCATTTTTGATTAACTCATTGGCACCCCTGCCGGCCAAAACCAGCCCCGCAGAACTACGTCCCTTGTACCGCTTGTGACGTCATTAGTTTTAACGCTCGTGGACAACTTTTATATGTAGCATGTGTAGGGGGAAGAGATCTTTCAAACCATACCCAAATGAGCACGATTCCATCAAAAAGGCTGGAGAAAACGCGAAAAAACCAAGTGACGTTCAGCCGAAAATTTGAATGAAAATCTTGTTCCACTACCCACCTGCACTTCCTTCCACCTAATCCTATGATCCTAAAAAAATTCCACAAATCTTTTGCCACCGAAAGGAAGCCCAAAAAATGCCCAGCAAGAGAAAACGAAAGCGAGGTAAGAAAAGCGAAAGAAAAGGAGAGGAGAGAAAGCGAAAGGTAGAAGGAGAGGGCCAGTGAAACCTTTCAACCTGCGCATGCCCGATCTTGGAAAGCTGATATTAAGCATCCATTCTCGTCCCTCGAGTCTTCGCTCCGTACTGCGCAGGCTTGACGAAACGAGAGACTCTCGAAAGATCCGATAGGTTGACGATTCTGTTTGGCTTTTTCAAACAATTCAAATAAACGGAAGTAAAGCAGAACTCTTACCAACCCTCTGATCCCTAAGCATGCGCAGTTTAGCCGATATTTCGGACTTTCAAATCGGATCTTTCCAGGGTCGTTCGTTTCCCGACCGCTAGTCGAGGGGAACGAAGACCCTGGGTACGAGGTTGTTAAGCATCAGGAACGGAAGGGCGCGATGAACTCCACCAGCAAACAGAGTTTTGGGTAGTTTTGGTTCTCTTTGGCTACAATCTGGCCAGGAAACGGGTCGACGAGCTTCAAAAAGTGTTTTTCGGCAAAATGCTCGGTATGTCAATGGGTTAAAACGGAGATAAACAAAGAAATCGTTATCATCATCGCCTATATTTGCTTTTATATTTCCCGGGTGCGGCCATTTTGGATTTGATGGCGTGTAATGGTTGCCCTATTGTTTAACACAAACAGTTTTCTGCTTTATTTGCTTCCTGACAATAGCTGCAGCCATTACACGTCATCAAATCCAAAATGGCTGCGCCCGGGAAATTTAAAAGCGAAAATAGGTGATGTTGACATCGATTTTTTGTACACTTAAATGTTATATCCATAACAAAGTTTCGAACAATTTAGCGTGAATGTTTTGTAAGAGTGGAGGTTCCTTTCAAAAGAGTTTACTTAAAATGTGAAAAGGTGTGTAATCATAATCATAATCATAATCATAATCATAATCATAAAAGTTTTTTTATGGCGTATTTAAAGAAATCTCAGTGCGCTTACAATGTTAATCTAGACATGAGGTAAACTATGTACCGCCAGTTAAGGAGATACTGCAAGAACCAAGGCACGACCAATTCGTGTAAGGCTTTAATCAAAGCTGGAGAGCAACTAACAGCCGAGCAACAGTAACAATATGGCGGACGCCACGCTGCGAACGCCGATAAAACGCATGCTAAGTCCTATTACCGCTGACCGGTACTGGCGTATAATAAATATTTCTAAAAACAAAGGTTTTCAAACGATGCTTAAAAACAAAAACAGATTCAGAGTACAAATTAATGGAAATATTTTAAAATGACGATAAAAGAAAATTGATAGCAATTATCGTGCAGTGTTTCATAAAGAATAGTGTCACTAAATCTTTCCACGATTTAAGCAAATACTGCTTGGATAAAGAAACAACAATTATGCTTACTGCTTGCTTTTACTGGTAAAGCTGACGCAAGTTTTGTACAGCTGCGAAAAAAGGATTTCTTTCTTTGTCTTCCATTCCTGTACCCAATCGATCTATCAATTATTCAATCAAGTAGTAAGTTAAATTTATTTCATAATTACATTATCTACATAATTTTTCAGTCATTCTCGTTTTACTTCTTTTCATGCAGAGCACACCTTTGTTAATCACAACATTCGCTACGTTTGGTTTTATGCTCCTCCTAGCTTGGTTTAAATACGTCATTGCATATAAAGTGGACAGCAGAGCGCTGAGAACAGATGGTAAGGCATTGAGATCTCAAATTTTGTTTTCACAATTTTTATACCTGTTCACTCTGTTCCCTTGCGTTTAGCAATAGATCATGGAAGACTTTTGAAGAGAGGCAAGAACATTAGTGGCACACACGCCGCCACTATTTTGTTCTAATAATAATCGTCATCATCATAATTATAAATAAATAAATAAACAACTTTATTCAACGAGTGTAAAGCACATTACAGTTGAAGACTGTCAATCCTGTGGCCCTCTCTAAATGATATTACACAATCACACAAGTCCATTATTTTTGTTACAAAATACACACGTGATAATAATAATAATAATAATAATAATAATGATGATGATGATGATAATAATGACGACGACGGCGATGATGATGATGATGATGGTAATGGCTTGGTCTCTGTCCTACGAGAGACTTAGCATAGCAAACACTTATCAGGACATCATCATCATCATCATCATCATCATTTTCTGTCCTGATGGGTTGTTGTCCACCTTTCGCAAATTATATGCAAAAAATCTTACCACATTAAATCACATCTGTCACCTATTAGGGACCGTTTGACTTGTGTGCGTCTGCAAGATCGAGTATGAGTACGACCAAACGAGTCACTTCAGAATCGTCATCCTTCCTTATCGCTTATCAATAAATAAGGGCCCTGTAGAAACAAGAATGATGCTACTGGTGATTATCTAAAGCACGCAGATCGGACTAAATGTGAAAACTTTTACTCGATCGTACGTTAAGTGCACCTAAACCCAGTCAGAAGGGGCTTGGGTCTATTCTCGATTTGACGTCACAAACTGCTTTGCATGCATGTTTACAAAGACTTAATGCAATGTGAATCAGTTTGTGACGTCAAATCGAGAATAGACCCAAGCCCCTTCTGATTCGGTCGTGGGGCAGGCGATGGCTAGATTTTGCAACTTTAACACCCTAGAAAAGTCAAAATAACGAGTCAAGATTTGGTAAAAAAAGGAAAAGCACAATGCGTTTCATACAGGTGCAAAGATTTATTTTAGTGAAAAAAAATGGTAGTCAAGGTGAACTTTAAATCTAAAGACTGAAAAGACGCTCGACAACATAGAATCATTCATTATGCACTCGTGGGGCAAAGTGCGTTCACGTGTAAAGTGTTGTATAGTGGGCTAAAGTCTTGTATACGTTTTCATATTTCCTCGGCAGCTTTCAACTCGACAGCCGAGGCGGTGATGGCGTTTGTAATGGCTATGAGCGATCTTATTTACGATGAAAATCCAAACATCTGGTTCTTAGACGCTTCCGCCGCTATCTTCATCGCCTTCGTTCTCTTCATTTATGGCGTAAGGTAAATGAATATGAATCAATATTTGCTTATGGTTCCTCCCGCCCAATTTTAAAAGTTTTGGAAAAATCCTTTCTTTGTAAAACATACACTATACAGTTAATGTACATCGGGAGGAGGAGGGGGCGTTGATAGTATAATGGAAAACTGAGAACGCCAAGAACTTAGCAGTGATTGTTGCTGCGATGAGTTTTAGTTATTTTTTCCCAGTTTTTTTTTGCAAAATGTCTGGGAAGATAGAAATATTGCTGCATGTGAATGTAGTCATAGTCATATTTTTTAACTCACCTGCGAGTGAAAGACTAGAGAGGTGACGCATCAAAATTAAGACTTAACGAGATTTGAAACCATAACGCTGCTCTACCAACTGAGCTATCAAGCCAACCGCGAACTGATTGTTTTTTAATTGACTACCGCGCATTGCATCTTTCATCTTTCGCGCGCTGTTCAAATATTGGATTTTCATACATTTGCATTCATTTCAGTGTACTACGAAACTGCAAGAGCGCAGGTTGCCAGTTGACTCGTTAGCTGGTTGGTAGGGCATATTTTCAAATTGGGGTCACAACTGCGATGATCTATCGCATCTTTAAGGAGTATTGCTCTATAGGAGCTAAAGGCCATTTCTATTGGCACATTGCTATTGAAGTCTAATCTCAGCACGGTTTCTTTCTTTTGCAGGACAATAATAGAACTTTCGTTTACTACAGAACTAGTGACCGATCCAAGCAAATGATATAGTTTCTCCACTGGTTGGAACATTCTTTATATCTGGTGTAGCTTGGTACATTGTTGATGTGTGTAAAAGCGGTAAAAGTCATAGTATAAAGGGTTCCTGAGATCAGAAGACATCTGAAATTAGATCTTTCGAGCTAGATACGGAGAGAGTGCATCAGACTGACATAGTTTTACTCCAGTATTTTGAGAGAAAAAGTTGGATTATGGGAAGTCATGGCTATTTTGTTTGGGTTACAGGTACAAAAGGCTTTACAGATCTTAACAGAAAACAATTTATGGGCCTCAGGGCTCCAGGCCCCAAGCCCAAGGGGGCCCCCTTTTGGGAACCCCCCAGAAATAGAATTAGCGAAGTATCAGAGCAATTTAAAAATACTTTGGTTAATATGGTATCATGCATGAGTTTTACCAAACATTTTCTAGCAAATGTTTTTAATCGTCATTTTACTCACGCGTCCCAGCGACCTGGCCTTTGAGAAGGAGCGAGGCTGGAGGTGACTGTTTTGATACATCTCTTGCAAACGTGGACTAGTTGGCATAAGCATAGCATAAGTTAACTTAAATCAGAGCGGGTGTGGACTGGACTTCCCAACTTTTAAGAGCTCCAGTAAAGCCGTTAATTAAAAAAAATTGCCAACATTATAACATTTTAAAACTTTAGAGGTAAAAAAAGCTTCTATGCTTCCATTTTACGCAATTGTTAGTAAAGTTAAACGAAATTTTAAAAATATCTTTTGAGATCTAACCGTACCGTGTAAACTAAATATATAATAGTTATTTAGAAACGTACGTTTTTTAAGCTCTACTTTGTAAAATTATGTTGTGATATTTGTCAAATAAATCTAAAACAAGAATAAAAAGACAGCATCTTAATCAAATAAAATGTTGTAAAACATGTTCAATATTTAACGGTGTCGATGCATGATTTGCTCTGCCTAAACTTGTAAGAAATGGCATCATTTGACAGTTTAGTCGTCATAAAGATTTCAGTAGACATATGCAGAAAACTTAACAAACCCTTTGTGTTTATAAACTCTGTTTTATACGCAAATTACAGAGAAGTAAAGAAACCGTATAATTCTTGCGAAACTTTGTTAAACCAGGCCATTGTTTCTTAAAACTCGTGACCGGAAAAAATTTTGGTCCAACAAACTATTTTCATGTGCACAATGTTCATTAACATACAATCGATTTGGAACAAACCGGAAGGGGAAAAGCGTTTGAAAAATAATGCAAGCTCGATAAATATATCTTGCTACTTTGCTTGAAAACCTATCACCAACTGATCTGAGAACGAATCCGGAAAATTAAGTATCTGTAACTCATCCAGTATAACAAATGTTCTCACAAACTTCATTGCAAATTTTATGGACAACTCAAAGTTTTCAGCTCCAGGTAAAACAGAAAAGTGTACCATTGCTCATAACCAAAATGCCCCTAAAAGGTGAAGCAAACCATAATCTGTATTTTGCTATTTTTTTCCACAGCAATTGAAAAAGGTGGTCCTTTTTTTTTCAAGTTGCAATCCACTTCAATCCTTGCCATCCCTAGCCAAAGATAATTATTGAAAAGTGGTAAATTGGTAAAATAATTTGAAGCAATGAACCATTATTTGTGGGTTGTTTTTGCTTCTAATATTTTTTTCAGCTTTTCAAAGCAATATTAAAAACTGGTGACATAGCTCCTCTAACAGTGCTTTGGATGACTGGGGCCTGAGCCTTTGGTGGCGGTTATTAAACGATTACCCTGTTACCGAAATAAATTCTTTTTCCCGTCGTTTTGACCTAGTACATAGCTAGAAGTATAAATGTTACTCAACTAGTTTGTAATCTTACAGCCTTTGAACAGGTTGGAGACCCCGCAAAGACGATCTGCAATCAGCGGTGATTCTTTTCAACTCACGGCTTAAAACTGGTCAAAACCGGCTTAAATTTAACGAGAGGAAGGGGTGGTAGAAGCATAAGTACTGACTTGGTGGGGTTCCTCACATTTTTTATTCTTTGCGCTACGTGTGTGAGATTGCAACAATAACAACAAATTAATTCAAATAAAAAATAGAAACAACAGCAAAAACAACAACGAATAAAAACCAATTTCTCAATAATTAAGATGTTGCCGGCAACAGTATGAACGTATTATAGGGTAGACTGACTGTATAAAAACTTTAGGGATTTTTAAAGTTTAACAATCGGTTTTCGACAATTACCAGTTGAAAGGAGTTATGAAAATCCATTTTTCTCGTCAAATGTCGATCTCCTAAAAGAAACCAATGTACCTTTGTTTTTGTTGAAAAAATATTTGATTTAGATACCTTTAACTCTGTAACTCAACGGAATTACTTTGTCCATTTAAGGGGGTGGTCTGTGAAAAAACTGTGATGCTGGGTTGGTGGGTGAAGAACAAAATTTTTTTAGGGTTTTTATCGAAGTATTGTACAGAAAATAAAACAATTATTTTATTTATAAATGGGTTATAACAGAGAGGAACCCAATCCCCATATAAAACCTGTACCTCAATATAAATATATATTTACTAATACCAATATACAAATATACACATTCGTAAACATAAAAGTAATAATGAATGTATATAATTTTTTATATTAAAAACTAACTAAATTAAAAACGTAACTTTGTTCTGGACGGCCGTTAAGAAAGCAACACAAGTAAAAAATGAAGAGTCGTGATCAAAATCAGGGTCAATGTGACTGTTGTATCTGGTATAAAAATATTCATTTTGGGCCTTATCAGTTTGCTCTTCTTTAGGCGGAGTGCGAAAGCTATGTACAAGGACACATAAAAACGTGTTTAGAAGTAAATCAATCTAGGCCTTTAAACAGAGGCTATTGCTTTTTTAAACGGGATTTAAAAGTAAGTGTTATCAATATCAACCCTTGATATTTTAAACTCGTAGATGCTTTCGCTCAAATAAGCAAGCCGAATACGTAAAGTTATGAAATAAGCTTTTCATTCGCTCGAAATATCTCCATTGCAGGAGTTCCGAACAACAGTGCTTTGTATAAACGACAGTTTGAATAGGATCTTCGTAAACAGTTTAAGCAATGTGAGAAGCTAACATGTGGTGAATGATGGAACAATTTGTACCACCCGAAGAAAGTTCTCTGAAAATAATTAAGAGTTGACATGAAAGAAAAACGGGTGCCAGTATTAAGAACTTGTTGGTGCAGATCCTATTGTAAATGAACTGACGAAAATGCTGTCGAAGGTAAGCTGAAGTATTTTATCATAAGCTAAAAAACCGAAGAATTCTTCGTTCTTCTGTAATAGATTAATTCTAAATTCTTCGGCTTCTTCGATGTTCAGAACGTAGTTTGTACATTGTTGAAATTTCTTTTTTTTTCTTCTACCAACGCCAAACCCTCCCAGCTTAGCTAAGTTATGCGTGTGTTCCTGATAGATATATAGATATATGTAGTCATTCTTTCAGGGATGGTTTACTTTAAATTATTTTAGAACCTTTGGAAAACACATTTCCTTCGCATCCATTTAAGGTCTATAAAGTTTCAAGGCTTAAATTTTGTTTCATTGCAGCAACAACATGACGATTCTTCAATATTTCGACTAGAAAATGCTGAAAAGCTTAGTAAAAGTGTTGTAAATAGCCATAGTGCCTGACCCTGAAGTCGCAAAAAGGAAAAAAAACAAACAAACAAATAACCGAAATAACCTTCTTGTTGAATGCACATTATAACTTCTATTTCAATGTAACACTCTCTTTTTAGTTTTTGTTGAGTTTAACTTGACTGTGAAGGACGCTTAATTAGAATTAACAGGAGATATTCGATATGACAGTCATGACAGCTTCTCGACACCTAAGAGAACATTTTCCATAATTTGTCCTCCTATAAGGAATACCTGAAATTTATGTGGATAGTGTATTATAGATATAAAGTTTATCAATTTGTTATATAGAAGTTTTTATAAAACATTGGCAGTTTATTTAACGGTGCCTGGGCCTGTAAACAATCCAATAAGTCAGATGGTAAATTTTAAGCGTGGCAAAATGAAGGGAAGGTGTCATCATTCAACACTGTCACAAAAGTACCCGGAAAAAATTATAAAGTTTTCCCTACAGGAGCCGAACCTTAATTCAGTAGTCCCAGTTGTATATATTTCACATTACATTTCCCTGAACAGAGGTTAGCTTAAGTGTCATTTTTTTTAAAGAATGATTGTCTCATTTATTGCTGTTAGTTTTTCACTGAAGTCATTTCTCTAAGAAAAAGGTTCGAAAAATGATTTTTCACTGAAGTCATTTCTCTAAGAGGAAAGTTCGAAAAATAATTTTTCACTGAAGTCAATTTCTCTAAGAAAAAGGTTCGAAAAATGATTTTTTACTGAAGTCATTTCTCTAAGAAAAAGGTTCGAAAAATGATTTTTCACTGAAGTCATTTCTCTAAGAAAAAGGTTCGAAAAATGATTTTTCACTGAAGTCATTTCTCTAAGAAAAAGGTTCGAAAAATGATTTTTCACTGAAGTCATTTCTCTAAGAAAAAGGTTCGAAAAATGATTTTTCACTGAAGTCATTTCTCTAAGAAAAAGGTTCGAAAAATGATTTTTCACTGAAGTCATTTCTCTAAGAGGAAGGTTCGAAAAATGATTTTTCACTGAAATCATTTCTCTAAGAAAAAGGTTCGAAAAATGATTTTTCACTGAAGTCATTTCTCTAAGAAAAAGGTTCGAAAAATGATTTTTCACTGAAGTCATTTCTCTAAGAGGAAGGTTCGAAAAATGATTTTTCACTGAAGTTATTTCTCTAAGAAAAAGGTTCGAAAAATGATTTTGTTGTCTCTTTGATTTTTAGGTATCGTGATCTTTTCATTTGTTCCACTACTTCGTAATTTTATCGTTTTTCCAGGGTGCTAAGAGCCAAACAGGTAAGGTAATTTATTACAGAACATGCTTCACGTTGAATTTAAGAAACAAGTTATTGTTACGATTGTTTTTATTTGTTTTTATTTTTATTTTGCTACAAACAATATATAATGGCAACATGTTGAAGTTTAAAAATGATTTTTGGTTTTAATTTTTTATGTATCTGTCATGTTTTCTTTGTTTCAAATTGGCTACATCTGATGTTATAATTAAAGTTGCTGTCCATATTATGAATCCATGAGCCGTCTTTTCTGTTAGATCGGTTACAATACCATCCTAGCACTATGGAAAGTAGAATAATTGACTTAGGAACGAACTGCTATCACTTTTTTCCAATTATTTTAAAATAGAACGAAACTGGGAAAATTTGGTTGTAGTTTTCGGGTTTTTTGCCATCAAAATCAGAACATTACCCTGTTCTTCTAGGAAGATTAAGGGGGGGTGGGGGGGGGGGTTGCTGACTTCGATCGACCATTCATCATCTGTTATCAAATTTAAGGAGACAGCAGCAAACTACTTGTATTTTTCTAATATTTATCTGGTAGCAATTTTACATTATACTTATTGTTTACTTCACTTAATGTTTTCATGGAAACTGAGTTTTTGCTGCAATATTTACAATTTTACACTATGATAGTGCTTTTTGGTCGTTTTTGAGTCAGATCGGATGATTTTCAGTCAGATGGGATGATTTTCAGTGGTTTTGGATAAATGGAGGAATCTAAGATGGTGACCTTCCAGAAATGATGACGTAATTTCCATGTCTGAGGGGCTTAAAGGAAAACGTTTGACATTCTTTATCCCTGCGGTGTGTTTCATTTTCATAGTTTAAATTGTTATTAAGTTGCGAAAGGAGGTCACAACGTGCCATCATCAAAATGAAAAATAAACAGTAAAAGCCCAGGCGAAATAGGTTTAAGAAGTAGATTCTGGATCAGAGACGATATCAAACTGGTTTAGCCATAGCCTTTACGCTCCATTTTTTGTGCCCTATCACAAGCCAAGAATCCTTGCACGAGTGGCGACTTCAAAGAGCTGAACCAGGGAGATCGCTCAGTGAATTACCAAAATGAGACAGATAAATGTGACTACCATGAACTCGAGGGAGAGTGGCATCATTGGTTTAAAGTGTCTGGGAATGCCGGCAATGCTTTAGCAGCTATAAATGCCCCTCCGAAAAATAGCTGTGGAACCAAGAGACGGATTTACCTCAGGGAACCCCATCCCGTCCCAAGTGATGGTCAAGTTACCCGAAAAGTGTGCATGACTGGAAGAGCTAACCTTGGCTGTAACGAGGAAAGTGAAATTCAAGTAATAAACTGCGGTGCATTTTACCTGTACAAGCTGGTTGCGATTAGCACCACTTGCGAAAGTAAACCCCCGTGGCGATACTGTACTACTGGAGAACCAGGTGAGGAATGCAAATTCTTTAATTCATCTCCTCTTTACCTACCAATTAGTATAAATCTACTAGCGTTCTATCACGTTTGCCGTTCTCTGATTGGCTACGCTACTCGCTATCTATTCTGTGATAGATAGTGAGTAGCGGCTGTCAACAAAACGGCGGCCTCTTCTTTCGAAATGTCTGAGAGGAGGATTTAGATAATTTACTTGTTTAGTTTTGAACGACTAGTGGATTTATACTAAAACAATTAGATTATACGCTCTCGATTTCTATCGGGCGATAGTTGTTTCGGGTTGCGCCCTCATCAACTATCACGCGATAGAAATCCCGAGCTCATAATCTAATTGTTAACTAGACATAAAAAAATTTCTCGATTCTGACTGGCTAAGAAATGCAGCATTCAAGAATGGAAATTCAGTGCAAAAAAGAAAAAAGATTCTGATTGGTTAATAAACAAAGGCACTGAAATTGAGCCAATCAGACGCGGCCTCTGAATAGTGCAAAGTTCAGATACACAGAAGAGCTCCGAGCGAAAACAATGGCTGGCGCTTTTTGGACTGGTTTTCTTTTGCGACCGCAACACAGGGACGGCGGATGTCATTTTATTTTGTTTTAGTGTGAGGTACGTATGAAGAAACAAAGATGAAAAATAACTGAACGAAAGATTTGTAATACGATGGACTTCACAAAACCTTCAAAATATTTGCTGTAGGCACCAAAAGTATCTGTCATCTGTTGATTTTTTAAAGAAATAGCTCATAGAGAATGTTGAAAAATACCATTTCCGAGCCTCTAGATTTACCCCCAGTTGAAGATGGGTTCCGCCATCCCTGTAACAACAACAACAGAGGAGCTGAAAAACAGCTCTAAAAACGAGAACATTGCGAAAAGCACTGCTTTTTGGCTGTCTGTTTGAAAAAAGTGGTGTGCAGAGAAGGGAATTACTTACGTAACCGAAAATTATTAGCCCGTTGAACTTAGCACTTTGCTCAAGCGATTTTAAGCCGATATAAAAAGAAAACAAGGCGCAGATTTTTAACCAGAAAGCCTGAAGATAATAACTGCAGCGCTTGATAAACACGTGAAAAACAAAGTGGCCTTATAGCTATAGCCCATAACTGTTTTGTCGGTGTTTGCAGTTCAAAATAATTTAAAACATTGACAAAACGGTTATTTTGACAACGCGTGATGATATTTTCGACATTTTCACATAGAGCCATTTTGAAAACAATTTTCTTCTTCTTTTCTCCCTTCTTCGTTGTCATCTTCTGTTATATTCTTTAACGCGCTTATCAAAGAACATTCGCATGTGCTTTGCATTAGCTTTCTCCATTCAGGCTGGTTTCCACTGATGAATAACGCCACCACATTTAAGAACACTTTTACAGAGGCTCTGTTAGGGTAAATTTCGACAGGCGACACGGCGTTGAAACGGCGACATATAGGAAGTGAAATGACGACGAACGACAAGACCGCTCCCGTGAAATGGCGACAGGGACAGAAATAAAAACAATTTGGGCAGCGATATTGGCGATTTTAAATAAGGCAACGACTTGATGACATTCGGTCAGAGAAGAATGTCGAGAATGAGTCTGTGTTTTCAAAAGAAATGACCTCAGAAATGTTCCGAACTTAACTAAATTGCAACATCGACATCAGTGTCACTGCATGAAATTCCGACAGCGACATGCGACCTTTTCGAAATTGCGACATGTAAAGGTTTGAAATTCAGACGCGGGACATAAAGAATCCTGCTAACAAGGCCTCTTTACAGGTAGAAGGACCACTGAAATTGTAAACGAACGGCATAACAGCGATTTATTTCGTCCATGAGGCCAAACTAGTATTTTGTACACTGACATAGAGTTTTGGTCCATCTTGTGCGACATAATCAACAATACTGGCAGAAGTTAGGAAATCCTTAATAACTTTCATTTGAATGGCCTCACAAACAGTTAATAGAGACCTTAAGCACCAGGACGGGAGGCACGACGACGGCATACCGGAAGTTTATTTTCCGTTCCGGTCATGCGCAGAACCTGAAAAGCTGACTGCAATCCACCGTCGTCCTCCCGAGAGGCGACGCTTTGTGGTCTTAAGACCAACAAATTTTCAAGGGGCAATTTTCGAATTTTCGAATTTTCGAAGATTGAAATTAAAAGACAAATTAATCAACGCAAAAGATAAATATCCAATGAAAAATCACTCCTTGAGCTAATTATTGTTTTGTTTTGGTTTTTTCGTTGTCATTAGATGTTAACAGATGCTATGGTGTTTCTTGCCCTCCCGGTGAAATATGCTTCCTAACAGATAACGGACGAAATCACAAGTGTGGAAATGCAAGAGGTAAAGAAAACATGATACATCACCTTACGTGAATGTTCGGGTAGACGGAAACATCACCCACCCACCCCCCCACCCCCCAACACCACCACCACCCATTTTGTTATTGTTCGCTGAGTGACCTGGCTTCTAAGTGGAAGAGAGGCTGAACCTGACTTTGTTTTGGTATAAACCTCAGTGCTATTCATATGACAACGTAAACTATAACAACATGATTTACAGCAGTAAGGTTTGTATCGAAACAAATTAAACTCTAGAATCGCATGCACCCAAAGGCCAGGCCAGTAAGGACACTGCAATATGAATAGAATGCCTATGTTGAATATTGGAAATTCCATTCACTTATATACCAATATACGTTAATTGTTATTTATGATTAAGTCGTCGTTAACTGTCTCTAGAAATATGTTCCCAAAAGGGGCGAAAAGATAGTTTCTTTTAGTTTTTGCTTTGCGTATCAGTCATTACAAATATTACTAGTATATACCTGCAGCCCAACGCTGTCTGCCAAATGAGCGGAGCTTACTCCTCCGTGATTTCTAAAGCGATGGATAGTCCAAGACCTAGCGCACAAGTACCCTTGGGGTTTTATCGTTTTATCGGAAAACGGAGATCTTTTTACCTCCGGTTGGGTCCTCCACGAACGAAAACGCTCCGAAAGCTGAAATTCGTAAAACCGGTAGCCAAAGCACCAAACAGCGACCTATCGTTTGCATTTTCTACGGCAAAAACGAATTTAAAGGGAGAAAAGAAAACTGAAAAATTAAATGGGAGGTTTTCGAAGATGAGGTCAGAAGAACATCAATAGAAGCCACATAACAGTGCCATTTTCAATGTTTTAAATCGTTTGTGTGTGGACAGCGTCCAGGAGACGGCTTAAGATTTTCCGTCTCACGGCGCATAATCATCAGTTTCATCACTGCTATGTAACTCTCCTGCAAACATAAGAAAGTTCGGAGTTCAAAAGGTTCCCAGAAACCCTCTAGGGTCGTATCGTCCAGTTAACCAACAATACTTTTTTTTTTCTGTTTTTCTTGTTTTTCATATTTTTCACTTGAAAGCCTCTTGAATGATCCAAAGTGTCAAAATCTGTGTTGTAACTTGCAAAACATATCAATAATTTCTGGTACTTTCCACAGGTAACCTATGTTCTTCTAACCCCTGTCAGAATGGTGGTACCTGTGCTGTTCAGGGTGATGGTCGTTACATCTGCAATTGTTCTACCGGATATAGTGGGGATTCTTGTGAAAATGTAGAAGGTAAGAGATGTTCGTCATAATCATAATCATTATCATCAGCAACAGCAGCACCATCATCATCATCCTCGTTCTGCTTTTTCTATGTGGCTCTCGATCATTAGCAACCATACGTGTTATACTACAAAGCATAATCATCATCATCGTCATCATCCATCATTACTTTCATCATCTTTATTTACATAACTACTTAAAATCCTCTAATAGTTAAAATCAATAATTTGTGGTACTTTCCACAGGGCACCCATGTTCTTCCAACCCCTGTCAGAATTGGGGTACCTGTGCTTTTCAGTTTGATGGTCTTTACACTTGTAATTGTCCTACTGGAAATAGTGGAGAGTCTTGTCAAATTGTCGAAGGTAAGAGAGGTAAATAATAATAATAATAATAATAATAATAATTGCAATCATCATCATCAGCAGCACAACCACCACCATCAGCATGACCGCCGTTCTGCTTCCTCTATGTGGCTCTCGATCATTTAACAACCATGCGTGTTATACTATACTAATCATCGTCATCGTCATCATCATCATCGTTATCGTCATCATCATCTTTATTTATGCAGCGCGTATTCTACTAAGAAACCATTAGTCCATTACACCCTAACTAAAACTCTAACCGTACAAGGATACAGTAAGATAACTATAAAAATCAATCAAATCCAATTTCAATGTAGTAGCTTTAGAACGAACAATCAAATGAAAGGGTTTTAACACTAGTTTTAAACATATTTAAGGAGCGTGACCAAAGATTAAATGCAATCTTCGAATTATTCCAAATCATTAGGGCAATTACTTATTTGGGAAAATAAATCCAGAAGTAAACACTTTTTAACCGATAAGGCGCAATCGTTTAGAGGTTACAAAATCTTTCATGAGAATGAATATATGAAAATCATATATTTGAACCGCGGATTAAAGAATTAATATGTGAATGATCATCGCAGTTATGAACACAACTTAAACTGTAGTGAAAAGAAAGCCTGAAAAAAATTCGGGCTTGTACGGGGTTTGAACCCACGACCTCTGCGATATCGGTGCAGTGCTCTACCGACTGAGCTTACAAGCCAACTGGGAGCTGGTCATTTTGTTGGTTCGTAATATACTCGAGAGTGGTGAATATGTGAGAATGAATTTATGTTAGCTCAGTTGGTGGAGCACTGCACCGGTATCGCAGAGGTTATGGCTCCAAACCCAGTACAAGCCTAAATTTTTTCAGGCTTTGTTTTCACTACTGTTTACGTAGTGTTCGTAACTGTGATGATCATTCACATTTTCAAAATCCTTCATCTCGGCTATCCTGACTCAGCTAAGATTGGTTTTCTCCATCATGGCGGTGATGACCTCGTTCCCAGGGCTTTTCAGCCCTGGGGACGAGGTTGGGCGTTAATAGTATTGCAGACGATCGAGGTTGCATAGGATTAACTCATTATTCTTGACTTTTTAGCCCGTGACTGCATTGACCTGCTTGAAATGGGTTTTAAGGAAGACGGCGCATATCTCGTTAATCCTGATAGTAAAGGGTCTTTCCACGTCTTTTGTGACCAAACAACAAACGGTGGGGGCTGGGTGATCTTTCAAAACCGCTTTAACGGTTCTGAAGATTTCAACCGAAGCTGGACTGACTACAAAAAGGGATTTGGAGACCTACGTGGAGAGTTTTGGCTTGGGAACGATAAGATTCATCGATTAACCGATAGACATCAACGGCTTCTGATAGAATTGGAAGGGTTCGATAACTTTACTGCGTATTCGCAGTATGAGTCTTTCAGCGTTGATTCCGAGGAGGACTGGTACACACTTCATTTGGGCTTCTATTCAGGTTGGTGTAACTGCTTGCGTTACTGATCCATATGTTTGGTGGCTGTCAACATTTTTTAACTCATAGTTAGCCAAGCCTAAAAGAGGAGCTTCACAATTATTTATATTTTACTTCAATAAAAGTTAACCTTTCTTAAAAAAACAATACCAAAACCGATAAAAGATCATAACTTTTTTTTCTTCAGCCAGTTGTTTATGTTTTATTTTTCAAAAACGCGGTTGTGGACGCGATTTCCCTCCGAAAACCACGGGTTGCCCGAATGATTTCCCGCCAACCGTGGAATTTAGCAGGTTATCTCGAGTGTGACATTTCACTTGGACGGGTAAACGTACAATCTGCTAATTGGCGGTGCTGAACCAAAAGTTGCACGAATAGTTGTACGTAGTGTTGTTTCTCAAGTGTGGCTACCGCGGTTTCAAAAGTTAGGTGCGCTGTTTCGTGCGATAATGCATCGCGTGTCCGCACCTTCAGAATTAATTTTCCCGTTGGGTCGCCCTTATAACATTTAACAGTTATGCTGCGAAATCGCGCGGGATATCGCTTGATACTTAGCCGACGAGGCCGTAGGCAATTTGTTGCAGGAAAGCTACGTATACGTATATCGCATGAGATCTGTCAAGTTCGCGCGACCAATATTGAGAGCGTGATGGCCATATTTGGACATTGTCATAATGTGTTGAATAATAATTTGTTTTATCCCTTTATTTAGGTACCGCCGATAATTACTTCACTTCTCACAACAATAAAAGGTTCTCCGCTACGGACCAAGATAACGACAATAGTGATGATAGAGCATGCGCGATGCTATACTCAAGTGGGTGGTGGTTTAGTAACTGTTACCACGTGAATCTGAATGGTAGATATGCTGAGGATAACCGTTTTACCTGGAAAGGACTAAATAGAGCCGAGTATTATAACTTGAAGTCTTCGTCGATGAAAATGCGGACTGTCTCAAGTAAGTGTGTGTTAACTGTAGCGGCAGCCTAGTTGAGTGGAAGGTCTCTGGGTCATTCAGTGAGTCTCTATCGGACGATTTGTTGTGAGTACACCCCGTTTCCAGTGTTATACTAAACATGAGGAGGAATATTATATATATATATATATATATATATATATATATATATATATATATATATATAACCTGTCACACGCATCCAATTTCGGATTTCCTCTCCATAAGAAGTAATATGAAAATAACACAAATGAAGAGCGAAAACAATGTTTTCTATCCTTCACCTATATTTCGGCCAAGTTTACCGGCCTTCATCAGGGTGAAATATAGGTGAAGGATAGAAAACATTGTTTTCGCTCTTCATTTGTGTTATTTATATATATATATATATATATATATATATATATATATATATATATATATATATATATATATATAACTCTTCACAAGCATCAGTCACAAACAGTTAATCTTCATGAAGAAACATACACTATCACAAATGAAGATAACCCACATGCTATGTTCCACACCTATATTTCGACCACATAAAGTGGTCTTCATCAGGGTAAAATTACAGTTACAACCGCACGCGTCATACTACTTTTAAAAGTGTAAACTTAAACAGCCTCGTGCGCGCGCATCAACAAACGATCTCCTCCCCGCGCGCATAATGCCATTATAAACCATCAACCATCGTAATTTGTTGATGGTTTATAATGGCATTATGCGCGCGGGGAGGAGATCGTTTGTTGATGCGCGCGCACGAGGCTGTTTAAGTTTACACTTTTAAAAGTAGTATGACGCGTGCGGTTGTAACTGTAATTTTACCCTGATGAAGACCACTTTATGTGGTCGAAATATAGGTGTGGAACATAACATGTGGGTTATCTTCATTTGTGATAGTGTATATATATATATATATATATATATATATATATATATATATATATGATAATCTCAAGCATCAAAAATGTATTTATACTGTTTCCCGTTTCAAATATAACTAAACACAAGGGAAAAAAACATTTTTAAGGACCACCTATATTTCGACTGTGTAGAACAGTCTTCCTCAGGGTGAATGTCATTCACCCTGAGGAAGACTGTTCTACACAGTCGAAATATAGGTGGTCCTTAAAAATGTTTTTTTCCCTTGTGTTTAGTTATATATATATATATATATATATATATATATATATATATATATATATATATATATATATAATAATGTCAAAAACATCCACTGTCGTGGTTGTGTCTCCAGACGAATTAAAATAATAGCCAAGAACTGGAAAATACGACTTTGCCAATATTTCGTCTTTATTAAAAGACTTCATCAGGGCAACTGATGTGAAAGCGGTTAAAACCGTTATAAGATATACGCTAGCTGATGTGAGACGCTAATACGAGACTTAAAGCTGCTCGCGCGCTGTAAAGCGCGCGCGTTACATATAAGTGAAGCAATGAGAGCGATATTAAAATAAATCCCTTCGAGGATTCCTACTACAGAAAAAATCATCACTATTAAGACCCAGTGGATAAATACATCGAAGACGGTATGCCCACTGGGCCTCCCTATCCCTAAGATATTCCTCACTTGAACACTTGTCTATTAACTGTATTCTAACATCACTCAAACCATGATGGTCTGCCAGATTGAAATGCCTGTATATAACATCGTCTTTAAGTTTATTCTCAGAGGATAGTCCTCTGTGTGCATTAATCCTAGACTTGTGGTTATTAAATCTAGTCCTAAATTTGTTAATAGTAGATCCCACATACTGCATTTGACACATTGCACAAGACAATAGGTACACTACGTGGTCTGAATTACAATCCAGCTTAAAATTAATCACAAAATCTCTCCCAGTAACTCTACTTTTGAAACAAATGCCCTCATCCAAGAAATCACAAACCCTGCATCGTCTATCCCCACATTTACCACAACCCTTAACAGTAACTGGTGTCTTAAGTTCGGAATGTACCAGAATGTCCTTAAGGCATTTAGGCCGCCGGAAAGCCACCATGGGTACCTGTTCCAAGGCCAGCTGGCAACGCCTAGAAGATTGCAAAACAGGATGAAGCCTGTGTAATATTTTAGAAATACAAGGGAGTGCCGGATGAAATGTGACCACAAAAGGAATACGTTTATTACAAGCAGGCTGCTTATCCCTAAGGGTTTGTTCCCTGGGAATCCTACGCGCTCGATCTATTTGCCCCTCCACATGCTCCCTGTTATAACCCCTTTTAACCAAGTAACTGCACAATTCCTCAGCCCGTTTATCAAACAAAGCATCCGTGGAACATATACGTCTTATTCTAAGGGCCTGACCATAAGGGATACCTTTCTTACATGAATTAGGGTGACAAGAGGAATGACAAGAGTTGGGCAACAGCAGCAGCAGCAGCAACAGCAACAGCAACAGGTTTAAATTTGGTAGTGAATCAATTAAGCCGCAAGCGGATCGATGGTGAACTACATCCTGGGAGGGAAGATTAGAGACATACACGGATATCGAAGCCATTGACGGAGGTCAGTTAGGTGCAGTTAATGAAGAATTTACTTACTTGGATGCTCGTGGAGAGATGCAAACTGTTGCAGAAACTACGTTGGGACTGAATACGGTCGTGAATCTCTCACTTCGGGAGTTGACTGATAGTGAGGTATCTTTATTATCTAAGGGCTTAAAATTTTGCCTAACTCCGAGAGACCTTGATAGATATAGTTTACGTAAGGACATTAACAACTTTATTAGACGTATAAGACTTAAGGAGTACTTCTATGATGGGGATAATGTCGGGGGGATTTTTCGAGTTTTCCCGCCTTTAGGAATAAATCTGTGTGGTGCCCAGAGCGGGGAAGGGAGTTCGCCATTGAAGCATATGCTCAGGCGGTAGAGCAAGAGATATTATCATCCATTATTAATGAGAGAGGTGTTTACAGCAATTTGTCAGAGACTGAGCGCGATGCGCTGAGAAATCTTAAATCGTATGATGACATTATTATCAAAGAGGCAGATAAAGGGTCTGGGGTTGTAGTAATGGATAAAGATAAATATATTACTGAGGCTTTTAGACAACTAGAGGACCGTAATGTTTATAGGGAGACTCCTGTTGATCTTACTCAACGGGATTTCTGAACTGGTTAATGATAGAATTCAGAAGGTTTTTGATGATGGTTACATTGATGACAAGACGCTTGAATATCTTTTGATAAACAGCAAGCCTAGGGCGGGTCGGTTTTATTTATTACCTAAAATACATAAGAAGGGTTGCCCGGGGAGGCCGGTTATCTCGGGGTGTGGGACGTGCACGGAGAGGGTCTCGGAATTTGTGGATTTTCATATTAAACATTTGGTTCCTGAAATACCATCCTACATTAGGGACACTAAACATTTTTTACAGGTGCTTAATGACTTGGGGAGGTTGCCGGAGGGGGCTATATTGGTTACAGCCGATGTAGTCGGCCTATATCCTCACATTCCCCATGAGGAGGGGTTAAAGGCTTTGGGGGAAGCTTTGACTAGATCCACCCACACTACTGTCCCTCCTGATGTTTTAGTGGATTTGGCTAGGTTGGTGCTCACTAACAACAACCTTACTTTTAATGGTAGACATTTCCTACAGGTCCTGGGGACAGCAATAGGGACAAAAATGGCGCCGTCTTATGCCAATATCTTTATGGGTAAACTAGAATCGGACCTATTTGAACAAGCATCAATAACGCCGCTTTTCTGGCGTAGATTTATAGATGACATCTTTTTTATTTGGACGGAGGGAGAGGAGAGACTCAAAGAGTTTATGGGGCTTATGAACTCGTTTCATAATACCATTAAATTCACTTTTAGCTGGTCGTCTGAGCAAGTCAACTTTTTAGATGTTAGTGTCTTGTTAAACGAGGGGGTAATTTCCACAGATTTATATCGTAAGCCTACGGACAAACACCAATATTTGTTTCATTCCTCTTGTCACCCTAATTCATGTAAGAAAGGTATCCCTTATGGTCAGGCCCTTAGAATAAGACGTATATGTTCCACGGATGCTTTGTTTGATAAACGGGCTGAGGAATTGTGCAGTTACTTGGTTAAAAGGGGTTATAACAGGGAGCATGTGGAGGGGCAAATAGATCGAGCGCGTAGGATTCCCAGGGAACAAACCCTTAGGGATAAGCAGCCTGCTTGTAATAAACGTATTCCTTTTGTGGTCACATTTCATCCGGCACTCCCTTGTATTTCTAAAATATTACACAGGCTTCATCCTGTTTTGCAATCTTCTAGGCGTTGCCAGCTGGCCTTGGAACAGGTGCCCATGGTGGCTTTCCGGCGGCCTAAATGCCTTAAGGACATTCTGGTACATTCCGAACTTAAGACACCAGTTACTGTTAAGGGTTGTGGTAAATGTGGGGATAGACGATGCAGGGTTTGTGATTTCTTGGATGAGGGCATTTGTTTCAAAAGTAGAGTTACTGGGAGAGATTTTGTGATTAATTTTAAGCTGGATTGTAATTCAGACCACGTAGTGTACCTATTGTCTTGTGCAATGTGTCAAATGCAGTATGTGGGATCTACTATTAACAAATTTAGGACTAGATTTAATAACCACAAGTCTAGGATTAATGCACACAGAGGACTATCCTCTGAGAATAAACTTAAAGACGATGTTATATACAGGCATTTCAATCTGGCAGACCATCATGGTTTGAGTGATGTTAGAATACAGTTAATAGACAAGTGTTCAAGTGAGGAATATCTTAGGGATAGGGAGGCCCAGTGGGCATACCGTCTTCGATGTATTTATCCACTGGGTCTTAATAGTGATGATTTTTTCTGTAGTAGGAATCCTCGAAGGGATTTATTTTAATATCGCTCTCATTGCTTCACTTATATGTAACGCGCGCGCTTTACAGCGCGCGAGCAGCTTTAAGTCTCGTATTAGCGTCTCACATCAGCTAGCGTATATCTTATAACGGTTTTAACCGCTTTCACATCAGTTGCCCTGATGAAGTCTTTTAATAAAGACGAAATATTGGCAAAGTCGTATTTTCCAGTTCTTGGCTATGATATATATATATATATACCCTGAGGAAGACTGTTCTACACAGTCGAAATATAGGTGGTCCTTAAAAATGTTTTTTTCCCTTGTGTTTAGTTATATTTGAAACGGGAAACAGTATAAATACATTTTTGATGCTTGAGATTATCATATATATATATATATATATATATATATATATATATATATATATATATATATATATATATATATAACTAAACACAAGGGAAAAAAACATTTTTAAGGACCACCTATATTTCGACTGTGTAGAACAGTCTTCCTCAGGGTGAATGACTATTACAAGCGTTACACGCAATTATAAAAGTGCGGCTTACAAATCTAAACACGTGAGCGCTAACAATTATACCGGTAACAAAAAGCGCGTGCAATACAAACACGAACGCTAACGGTAATAATAGGCGCGTGCACTAGAAGAGCCTGACAAGAAATTAATTACGCGCGCGACTTCTGCGGTTCTGACAATAAAAAAAGTCACTTTCGTTAAGACCCTCCGGCGCTATTGTTCTCAATCTGTATGCCCATTGGCCCTCTTTCTCCAGCAAATTGTCTACACTACCATAAACTTTATCAATTATTTG
>JAEMWC010000824.1:147500-210000 GCA_016490735.1 Pachyseris speciosa | reverse complement strand
GAGCTGCCGTAAAGATCTGCGTTGGGTGGTCGACAAGTTCACCTATCGTTGCTTTTCTCTTCACTGGTTGCCATCTTAAAAACTTCGTGCATTTTATTGTCAAATGGTCCGTTATAACAGCGAATGACCTTTGATCAATGTAACTTGCACTGACTTGCGTTAAGCGGCCAAACGGTGGAAATGTTTGCGTCGCCTTGTATGTGATTTTTATCGAAACTCAGCTCAGATCAGGTGCTCGCAAACGAGCTCAGGTGCCGGCCAAACGTATTCGCAGAACGTGCGTCTAGTTTCCACTCTGTTTGGCCAGGAATTTAAGTCGAATAACGATGGTATGCTAACCTCTGAAACAATTGCGCCAAAAAAATTTGATGAAATTGAGGTGAACCTATATTGCTGCAAGGTTCCCCAGGTAAATGCAAGCTGTGATCCCAGACCTGATATTATAGACCAAATTACGACAGATTATACTGCCACCGTTCTTGGCGCTCTGGTGTTAACATCACCGCACTCAGAGATGGGCGAGTAAGAAAAGCCTTTGGAGTGCAGAGGACCGCTGTAGAAAGCTCCCCTTACATTATTAAGTTTCTGCATGAAACAAAGTTATGAAAAATGTTTTCTACGTAACCTTTCTAGTTCATTCCTTTTCCCAACAAAAATTGCCATTTTCCTGACAGGTCTCAAATATTTAAGTAGTTTCAAACGTAGTTGTTATTAGATAGATAATTCGATCGAGGCCTTAAGTTACTGTTACTTTTAATTCCCAGCCTTCGCCGTTTTACGACATCGTCGGGGGATGTAAAGAAAATATTTGATTGTGCGTAATATAAAAAGCGGTGTAGGTGGCGCGAATAATTTGAATATATAATAAAGACAATGAGTGAGCCTCGAATAGTCGTAAGTTGACAGGATCGTTTTCTTGTGCGTTTATTTTGACATCAATGTTTTGGCTGTTAGTTGTCTTTTCGTTTTCAGAAAGTGCAAGCCAGAACGTAATTCCCGTGAAGCCGATGCATCGAACTCAGAGACCTTTTATTTTAAACTGCTCAAGCGTTTGAACTCATTAGCGATTATTGTATATTTCCGTCGCCATACTCAAATATGAAAATTATTCTCATCACCTACACCGCTTGTTATATCACGCACAATCGAATCTTTTCTTTACTTTCCCTGACGATGCCGTAGAACGGCGAAAGCGTGGAATTAAAAGTAACAGTAGCTCAAGGCCTCAATCAAATTACCTATCTATTTCACCGAAATGCCACTGAAGGACAACGTAAAACGTTTGCTGTATTGCCTAGCACTTCAATGTTATTGGGACATTCACTAAAAATATCAGAATCTCCCGTTCTCTCCCGGAATCAGTAACTTTAATTATATAATAACCGAATCAATGCGCGCGCTCTGATTGGTCAATCAGCTATGGTTTACTGCTCCAGTAAACTCATGGAAATTTCGCGCGTATTCTGAATTATTATATAAAGGCAATATACCACACGTTTCTATGGTTCATAGGCATGATAAATCACTTGGGATGTTGGACGAACACTCGAAGAATTCGTAAATAACGAGCCGCAGACAATTGATTTACGAATTCTTCGAGAGTTCTTCCAATATCCCACGTTGTTTATCAGCCTATAAACCATACACACTTGTGGTATATTGCTTAAATAACACATCTCAACTCACCAACAGATAGCATTCACTGGACTTTGTCATCCGCCGACGGCGCTAACATCATTGATGACAGTTCTTCCCAGAAAGGTCACGCGGTCGGGGACGGTGTTACCATGGACACCAAAGTAATGGGTCTGCAGGCTGGGGGTCACGTGATCCTTGGGCATTTCAAAAAAACTGTCCAGGAAGTCATAGCCTGTGTAGAAAAGATTTTTCCGTGAGCTTTTGGATCAAATATGGAGGTAGGATTCAAGCATTCAAGGACTACGTACAAGATACATTATTGCAAAAAATCTTTCTTTTGTGATGTACTGTTTGTTGTTAGTTTTGCTGCTTATCTTCGTATTGTTTATTATAGTAGTTTGTCGTTGTTAATTTCTGTTATTATTGGTTGTCGTTCTTTTTTTGTTTTTGAATGGCTGATGAGATTCATTCTTTGTCCGACCGAGGTTTTGGTAGAATTAAGTGAACATGGGCAAGGATGTTGCTGATGTTGCTTTCTTGCTCGTGTTTGTTACTGATGTTATTCGTTCTTTTATAAGTGTCCTTTTTATTGACTGTCCGTTTCTTTCATGGCTACTCTTGTCTTTTTTTTTTGTTATTGAACGTTTGCAACTTGTGGCCGTGAGACTCTCGCATGGTCAAATTTTGTTTGAAATTTGTAAGCAAAATCTTTAAAAATTTCGCCAAAATACAACACTCCGGGTTTTCAAACGTAGCCATAATCTTAGCTGGTAGTCTTCGGATCTTATCATAAACAGACTTCTGCATTAATACCAAACGTCTTTATAACTGGAAATCTTTTCTTGCTCGTTTATGTTGGACTGTTTTTCCATAGTTAAATTCACTTCCTATATTCTGGGACAAAACGACAAATACCACGGAGCTCTCGAGTCCATGGTGTCTGAGGTAACCCCTAAGTTCAGTAAGTGGATGCGCTGTTACCACGCCAGGTTGGATGGCTTCACTGCACATGACTTTCACTCACGATGTGACAACAAAGGACCTACCATAACGCTGGTGCGGGTTAGAGAGTTTGTATTTGGAGGATTCTTAGACCAGAATTGGGGAGGTAAAGATAAATTTTTCTAGGTGTTGGATGCTTGATTGTTCAATTCTTTGATTATGAAACTATTCTTCAACGCGGTTCTTTAAATTATTTAAGGTGCGCATTTACACGTGAAAAAAGCTTAAGACGGAATCCATCAGAAGTTCGCGTAACAACCCTTGTACCAAGATTATTTTCATCGTATTGCAAACTTCTGTACGACTGTTTTAAATATTTTCTAAAAAAAATCATTTCTAGCAACACCAAACGTCGAAAACGAATGTTGAAGTAATATATGAAACACTTGAAAGTACTGGTGAAATGAAACTGATGATGAAATTTTGCCCGCGTTTGCACAAGTTCTCTAAAATTGGAATTTATTTTCTCTCGTTCCCATGGGAAATTGTTTTTGGTGTTATTTTAAGCAATTACCTATGTATTTAGCTTTAAGAAACTGTAAAAATGACTGTAAAATACTTAAAATTATTCTGGTACTAGATTTTTTCCCACTAAAACCTGAAATTTCTCGATTTTCTAGCGGATTTTCGTCTTAATGCACGGCTTATGATTGAATGCATCATTTTTTCACACTTGAAATAGGCGATAAATACCGTCTGATTGGTTAATCCAGTAAAGAGCGGAAATTGACTACGCAGGTTTTCCGTGGAGTAAATCAGAAAAGCAAGATGGACCTGCATTGCAGTCTCGTTACAAATGTATTGCTCATAGAGTGTCTTATAAGGAACTAGCATTCCATTCAGGCGGGGAATGGGTGTTTAATTTTTAGTTTCTGTAAAGGACTGGCAAACTACCCAGAGGAAGCAGTAATACTGCTAGCATCTTTCTAAAGGCCATCATGCGAACGACTAGCGTCCCATCCACAGAATAGTGGTAATACTCTTAGTCATATCATATTAAGAATCCTATGAGAGACTAAAATTCCATCCAGGGAGGAGTTTTCCAAAGACAGTTATGATACTCCTGGTCACTTCATGTTGGGTATCCTGTGAGGAGCACACATCACATTCAGAATAGAAAGCCTAATCACATCTTGCTGAGTATACCGTAGACCACCAATTCATCAAGGGGAGTAGTAATGCTGTTAAAAGCTGTGAAAACTGAGTTAGCTCTCAACTCTTTGGGTGACATGTCGTTCAAGAGAGAGTGGAAAGAGTCTCAGTAAATAAGTCCAAAACCATGTTTTTCTTTCAGGTTCACAAATACGACGAATTTCTAGTATTTCAGCCTTCCTATTTAGCCTCAACAATCCGTTGGGATTGGAGCCATTTAAAATGGACATCAATGCGTCCTTTAATGACCTAGCGGCCACACACTCGCCGCAGCAAGGACCAGTCTTTGGCCAAGGTGATCTGACCCTCGGATTTGACAGCGTTCTGTATCCTCGAGAGAGTAGCTCATATCTGGGAAGAGTTTACAGTTTGCCGGAGGGATATGATTTACGTAAAGAGGTTTATGGCTTTGGTCTTCTTGCTGAAACGTATTTGTTTACGTGGGATGACATAGAAGTGTTTTATTATGATGGTGAGTCGAGAGATTTGAAGCGAGTGGTTCTGAGACGTTAATTTCGTATTTCCTGTTTGGTGTTAACTTTGTCCCTGAACTGTCCACCTGTTCAAAAACCGATTAATGCCAAATCATGATTAAAGGTATACCGGGGTTTATTTATTTTCGAGAATTAGTTTTGATCTGTAAATAATGTGGAAATCAAAGCTCCCACTGACCCTAGGTTAGTTTTATTGTGCTTTAATCATACCCAGACGGGAATTCTCGCCCATGATGAACTCCAATATTATTAACGCTGTGACAATCAAACTTAGCGAGTAAAAAGAACATTTATACATGTTCTTTTGAGCTGTGTAACCGTACTTTATGATGAAATATAAAAGCAGGCATAACGTCACGATTTCCAATTGGCGGCCATCTTCGCCATCTTGGAATACAAGATTTAACACTAGGAAGGAAGACATAAAAAATGTTATGAAAACCTACACAAGAACACCAATTGAGTGTGATACAAAATATTTGGTATTTACTATAATAGTGTTAAATCTTCTTCATTAAAAGTGAAATGTTCTACTATCTACAAAATCTGCGATCAAAATTTGGTTGGCAAATTAACATCAACTCTACCACAAATGGCCTACCATATTGTTCCTAGAGTACTTTTTCTGAAAAGTACTGAACAAAGTTGGACAATAAAAAAAGTGGTATAACTACTGAAAGTACACGCGGGAAGAAACTGTCCCCACCACCCCGCTCTGTTGTGTCGATGGCTCCCGAAAACGTTACGGACCCGAAAAACTATTTTACGTGCATTAGATTCATTACCAGAAATTCGACTTTTAATATTTTAACAATTTTTTCCGAAAGCACGCTATAAAATTGAGAAATATATTGGGCTAGTTTGTTCAAAAAGCTAGTACCAATCGATAAATACCCGGCTTGAAAAGTGCTTCTCGGGACCGAAATGTTTCCCGGAGATTTGAGAAACGCGTTGCTGGTCTCAATAGAACGCATTTCTTCTCTTTTCATTGTAGTACCTCACAGGGCCCTTAGAGTTAGTGACCCAGGAGTGATTCCCGATTCAGCGTTTTCTGCCTCCAGCGAAAGAATACCTCTCGATTACAGTGCAGCCAAGGCATTAAAAAAGACTGGCAATCCTGACGATGGAGAAGAATGGTGCTCATATTATAATGACACAAATCAGTGGCTTCAAGCAAAAATTAGTGCCGCGTCTAATAACCATAAGAAATACGATATAAGGATTTTAAATTCCACGGTGGAATTGTACCGAATTAATACGAGCATGGATGGAAAAAACTGGAGTTTTAAGAGAGAGGTAGATATTAATATTAGAACTAATGTCTTTAAAAATGTCCTTTTTTCTATGAAACTTAGCCAGCTGTTGCATTTGTTCTTCGTAAACGTAAAGGCCCTTGCAGACACTCTCACAACATTGCTAGTCAACACCATCCAACATTAGGGCCGGTTCAAACGTCTAACTTCACTTGTGCCGAATCTAACGCAAATGAGCGAAAACAATACGTTTTCCTCATTTGCATTAGATTCGCCACATGAGAAGTTCGACATCTGAACCGGGCCTAAGGAGCCTTAAGCAACAACGACGGCGACGGCAACGAAAACGTTATTTCAAAATATAACTTCTCATTTCTGTAACTCTTTCGTAATTATTCCAATTTGTTTCACTTGGAAAATGCTGGCGATATGTCCAGGAACTAAATTACTATCAACGACCTCAAAGTAGGGAAAAAGAAAGAAAATTTGCCGTCACGCGCTGACGTTCTCAAGAAAACATAAAATTTGGTCGTTTTACGTTGTTTTTTTTTTAGAGGCCGGCAACGAAATGTACTAAAATGCAAAACGCACGTGCATTGCTCATTAGATCTATTGTCTTGTGGCGTTCTCGTTGCCGTTGCCGTCGTCGGTGCTTGAAGTCCCTATTGTAGGCCCACAACGTGTTGGGTGCGTTTTAACACAGTGTTGAGTGTTGTTGGGGGCTGCTGGCAGTCTTTAAGAGTTCTTTTAAACGCTTCAAGCTTTGAAGTCAACGAGTCTAAACATCTTTTTTTGTACATATTATGGTTGACTTCTGATGAGTTTTAATGCGAGACTGCGCATGCTTCTTGATGAAGAGGAGGCCCTGTCAAGCACGAGGTATACTCCCACATCAAGCTGGGAAAGGAACTCATGGCCACGTGATCGACACTTTTTCAAATGAAGAAGACGTTGCGATAACGCCGACAAATCTCAGCAACAAAACTTGGCCTGGGTCAATATAAATTAATTCTGAGCGGAGTTATGGTTACGTGTTACAGCAAATCTGTTTTTGGACTAACGAAATCGCGGTTTTTCTTGTTTAGACCGACAAGAAAGAAGTCTCTTTATTGAGAGCTAACTACATCAGACTTATTCCTCAGTCGTGGAGCCCCAACATCTGTATGAAAATAGAAATAAGAACGCATGGAGCAGGTTCGACGGTATTATATATTACTTAGTTCAGACGTTTGTATGAAATGGAAAATACTTCCAAGGGAAATGGAATTAAGGCGGGTGACGTATTTAATTTCTATTTCCCCATCTTCTGGCTTGGAAGAGTCTCTCCCTCCCCACCAACGTCTGCTGAACCAAGCCGGACATTCCATTCCCATTGTGTCCGAATATCCAATCAGGACGGAGAATAGAACCAACACAAACAACGGCTGCAAAGGAGGCTACTGGAACTTAGCCACCGAAATTTAAAACCCACGATGTGATTGGTCAGTTCCTGGAATGGAATGTCCGGCTCGGTTCAGCAGACGTTGGTGGGTAGGGAGAATAGGACCGACACAAACAACGGCTGCGAAGGAGGCTATCGCCCGGCTAGCTCAGTTGGTAGAGCACCGGACTACTGCGCGGAAGGTCGTGGGTTCAAACCCCAGACCGGACCAGACAAGATCAATAATCGTGATGGCTATGTTCTCAACATCTGCTTCAGTTCAGATGGTCGCGTCATTGGGCAGCGACGTTATTAAAGCCGTTGGCCTTGTTTCCGTCACCTCCACAAGAATAAAACTCGAGAGGGACGTAAAATAACCGCACATTGATAGAAAAGAGTCGGGAACGAACTTTATATCCTCACACCACATCTCAGAATTGAGTGTAAATGATCTATGATCTATCCTCACCCACATCTCGGAGTTGAATGGACGCTAAGCAATGGGATGACCACCTGTCCTAAAAGCCTCTGTTAGTCATAGAAGCCTCTTAACAGGCCTTATAATGATGTATTAAACATTTTGGTCTCTATTTCTTTTTTTACCTAGTGATCGTTGAGAACATGACTGCGTCATCCGAAAGATGTATGTCGCCTCCTCATTTTGGTCGTCTTCACCTCCCTGGCGCGTGCCTGTCTGCTTGGTGTTCCAAGCCTCAATCAGAGGATACGCACCCATGGCTGGGCGTTAACCTGGGTGCTGAGTACTACGTTCTCTTCGTGGCCACGCAAGGTTCTGACAGGGAACAAAACCAGTATTTTGTTTTCAAGTATCTTCTTTTCTACGACCACGAACGCCCCTACCAGGAAAAGGGGAGAACAAAGGTACCCACTTGCAAGCAATTGAGAAAAGAATCGCCGCTATACTTTGATGTAGACTCATCTTTCCTGGTTATTAAAATTCGATAAAGCCTTTATAGCTTTGTTTCTCAGGAAAATAATTAACTTTATATACACTTTCTCTCAGGTCTGTGGAATTGTAAACAAGTCAGTAGACTTTCAGTGAAAAGTGAATCGATCAGAACTCGAAACAAACATGCCTACAGTTGAAAATAAACACTAAAGCCTAACCCAAACGGACTCTCAAGTAGTCGAAAGTAGCCGCAAGCTGAACTTGCGGAGAGACTTGCGTTGGGTGGCCAAACGGACTCGCAAGTTAAGTTTCCTCGCAAGTACACGCAAGTCGCAAAACAAACCCATTTCATTGGCTAAAAATTTGCTATAACAAAGGATGGACATCACTCAACTGCGTTGACTTCGGTAGGGTCATTAGGGTAGTCAAACGGTGAAACAACTTGCGTCGACTGGCGTGCAAATTTGATCTCGACCAAAGTGAGCAAGTCAACGCAAGTGCACGCAAGCCGGACTCGCAAACATTCTCGACCCCAGAGCTCTTCCCTTTTGCGCATGTCAGGCTAACGGGAGTGACGGCGGGACGAGCTCTGGGCAACTCTACGGAAGCCTCCAGCTCTGATTGCTTATCAGTTCAAACAATGAAATTACTTCTGATTGGCCAACTTGGTACGCGCGATAAACTGAACTTACAGCGCGCGGGTACTCTTGTGAAATGAACTAGCTTCGAATAAAAGTTCACAAAACAAGCATGAGAGAAAAAGATCTTCTTTGAATAAACCGAAACAGCTTCAATAATTGATTTCTTCTCTACTGTAGTATCGAAGTGTAAGAATTTTTCTAATTAGTTAGCTATTGTTCGAAGGGTATAAGCGTTATCAAATCAAAGCTTTAATGCATTCGTGGGTGTGTTGTGACCTCGTAGAATAGACGTCTTGGAATTGAAGTATTCGCTGGCGGTCTAGCTCTATTTGTGTTTCGGGGTTCTACATCTACCTTTGAGCGTAATTGAGAGTCTTCCCTAAGGCATACTGCAAGGAGTTTTCAAACAGCGACGCCATTTTGGTTTGAAACCTCAAGCATGCGCTTTGAGACCTCAATAGCTAGATTTTGGCTGCGCTTCCGTAGAGTTGCCCAGAGCTCTTCCCGCCGTCACGCCCGTCAGATATGCGCAAAAGGGAAGAGCTCTGAGGTCGAGAATGGACTCGCAAGTAGACCCAAGTTGAAAACTTGCGTCTATTTGCGAGTCCGTTCGGCCAGGGTTTAACAGTGGTAAAAGTGTAAACTAAATCATACGGGTTTTATGTTACTCCCTCAAGACAAAACCGCTTGTTTTAATAATCAGTTTAGCCTTAAAACCAATGCTAATGATGCCATTAGTGTATGAAAAGTAAGAGTTCTTTTATATTTCTTTTCTTTATTTTTTTTTTTTTTGACAGACATTTCATGGTAATTGGAATGGCTCTACAGCGGTCAAAAATGCCATCTTGAATCCTTTCAAGACACGCCATTTGACATTTAGACTATTGTACGATTCAAACAATAATCGGTCATTCGGATTCTGCTTGCGAGTAGAAATTTACGTTCCTGGTAAGACATTATATTGATAGCCGCCTAACACCTGTACACTAGGGTCTCTTTACAACCTACTGTAGCCATACGGACAACAAAGAACCGATGTTCAATAGATGTCAAACTAACTGCGTAACAGAGTTTCCTTAGTGTGGGGTTGAAGCGAAGAGTGGAGGAAGAGAGGGAGAGAGGGAGGAGGGAGAGCTTGTCAACACCTCCCTCTCCTCAGGAAAGCCTGCACAATTGCTCCTGCTCTGTCTTGTTCATGCCTCTTTGCAGTTCCTAAATTTAAAATTTAAAATTTTTCCTCACATATCTATGCCTAAGTATCGTTTTTGTTGTTTTCTAGTCGAAGATGAAAGCACCAGTATTTCCTGGCACCATAACAAAAGGAGGTTGCATACAAGCAAGTCAACCGATTGCTCACGAGGTACCATCAGCTGTCAGTTTTTATGAAAGATAAAGTTCAAAAGCTAGACATACCCAAATTTCCAACATGTGGCGTTTACCAGTAGCATTGTCTGGGACCTGAAAGTTTATCTGAATGGCGTCTTGGTGAATGAGACCGGTAGGGTTATGGAGCCACAAGAAACAGGAGGGAGTCAAGCGGACAACCTATTGATTATTGGAAACAGATCTCTATCCAGTGGTGTTAAGCCCGCGGATAACTTTCAAATTTACGGCCTCACTGTGTGGCCACGCCGTATCTCTCAGTCGCAGATCAAGGAACAGCTCAACGATGGTAGGTCGTAAGTTAATATAAAAAGCTTCACTCGGCTGCAAATTTCATATATTTCCTATGAAACTTAATTAAAGTTGTCTTCCACCAATAAAATAGTCTTTGACATGCACTCTGAAGTTGTATCGGTCATTATAACCACTTACGAGGGCATGGGTTCCTAAAACAGAGCGTGGGGCGTACACTATTTTCATAAACGCATTACATACATTATTTCAATCACTGAGGAAGGAAGTACGTATGTATTTAAAACGGTTTATAGTTGACAAAATGTTTTTTCTGCAACCTTTATGGTGACATTCCGTGGAGAGTTCAGACACTAAAACTTTTACTGCGGTAAGACTCAACTTGTCTTGTGGTGGAGGAGTCGTGGAAGGATGTTATTAATGCCTTTTTGAAGAACCTCTCTTATAGAATTTGTTAACCTGGGGCCGGTTACTGGAGGGTGTATTAAAAGCATTAATAATTCATGATGGAAATACATGTGAAATTAATTTTTAATGAGTGTCTTTATATCTGTTAAAGACATGGCTAAATTTTACATCCAATTTTCTGGGCCAAAATAACCCAAAATCTAAATTTTAGTGTAAGAATGGAAAGATGTACAATAATTTTTTTTTAACCCGTTCAATAAATTCACAATTCGTGTTTTATCAAGCCCTAAAACACTCGGCTGCGCCTCGTGTTTTACACTTGATAAAACACTCCTGCTCATTTATTAAACATTACATAACTCTATTCCAGATATAAATCTGCTTTATTCCAAAGGTATTCCCTGAATAAGGCAGATTTATCCCTGGAATAGAGTTATTACACCTTTCAGGAATCAGCCACTGATTTCTTGAAATTCAAAGTGAAGTGAATATCCTATTTGTAGGCAACGTTTTTATAATAAACATATGTTTGCTACATGGCAAGTTAAGAAAATACAGCCCACCATAATGCAAGAAAGCTCGCCACCCAGCCTTTCCATTCTGCACTGGGTTTATGTCCCTGGCATTAATTGCGTAGGCTATGTATTTTTCTATGGCGTGATGTGACATGGTTATCGAGTATCCCACGAGTCGCTTGCATTGTCTTGGTACACACACGAGCCTTAAGGTAAGAAAATACAAGTGACTGGTTAGACATTCCATAAAGTACCACGAGAAAGCTTTGCAAAAACTAGAACATTTTTTTTCAGTTTCTTGCCGCGCTACAGACTGGTGTTTACGAAAATTCCAACGAAGACGACTTTGACTGGTCCTTGGGGATAAAATGTACTACCTCCTGGTTTGATGGCCCTTGTTCTGATCTTTTGTCCAAAACTCAAGGTATTTGAATCCTGTACCAAGCTGTATCGCCCATAACTAATATTCGTTGTTGGAGTTGACCCGCTGACCCTTTAATTTGTAGCATTCCCTCGCCACGTTAAGTTGACACAATAATGCAATTCATTCTAAATAATTCATTCTATATATACTAATTATTCTGGGAGCAAATGTTGCATTAAACAAGACAATCTATGTGCGGTTACTCGGGATACCTTTGTGATGCAGAATCGGACGCACGCTTTCTGATTCTCGAAAACTATCCGGCTAATGGTTTGCTTTTGGGTTCGCACGAGGCCTTTTCGCTCACGTACGAGTAGAGCGCGTTAAAGGCCCATTATCACCCTTGATGCATCGCGCGCCGCGACCGTTAATTCTGGAATTTCGTGTAACGAAAAATTACTAAGACTTCGAAGCCCTTGTTCTGTCGCTCTTGTTTTATCGTGAACAAATCTCCAAATTTATGGCCGTAAATATGTTCTCTGCTTATTCTTCTTCATTTTCCTTGTATTATTTCTGGAAAAATTTGTGTGTATGTAAATTTTGGTCCGTGTGGCAGTAGTCGGTTGCGGTAACTTCGCAGTTGTTTTATATCAAAGTGAGGTTCAAGGAGGATTTACAGAGACTCGTTGTTCAAGTTTGGTGCTTTTTACCTCGGAGCTTTAAAGAATTCGCTTAGCTTGTTTGAGCCGACTTACTGCGATTTGGAACTGATTTGATGGCGAGTATTAAAAATCTTTCTTGGCTGGACAACTGTTTTCCGCATGTTCGATGTTTTACCTCAAGGTCAGTTTGTGTAATCGGTTCTGCGGCTTTGGTCAACTCTTTAGTGTTTTTATTCCGATTTGTCGCTATGTCTCTTCATCGACTGCCATTTTTATGCCCATCGGGCATTCTAGCTTTACGTTTAGCTTGCAGCTTGCCTAAACTGTGTGAAAATTAATTTCTCTTTCTCGCCCGAGATGTCCGTGATCGATGAGGACTACACCGAAGTGTTTCTCCCGTGTTTTAATTCGGAGCTCAAAGTTTTCCTCCTCTGTCAAGCCGCATGGTCGACTGTATTTTCAACACAATATAAAGCGAAAGGACAGGATAATTGAATGAGAACGTACGAGTATTTTTCGTACTGCAAATTAAAAACCATTACCCGACAACAGGAGCTGCCGACAATAAATGTTTTCTTGTGGATATTTTGCCACCATCCTCGCCACATAATCAGCGAGTTTTATCAATAACGGATCGTTCAATACTTTGCTGTTTTGATTTTAAACCCGTGAACAGTCACGGTTTTAATGAAGAAATATGAAGAAATATGCAAGCTGAATTTGTAGCCATTTGCCAAGTGACAATTCGGCGCGATGAACCAGATCAAAAAGTCCGATAAAAATAATTGACCAATCAGAGGCATCATTTAATAAATTAACGACCGCGTTGGATCAAGGGTGATGATGAGCCTTTAAACTATTTTGAGAGTTGCCATCCATATTCGTTGTCAGCTGTTGTTGTTTACCTCTAAATTAAGTGGCAACATCTGGAGTTTACTTTGGCTCTCTGAAAACATTTTTTCCTTCTGCTAAGCTTGAAAACATTCGCATAGACACTTCTCTTAACATATTGGTTATTCAGAACTCGAAAACACAAGGCGAATCGTTTCCGTGTACGTGACATGTTTCTCAGAGGCAATCCAGATGTCACGCATTGTAAAAAAAACCCTCGAAATTCAAACTGCTCTATTTTCAAGACAAAGCGTGTTAATTGGCTGAAAACAGGCCAGCAGATAAATCCTTAAAATGTTATTTGCTGATGAAGATAAAAAATCTAAATGTTTAATTTTAGTTTTTTTCCTGACGTCACGTGAAAACCAAGAATTTGCAAACTCGTCTCTAAATATAGAACTGTCACAGCGATCGAGTTGTGATATCTTCCAGATCAAACTTGCTGCAAATTTGCGATTTTAGAAATAAAGAACTGTCACAACGTTCTAATTGGAGTCGATACTCACAGCACGTGCGACGCTTCCAACCTTGTCTTAAATTCGGCAAACCTTTTCACACGGACAAACTCTACTGGATTAAAGTCTTCACAACTTTACAAAGATATCGCAACATCCTCAGCAATCCAAGCAAGACAGTCCACCACAAAGGCTGAACAGAAAGATATTTATTAGTCACGTAGCTCAAGGCTCTTGATGGTGCAGTAATGATGCAATACTTTGCACTTTGTACTAAGATGAAACACCGTCACGTGCCTTCTATTGTGCATTGCCCAATCAAAACACCGCCACGTCATTGTATTGTGCATTTTGCTGCACAGGAAAAAAAAAGAGAGAAAAAAAGACTGAAATCTGACATGATTTATAACTCGGTATACTTACAGTATCCCGAGTAAAAAGAACAAGTCTTATAATAGCAGGTGGACTGTCCATTGTTCTTTTTTGTGCGAGAAAAATTAGCCACATTTCTTGGTCAGTAGCAACAGCTCTGCCACTTCTTAATTTCTATAAATGAGGTTTACAGCGGTTTTCAATTGAGTGCCGAAAGTGATTATTGTTTTGCTTTGGTTTTGCATTGCTTCGCTCTGTGATTGGCCAGGAAAACTCGCGCCACTTTCTCAACCAATGAGAAGCAAAACCAAAACCAATTGTGATTTGCACGCGCGTATTTTCCCGCGCTTTACGCTGGCTACATGTAATTGCTTCGTATTCTGATTGGCTCATTTCATTGCTTACTTCTGTTGTGATTGGCTGGAGTAATTGCTTTGGGTTTTGGTTTTACGACACTCAATTGAAAAGCGCTCTAACTGTTTTTTAGCTGAATATAGTGATTTTTTTCAGCTCTTTATTTTTCTTTCCTTATCCTACATAGTCCAACGTTCATTTATAAATGGGGCATTTTATGGCGCGACAGAACAATATCCTCGGGGAAACTCGTGGTACGCTATCGATGACAAATTGTGGAAACACACCGTTATTGGCCGAGACCAAAAACCCTGGTGGAAAGACGACTTAGGCCGCGAGGGTCTGGTGACTGGTGTAAGACTCTATTTTGGCGCGAAAATTTTCGGCAGTGATCAGGCGACTATAAGTATAACAGTTTTTGACGCAAATAACGAGAGATATTTCTGTGCGTCGTATCAAGTGAGGGAAAATTTGGTACGTGAGAAGGTAGTGGTATACTGCAACGAGGCGCTGCCGGGGAGATATGTTCAAGTACAGATGGCCGAATCAGATGGTTGCATGGCTCCCATATGTGAATATCAAATGTATCTCGGTGAGGTTGATGTTATGTTAGGTAAGAGGGCCACTTTTTAATGACACACGTCACATCGTCTTACGTCAGTAAAGTATGAAAGTTCCCCAACTTTTGCCAATCAACGCTATGTGGACTGGGTTCTAATTTCGTTTGCTCTAAAATCGACTAAATATCAAGGAAGGGGCTCAAGACGTATGTGGCACATGTCTCACATGATTTTAATTTGGCGCATGTGTCGCGAAAGGCAATAGAATTCCGAGCGATGTTCCGCGTAACTATGAAAATGCATTTTTTTTCTCTTAGGTTTTTTTTATTTTGTTGTTGTTGTTGTTTTTTTTTTTTAATCAGGAAAATGGGGAATTTCTGTCCCAATCTCATTACATAGAGCTACTTTTAGAAGACTGGCAGAAAGTAAAACAGAAGCGTTCGATTCTGCAAGATAAAGACGCGTTTACCATTTACACGATCCATCCGGGTGGAAATTTTAGGTATAAATATGCAGTGCTGCAGCTTATCTAAACGCAAATTTGACAAATCACAAACTGTACCAGTATCCATAGGAAAGCTCAAAAAGAAAAGAAAAAGTGCATTGATTAAGCCGATGGCCAATAATTTCTGAAACGTTCCAAATGAAATAATATGTACATTTCATTTTCCAACGAGAATTTTCCGGGTTTTCGGTGTAAATGGTAAGGACCTAAGATTTTTATTCTTCTAAACTTGTGTACACGTTTTCTTTGAAACGCAGTTTCGAAATGTGTTTTATATTTCCTATTTAGTTTATTCTAAGGACGATAAATCAGACAGGAGAATTCTGAAAGAACCAGTAAAATTTATCGAAATCTAACCTTGGTATTCTTTTATTTATCAGTTTTAGATTAAACAAGGACAAAATAAGTCCATAATTGTTTCAACTTGAAAATTTCCCGTCCTTTTGTTTTTATTTTTTATTTTTAACAGATCAATCGAAGGGATTTCTTTATATAAAACCTTCAGGTGTTTATAATGGGAAAATGGCGCGACTCAGGACCCAGTTCATTTTACCAATTTACAACTGCCCGTCATTCTCCTACCACATGCGCGAGAGATGGATAGGCAGATTAAGTGTGTATTTCAAAAGTTACCAAGGCAACGAGACCCTCCTGTGGAGACTGGTGAGAGTACAGTCAAAAAAGTGGAAATATGGAGAAATACCTATTAATAGCAGCAACGCATTTGAGGTTTGTCACGCTTGTTAGAAGCCTTTTATTGTAGACTAAAAGAACCCACGCACGGACTGTTCGAAAAGAGTAGGGGACGTAGTACCCAATGTGGTGGTCTATCTCTACCAGAATGTGGTTATGGGGAAGGGATTTGCAGTTACCGGCGTACAGTAATTGGCGCAAGCTGTTGTAGTGTCCCTGCCAGGTCTCTGGCGAAGCTAATAAAATAAAGTAAAACAAATAAATAATACAATGCGCTAATCTGATTAGCTGTTCTGTTTCTCGTTGCGTGGTCAATGAAGCGTTTGCCACCAATCTTTAAATAATCAAGTGGCTATGGCTGACGTGGCGGCCATGTTACTGAACAATGACAAAAGAAGCTAAGAAAGAGAAACCGTTGTTGACAGTACCTCTAAAGCCTGGTTTTCATATGATAGCGGACGATCGCAGACGATCGCGAGTCGCAGATCGCAAAGAGCGCTATTTCCATATGATCACAAACGATCGCAAGGCAAAGTTTTAGCATACATTTCGGTCAGAGGAAACTACCGAAACTAAGGTCTATGAACAATGCGCGGGTTCAGTTAATCAAGCTATAAATTTCTCAATGAACAGAATATCGTCCCGATCCATCTGGTAGCATTTTGTTCCGCTACGGAACTTTGTCTTTGCATCTGCCGTAGACATCATGAATGTTTCCCAATTTTTGGGCAGCTTTTTGCCTTTTTGCTTTTATCTTCAAAATCTTCACTGTTGTGGTTGTAAAAATACTCCTTCTCCGTTAATTTCTCATTACAAACGCTTCCGTGTTCGCTCTTGGTCGCGCGTGTTTCTAACAATAGTGACAGTTGCAACAAACAGACGCCCAAGCTTTGTTTCTATAAAACGCTTTGAATTCGGCATACTATGGGATGTGTTTCGAACGCAGATCGCAGAACTTTGGTTTCCATATGATCGCACGATCGCAGTTAATCGTAGACAATCGCAAAAGTGTGTTTCCATATGATCGCAGACGATCGCAGACCTTTTTGGGATCTGCGATTTGCGATCCGCGATCGTCTGTGTTCATATGGAAACCAGGACTTAACATGGCGATGAGGGCGTCATACATAATATCAGTACACATATTGCTCTCAGTTACATATATAAGTGGGAAATATAGAAGGAAGTTATATGCAAAAACTGTCCAATTTGTATTATAAACTTTAATCATATATGCGTTCCGAATTGCTTCTATTCGTTCTAGATCATTAGCGAGATGAATTCAAATAGAGCTAGTCATAAATGACATATCTGAATTACTACCTGTCTCGTTTAGGGCACAAGGGAAAAATTTCAAAACCTTTTTCTGGGTAGCCGTTGTCCTCCCAGCCATTCATTTCAGAACATATTTAACTATTGTCGGGTGGAATATTGCCTGATAATTAGCCGACGAGTCCATAGGTCGAGTTAGCTAAAATCAGGAGATATTCCGCAAGATTTTATTGGCATATTTGTTATTTTTATTATCTATATTATTATTATTATTATTATTATTATTATTATTATTATTCAATGCATTGAGAACAAAGGACAATTCACTGAGTTCATTTTTAAAAAGCTGGAAAAGCCAGTATTTTTCTCTGCGGCATACGGGATTACGTATATCGCAGGATATCTGTTGAGTGCGCGCGACGAATGTTGAGGGCGTGATGATATTTGGACATTGTCACAATGTGCTGCATAATAATCCTAAAACGTTTACGTGAACTGATGTAGCTATTTCTAGGAAAAGCGTTATTTTGCGAAGCACTTAATTTTATAATTGTTGACACTGGAAGTCTATGACACCGTCTTATTACTTAGTAGTAATAGCGCAAGTAACCGTGAAATATCACTTTTCAAATCAATACATTTTATTATTTTCAGATTATCTTTGAAGGGATCATCGGCACTGCACCTCAGGGCGGCGATATAGCTATAGACAACGTGCGGTTCAGCAACAGCTGAAGGTATGAAGACACGAAAAAAATTAATTTAAACCAATAGTAAGGATGGTGTCAGTGGAGGAATGTAGAACGCAGTGTTCGTTTCCAAGAAAGATCCTAGTGAGCTATTTAGCTAAGTAGAATGCAAATTTATAGGCGGAAAGTGTGTTTTCTTGTTTCCAACTGATCGATGAAAAGATCGTTATACAGAGGATCTCTAAATACCATAAAAGTCATTTGCATTGCCACGTAGTTCAAAAAATTCAAGTCACTGAATAAGTCGTTAAAACAGTGGAACTCAAATTAATGTTTGTTTGAATGGTTGACTTCTCTTTCCTTTTACAAGATCGAAAGCCCAATCATATTTCTTATTCCTTCAAACCAAACTTTCATTTATAGCCCTAATTTAGAAGTCTACTGGGATTACTGACTTTGAACATTCATAAAGTTTTTTGCATTTAAGAAACTGCGCCAAACTGCTTGCGTTATTCTAAAATTATCTGGCATTTAGAACCGGAATACGGGAATTAGCTAAAAATATCTTGGAACCTGCAGTGAAGTATCTAATTTCTCCACATAATACTATATACCACTACTGTATTAAAACTACCGGCCATAAAAAACAGATGGCAGCAAAGTTGGTGATGATGTCATGCAACATGGAAATTACGTTATTATTTCTGGAAAGCGGCCATCTTGCATTTCTCAAATTCTCCAGAACGTTGAAAACCGTCAAAATTGACTCAAGGATGATCAAATGCAATAAAAGAGCATTGCAATGGAGTAAAATGACGATAATGTAAAAGCTATCTAATAAAAATCAAATTTAGCTCAAATCCCGTTACCATGGAAGCACAAGTCACGTAAGCCATCAAATGTCATACCAGATTAATAGAGAGCTTAAAGGTGATTTACAGTCCGTACTGCGCAGTCTCAAGAGTTTGTTTACGTTTTTTGTTTTGATTCATGTAAGACGTCACAAAATGTAATGTTTCGCAATCACTTACATGAAGTAAATTCAAAGTTCATGTCAACCGCCATTGTTGATGCAAAGCTTTTATGCTTCGTTCTTTCCGATATCACCAGAGAAAACAACTTCGTAGCTGTAAAAATCAAAGAAACAGTTGGAAAAAGAATTAAAATGCCTCAAACATAAGGTAAGTGGTTCGTAACGAATAACATCGATTCGCATTCCATCGTGTGAGGCTCACAAACATTGGGCACGGAGACTGCGCAGAAGGGTCTGTAAATCATCTTTAAGCCACGAGGACGGCGACGGCAACGAGAACGTCACAAAATAATAGGATTAATAAGCTCGTTCTGCACGTGCGTTTTACATTTTGGTACTTTTGTTTGCTATACTCCGTTCAAACAATTTGTGGAGAACGTGAGCGTATGACGGTGATCTCTCCTTTCTTTATCCCAACTTCAATGCCGTTTTTAGTCGTGGATACGCGAAGCGTAGGAACGACTGTTGTTGGGGGTCAGATTATGCAAATTTGCCACTCACTCAGATGTAAACAAATCGATATGTCAACGGCAGACAAAATAGATATCGACTTTCCGAAATATTTCCGGAACACCTCTATCGGCTTTACGAAGTATGTCTAAGGAGCAACAGTCGAACTGATGAACGGATTGAAAAAAGTAAAGTAAAGTAACTTTATTTCAGCTAGGATCGAACGAATAAACGGCAAAAGGAACGTTCGATCAAACAGCCAGACGGCGAAAGAAATTATAAACAATATTTCGTCACAAGCACAGCTTCTCCTACGTTCATCCAATTCACGATCTGTGGAAAAAAATATGAGCCGTTCAACCCAAGATATTTTCCAAGTGTGCACAGAAATTGATGACGGAAACTTTTGGCACAAATATAGCTGTATTCGCAAAGCCATTTTCAGCGTTGGAAATAATATTCTTACGAGAACAACGCAATCTGATCAAATTATTTTTTGTGGCGCCATCGCGTCTAGCCACAATGTAAACACAAGTTTGCTTTGAGAAATACTCGTCGTTTTAACTAAACGCGCCATTTTTTTTAGTAAAGTTTTGAATGAAACTTGTTTATTTTAATATCCAAAAACATGGCATCAATGGTTATTTAAGAAAACGACGGCAAATGTTGCGTTTCACATTGGAAGTAAAAAGGGTAATTTGCATATGTCAAATTTCGGTTGCGTTCGTTCCAAAGCTTTGTGAAACAAATTTCCTCGAAATACTGCAGTTTGGCTGTCCTCGTTTTGGCGAAATCGTCCTTTTGCCTGATATTTATCCGACTATACGGACAAGACAGAAACCTGTTAAGCTTTCAAAAGGAGCACATTGTTTTAACTCTCACGATATCTCCTGCCTCGATAATTCATTCAAAAGCGAATATGTAAATATGCACCCCGAGGTTAAATTGCGTTAAGCTCATGAACAAAAAAAGTTCATGCTCAAAAGAGCTGGCCACTTAAACGCATTGAAATGTTGTTTAAACACTTTCCAGAAAGAGTTTTTACGCGTTTAAACTAGTTAAAACGCTGTTTTCTCGACTCACCTTGGCTTAATCCAGCTTATCGCAAATAAGGTCAAATATCCACGACTTCTTCACAGTTGTACTTTGATTACTGATTAAAAGCTCCAGGATAGTTGGCCAGCATTTTACGAGTTAAACAAGTTGAAAACAATAATAGCGAAAGAGTTACAATAGAGGATATGCAACCATCTCCAGAGATTCGAATGACAATGGGTTGGCCGCCATTTTGGTGGAGAATAACGAAAGAAGTTAACGAGAAATCTTTTGTTCACGGTACACCAACATGGCGGTGATTACGTAACGTGCATACGCCCTTTAACGAGAGCTTGTATTTTGAAATTTCGTTTTGGTTCCCTTCGTCGTTGCTTAAGCTCTTTAATGTTAGGAAGCGCGATCGTCCGGAAGAGTGTAGTCCTGAGAAGAACTGTTTGTGGTGAAATTGACTGACATTTCGGCAACCTAGGTAGAAGTCAGAAGCGATCAAGTGCTCAGGTCACAACAAAACAATCCTTCTTAGGACTACACTTACGATGATCGTGCTTTACCAAGTTGTGTTATGACTGAAGCATTTGCGGTATAAGATTTCAGATCTGCAATCATTGGCCGCATCTCAGCGTACAAAACTCGCCTCGCGAGTTGGTTGACTGTAGTCGGTTTCCACGGAAAGCTGTGGACGCCTTGCTATAGCCGAGCTAGGGACGGCTGGAGCAGCACTGTATTTCACGAGAAGTGTGATGGAAGGGGAGCTACGTTAACAATTGCCAGAGTCAATAACACGATCTTTGGAGGATTTGCTGATCAAAGTTGGGGAAGTATGTTTCTCAAGATAAGTTTTAGGAGGTCTTTTAGCTATTGTGGTGCTTTAGGAGGTCTTTTAGCTATAGTGGTGCTCAATTATGGAATCACATCTGACAAAATAAGCCATTTAAATTTGCTTGAACCGTTCTCGAAGGATGCTTTCCGTTTGTCTGAATAGCAGTTGATAGGGCCAGAGCGATTAAATAAATAAGTTGGTTCATTCTTAGATTGATGTCCCTGCAGATAAAATGTGAATATAAATTTTCTTTTGGCTAAGTGAAAAATATCGTTTTGCTAACATGCTGTCGAGCCCACAAAGTTTATCAAAGAGAGTCGACTTGTTAAAATTGCTGTTTGTCGCAGCTTGTAAATGTTTAACAACGAAAACATGACGTGTAATGTGTTCACTTCATGATCAAAGGTCCAGATAGTTTAATATAGTTGAAAAGTTGTTATTATCCTATGCAAAATCCTTAGCCGTAACTAATAAAGCAAAGAATCGAGTATTTATTGTATGCTTTAAATTATCCTAAAGTATGGTTCTTAAAACAAGGAATTGAAAGCTAAAGGCTAGTACATTAGAAGAGGCGTTTTGCACCCTCGTCATGCTCAGATCAAGGCAGTTACGTTCTGGGTCATTTTTTTTTGTCTGCAATTGAGATCCTAATCTCATTTTAAAATTGTCTTCATTGTTAACAGTCAAGTAAAGTTAATTACGTACTTACATACACACATTACTTTATTTACCCTCGGAGCTTAGAGTCCTAGCATTTAACCATCAGATGAGAGATAGACCACCACATCGGGAACAACGTCCCCTACTCTTTTCGAACAGTGTCAGGGACACCCAACGAGCCAAATCAACTTAAAGCTGTAGACAGGCATTTTTAAGCACCTTAAGGTGTTTGAAGTCTGTTTAAAGTCATGTTTTCATAAGCTAGAAGAAGTTCATCTGTTCGAATTCCTTAGCTGAAATTTTAATTGCCTGAAAATGTTAGAGAACAAAATCTAAATTCAAGCTGAAATGAACTTTCCACGAAATTTCTAGGAACTATTTCCTTTCCGAAAATGCTAGCTGACGTTTTGGAGTGCCAAAAACAGCAACTACGACCTTTCCGAAAACTCAGGGGCTATGATTTCCCCTTGCAAATCTTGTAGGCCACGTTTTAGTCACGAAAATCCGAGTGCACTCCTTAATCGACGCCGGAAGCCGAAGGCGAACTACCCTCCACCGAACAGATATCTCAGCGAAACTTGTCGTTGGGTGCCCCTGCAGTGTGTGGGTTCTTTTGCGTCCCACAGAATCAGTTATGAAGAGTTGTGAGACGGGGTCTACGGTTTATCGTCCTTATCCGAGAAGACTAGAAAGTCTAACCATTTGCAGATGTTATTATTCTCCTCAATTATTTAAAAACCCTGGGTGTTGGTCCGGAAGGGGCTTGAACCCGCGACCTCCCGCACGCTAGTCCGGTGCTCTACCACTGAGCTAACCGGTCGGCGGTTACATACTTATTTAAACGGACTGTCTGACTGACTGACTGACTGACTGACTGACTTTCGGTCTCGCTTGCTGAGTGACTGAGCTACTTTGCATCTTTCTTATTTACTTAATTGCGTACTGAAGCTTTTCTAAGTACTCAAATTTGTATAATATAATGTATAATGAGAAGTGACCATTCAAATGTAAGCTGCAAAGAAATTACTTCAGACAGCAATGTTTTAATACTAAGCACCTTTAACCTGTCGACTTTAACTTCCTTTTGTTGTTCATCACTGGCTAGACCTGAAAGCAATCCTTCGATTTGCAGGTTCTTTCGAAGGTTACCTCGTTAGTACGAAATCGTTCCTATTTCGTTTCGTGAATATTTTGAGAGAACCTTTCATAGACCAAGTTCTCGGACTGGAAACGTTTTTCAAGGGCATTCAGTGGAGGAAAGAACGAGGACCGATATTTGGAAGAGGAGAACTTGGAGTGTCTTCGGACATTAGCGAAGCTACATTCAATGTACTGAGTACGTACGCAGTCAATGGGACCAATGACACTTGGTTACTGAATGAAAACAGAACATACATACACGACTTAGAAGTCTTAGCAACCGGAGGTGAGTTAATAGGAGAGATTTAGCAACACGAATACGGCCAACGGCAAAAGTAAAACCACGTGAGCACGTTTTCTTCGCTTTGTCATTTTAAACTCGGAAAATTGGCAAATTGCCACTTTCAGCTTTGTAGGTGTGATTCCTTCCTTCCTTCGATTTTGTACACCCGATGCCAGTGCATAACGCTTAGCAAATGTTCCGCATATTTAATCAACTAAAATTCCAACCATGAATGACTATAAGTTACAACAACAAGTTACAACATTACGATCATGAAAACTGTCAAATGAAAACAAAATCATCAATATACTACAAAAGACTAACACTATATGGACGAGCAAGGATGGGGAACTTGTTTTGAATAATTTTGTCCCGGATAAACGGAACAGACAGTCGTAGAAAAGCTAGGGTTATTTGTTTTTATTATATCTCTCACTTAGTACGCGGGCTGTGATTGGTCTATTGCGGCCGGCCCGCTTGACTTCAACTAGTTTTCTTCCCGCGCGCCGGATTAACCTCAGAGATATAATAAATATCTTACTAACCTCGTTTCCTCGGTCCGTACTGAAAGTTACGGATCCTCGTTTTTGCCATTAATTCATGGCCCGCGCGCTTCGCGCTTGGGCCATAAATCAACGGGAAAAAACTCGGTCCGTAACTTACAGTACGGACCTCGAACTCGGTTAGTAAGAGGTATCTACTTAATCATGCGTAAAATGTAACGCAAATGTCACGCTTCTCTTCTGGTTCTTTCAGTCGAAGGAGTCAAAACCATATATCCGCGAGTGGTTTACAATTTAGTTCATTTTCCGAGTTTTTCTTGCTGAAATGGTTTCGCTTTAGCCACAATCACACGACTTTTATGTAGTCTTTTCATTTGCTTCTTTATTAGCGTAACAAAACTTTTAAAAATGAGAACCTGTAGTTTGCTATTTGCCGTAAATATGACGCCTTATCTCTCTAATAAGTAATTACTCTACAATGGCTCTTTAGTAAACGCTTGATTTTGTAAACATACTTCCCAAAATTCTCTTAATCAATAGCCTCTGGCTGTTTTACATTGCTGGTCTAGGGAAACAACGAAACAAGGCATTGGAATTGTAGCCGTCCAAGGCCAAGGAAGAAGTCCTCTAGTTATCCGATTTCTATATTTCCTATCTTTAGGTGGTCGCTTATGTAGGTCTTACCAGCAAAGACTCGATATATGAGGGTTTACATTCAATACCTGTTACGTTTTGACATATCTTTACCAGACACAGGTTGTCAAAGCCAATGTCCTCTGTACCAAGTTTGCAACGACGCCCTTGGAACGTGTGCTTGGGATTTGACTTTCCGAGATGCTCATTTCTGTGACCACGGTAAGCTGGCAAAGAGAAGCTGATAAAGGCTCTCGAGGGAATCCAGACTAACGATGTCTTAGAAAAGCTCTGCTCGCACTAGGCCGAAACATGTTTAGTCTGATCATGAATGACGAATGAAACATGTTCCATCGCGAAAACTGTTCACATCAGGCGGTGCATTGCGCAAATCATGATCGAGATGACATATTAATTCATAATTGAAACTACCGTCAATAATAACAAACACGTTACCCATGGCGGCCGAAAGCGGAGAGGAAGCTTGTCCAAAGATCCTATAATCCTAATTGTTTGACTGAGTAGTAAACGGCTTCAAGTATTCAGTTTAAGCTGTGCAGGGTTGCGATTTTTATGGAAAGAATTGTTTATTTTGGAATTGCAATTGCGTGTGCTGTATTTCTCAGTGTTGATTCCTTCATTTACCCTGCTATGAGGTGATTGCTATGTAAAACGTACGTACAACCCGATTGTTTTTTTCTAATCAAACCTATTGTTTTGTGGCGTTCGCTTTGCCGTTGCCGTCCTCGTTGCTAAAGCGATCGCACACCGTTAAGATCATATGGAAACGAGGCTTATAATGCTCCCTATTTGCAACAGCACATGCCAGTTCATCCTTCCCGAAAAGAAATACGGATTGTGCACCTACAGGACTTTTACCTTGATTGAGTATTTTTGTGATACTTTGAAATTCTATCACTGCGACGTTGTCTACGCAACACGAGGGTATCGTATAAAAGCGAAATTGTCTGAGTAAATAGCGGTAGTGTGTTCATTTGATGTCACGGTGGCCAAGTTGAAGAGTTGAGCTCTATAAATCCCCATATCGAGGCTGTTGTTTTAACTTAACAGGGACCCCAACATATTACTGGCCATTGGACGACCACACGAACATGATAAATGTAGGACGGGATTATTGGGGAACCTCTAACGGAACTGTGGTTACTGAACGCGGACCCAGGCTAAGAGCTGTGTACACTCGTGGCAATTCAGTCATTAACTTGGGTGAAATCAGAGACAGTTGTTTTACTAATCCTGTGTCCTGTGTCAGTGGGTTTACGGTAGCCCTGTGGTTAAAGCACTGGACAGTAGGTGTCAAGCAAGACTTTGTCCTTATAGCAGATGAAAACAAACAGGAAGTCGCGTTTAACTTGTTCCAACAAGATGGGAGGTTTCAGCGTCGTCAAGAAGTTGCATATATGCTTTTTCTGCTCCACAGACTATATGGTCTCATTATACATTTCTATGGAACATATTTCGTTTACAGATTTACAGAAATGGTCTTGAGGTGATCAAATTTTTAAATCGGGAAGGATTGTGCACATTCGGCGACATTCAAGGCCATGTTGAGCTTCCTGTTGTAATCTTGAAAGGTGATGCAGTCTTTGATGATTTGAAGATTTGGAACAGAATGATTCAATCAAATGAGATCGCCGAAATGTACAATTGTGTACGAGGTAATACAAACTGAAAGGAATGTTGAATCAAAGTTAAGCTAAAATAACTTTCACATATGATGCACTAAACTTGCTGTAGGGAGGTGGTTGAGTGTTCGATGAAAGATTGGTTCGAAGCTGATCAGCGAATAATTTTCCTTTTACTTGTATGTCAGGAACTGTAAAAATACGCACTTCCAAAGCCTGAAACAAAAACATAAAATGAGCCCTTTGAAGGATATCAGTGGCACAAGAACACCATGCTGGGACGCAAACAACCCACTGGGGTAAGAGAAACAAAAAAATACCATTTTAAATGATGTAAGGTCTTTGGTTGTCTAGTTCCAGTGGGTTGTCTGCGACCCAGCATGACGTTTTTGTACCACGTGACTGGCATTCTGCAAATGGCCCATTCTAGGAGTAACCCTCCGATGGATGAATCATGAATTTCTTCCTTCCAAAGAGAATGTGTTAAACAATATTTTTAAATAAACAAGATCATTTCGAATTTGCAACGGATTTCTCTATAACATATCGTATAACGTATCAATAACATATCGTGTTTTTTCCACTATGATTCTCATTTTTGCTAATTAGGTGGCTACAAAGAAAACATTAAAATGCCTTAGAGAATTAAAAGCGATACTTTCCGTCGCCTGTAAAGTGCTCTGATACGTTTCTTCTTAACAGCTCCTCCCTGGACATGCAAGTTGTCGGACTGGTCAGAAAGCTTAGAAGCAAAAGGATATGCTGAATGTTCTGAGACCACATCCTTTTTGAATGGGTTGCAAAGAGGAGAAAATGGTGGCTTGGAAGACTTCGTTGACAGATTAGAGGGCGGCTGGTGTTGTTCACTTCCTCCGCGTTACGAACAAAAGAGTTTCAAATGTAACTGGTCACACCAGGTTCTCAGCCGGTAATAGATTTATGCTGTTATTTATGAATTATTGCATATCGTTGAATTTCATGATTACTCTATTGCTTTTCTTATTTTAATTCCGTAACTGAGATTTCACTTGGCTCTATAACTGTTCTTTAAGAGTTTAGTAACCTTCACAGCGAAAATAGTGTGAGCTTTATCTTCTGTTTGCTTACATCTTAATGTAGGGCTGTCTTTGGTCTGTAGAGATTAGAATATATCTGCCGAGTCCAACCATTAGTTTGTGAAGTCCATGTACATACCATTTTTACTCCACAATCTAAAAGACAGGGATCAAAATAGGTACTCGGTTATGTCCCTTTTCAACAATGGTCTTTATGACCACAAGAGATATAACTCTCCATGCCTCATGCTACTTTTTTAAACCTCACTCAAAACTGGCCAGTGACGATAATCTCTTAAAACGGCTCACCAAATGACCTCGTACTAAAAATAGATGTTTCAAAGTTCACACTCTAGGGGAGCAGGGTTGGCGCAGTGGTGAGAGCACTCGCCTTCCACCAATGTGTCTCGGGTTCGATTCCCGGACTCGGTGTCATATGTGGGCAGAGTTTGTTGGCTCTCTATAGACCCTTTTCATAATGGCGCCCGACAAATTATTCTTTTATTCTTATGATAATGAGCCCTACTAGCCTCGTCAGCATGTGCAAAATTCAATAGAATTTTTACATTAAAGTGAGGTTAGTAGGGCTAATTAACACATAAACAAAAGAATAATTAAAATCGTCCGCCATTATGAAAAAGGTCAAATCTGCTCCGAGAGGTTTTTCTCTGGGTACTCCGGTTTTCCCCTCTCTCCAAAAACCAACATTTGATTTAATTTGATTTGATTTGAGATTTGTAATTAGTAGGCGAAGAGCCACCTTGTGGAAGTACTACTAATAAATCGTTTATTATTATTATTATTATTATTATTATTATTATTATTATTACTTTGACTACTTATGAAAAACTACAGTCTCGGTCACAATCCTCACATTCCTTAAGAAAATCAACACTTTGTTGGGGGGGGAGGGGAATAGGTTGGGTGAGATGTGGACGTGAAATGTGACGCTTTTGTTGAGTGTTACACGTAATTGAGACCGGGATTGTAGCTGTTTCCCCTCATTTTCCCATGACAGATCTTAGAAGTATGTCTTGTTTAAGCGATTAAACCTGTTTTTGGAAATGTATGTTGGGACATACGAAACGTCAAGTCAGATTTCATAAAATGCATTGCTTCACCATGTTTATAACCGCTTTATGTGTTGTTTTTCTCATAAAACTTCGATCCTGCCAAAACTTCTTGAAACCGTCTAAATTGACTCAGAAAAGTTACCAAGTCCGATTTTTTTTAAAAGGGTGTGGTAAATCTCGTTACAATGGAAATCAAGCCACGTGAAGTATCAAATGACATGTTTGCCAGAATGTTCTTGAGGAAATTAAAAGTTAAGGCGTCTGGTGTTATTTTCGTCAATATGAAAAAAGTTACGAATGTTCAGTGTTTTGGCCCTATCGTGTAGTCCCCTCCCTACGAGGCTAAATAGTTTCATTTAATGGCGGTGCCATATTACCAAACTTCCAGATAACGTTTGGAACATTCTAGGGTTACAAGTAACACAGGCGACCTCGGTAAAACGATAACCGACCCCTCCCGACCGAAGTCGAACCTATGACCTTTGGATTACTCCATTGAATAGACCGGTTCACGCTCTTGAATGCATGATGGGTAATCACAGCAAAATGGCGCGAAACTCAAAAGTTTTGTATGAAAAATCAAAGCTAAACAACTCTTCTTGAATTGATATATTTGGGGCTTCGCTGACTTATTAATTCAAACACACAACACACTGAATGAGAAGTGTACAAATGTTCTTGAATGTCATTTATAAAACCTACTTTCTCCCATACATAGGAGAAACCGGAAGATGCTTCCAAACCCGAAAAAAGGAACATCAGCGAAACTTGAAGAACTATTCAAAGGGCTCTAATGTTGCCAACCGTGCGTGGCAAAACAATTATTCCATCGGTTTCGATAATGCTTGTGTTATTGACAAAGGCAATTACCGCCCGTTAGTAGTATTGGTGGTCGTTTCAGGTAGTAACCAATGAGGGAATGGGATTTGGGTAACGTGATCAAATTGAACCAATCAGAATTGTGTCACGTTTTCATCATTTCGCATCAAATTTCAGTCACGCAAATAACGAAAATACATGGTTTATTGAATTGACAATCATGAAAGTAATTACAAAGCTGCTAAGTCATTGGCTAAAGTTTCGTCTAGGCCAGCAATGTCACGATGATAACCGTATGGAAGACTGTATTTTGTCGCTGTATCTATGACGCGTTTGTCAAAGACTAATCCATACTGTTTTATTTGATGAGTGAGTTTGATTCGTTTATTTTCCGTGTCTCTTTTGAAGAAATTGGGATTGGTTGTGGGAATGGATCTTCTTTGCTCTTGTGGATCGTCTAGTTCGGCTAGAATGTGATCTCGCATCGATGTGAAGTTGAGAATGGTTTGGTTGCGAGTGTTGAGAGTGAAACCACGCACTTTACATTCTGTCTTTCCATTTTGGGTGGTGTAGGCGTAGTTTTTGGCCCCGCCTGATACGAATTCCGTGATGACGTCGCCATCTAGTTCATCAGTCATGTCGCCTAGGTAATCGCCGAGAGGAACCGAGGGTTGTCCTTCTTTCCACTTGTAAATCACGGAGTCCGTGTCATAATAGAGGACTTGAGATTGGAGAAGATCGAGGTATGAGTATAATTTCAATCTGGCCCAACAAGTGGTGAAAGCGGCAATGAAAATGTTTGTTTTGTTGCTGGTGGGTACAGCGTCGGCTTCATGAGTGTAGACGACTTCTAACAAATCGTCGGTACACATGCGAAGGGTGGTGACATTTTTGGTACTGTCTGTTAGAGTGTCGAATAAAGCTTGTGGCTGAGTGATGGTCTGGGTGGAGGGTTTGTTTTGACGTTCGCCAAACTTGCCCCAGAAACTGTTTAACATTAGTTTTGCCAAGGCTTTCAAACCAGGATTTTTCTTTATTTTGTCGTATTCCAAGGTGATGCCTTCTCTTTCCTTGTAATTGTGAATGTATTGCTGCTTCTTTTCTTCAGTGTCACACCAACGAGGCCAGCCAGCGGCTTCTTGCTTGATTTTTAGCCAGGTGTTTACATATTCGGCGAATAAGCCTTCTTTGCGCTGATTGGGAGGGAAGTGCCATACTTCGTGAATGGTGTGTATGATGTAACCTTTCTGTACAGCGACTTGTATTTCTGGGGTGCACCAAGTACCTGTCATCGCGCGCGAGTCGTCGAAATGGGGGCAGGTGGAAGAGCGCTCTAACATGGGTTTGGCCTGTTGTTCTTTCACGCAAGATTGACATAGAGGAAAGGTTAATTTTTGACCACTTCTGACTGGTAGAACGGGGTGTAGGAGACCTTGAGGGGGAAGAATGGTGACTTTGGCAAAACCAAAGAAGAGGGAAATGTCGGCGTGTCCCGGTTTGGTGATGATGTGGGGGTGTCCAATGGGATAGCAGGCTGTTTTGTTGACCCAAGGATACAGGGAAGTGACGTCCACGTAGCGAATGACTTCGTTTTGAGATTGATCGGTTGTGGCGTGGAGTGCTACGGCCCCTGTCCTACCTCCGAAGAAAGCATCGCGAGGATTAAGAGGTGAGACGAGTTTGAAAGTGGAAACGAAGGTAGCGGCTGGAGAGTTTGTCTTCAGTAAGGCATCCCACTGACATTCCCACATTTCTATCACGGTGTAATTGTGTGCTTTGATGAGCTGTGATTTGCGTAAAGTGGCCTGGTAGACTTCTTCCATCGTCCTGTCAGCATGAAGAGTTCGTTTGGAATGACGATTGGTGGGGTGGCAAGTGGGGCATCCATGCCAAAAGCAACCGTGGAATTCATAAACGGTTCGTGTTTGAGGATCGTAACCATCTACAAAGAAGGAAGTAGCAGGTAAGGTGATGGTTTGTTCACCACCATTTCTGACGTGTCGAATGTGATTGTGAATATCTCCTTCCTGGTGTAATTGATGATTGAGGAAGTGTAACCACTGTAAAGCTTTGAAGGATTGATTGACATTTGCACCTCGCCAGCCAGTCATTGGTTCTACGGCAATGGTGTCTTCGGGTAAATGATGCATCCGCCAGTAAAGGTTGCACGAAGAAGCAATGGTGACACATTGTTGTAGAGGGTTGAAGGAGGCCTTTTCTTTGAAGTCTTTGACGAAGACTTGACAGGCAGCTTGAAGAAGATGTACGTCAGAGTGACAATACGATGTCATTTCATTCTTGAAATGGAAAGGAGCGTTTCGTTCTAATTCATTCTGATACCATTGAAGGAATTCACGACGCTTGGTTGGAGACATGCCGTCGGGGTCGTAGAAATGTTCGTCAGGTATGCGTCCCACATAAGTTTGATTGTCTGGGGTGTTGAATTCGTGAGGAAAGAAACCCTTTTTTAGTTCTGTGAGACCGAATGTGGCTGGAAAGGAAGCGAGAGGCATGGGTAGAAAACAGAGAGAATCTTTGAAGGTGAGGCAACCGCTGGCGAATGATAGGACTTTTGCACCTACGGTGAGTTGAGATTCGACTTCTCGCTGTTGGGCGTAGAGAGCATTCATGATGAATACACCGTCGAAGCCTTTTAGATTGTGAAAGATGATGATGATAGAGCGGTCATCATCTGCATCGGGTAGTGTTGTCAGATCATCTAACGCGCGGATGAATTGCGTGCAGCAATCTTCGCCATGCAAGTCGTGGGTGGTTGGATCTTCATCTGTACGGTAACAGAGAAGAATTGGCGTGAAAGAACGGTCTGGCATTTGCATGGCTTCTATATCGGCATAAACCATGAGGGGCGGAGGTGAAGGTATGCCCTCATCGTTTTCTTCTGCTTTTTGTTTCGCGATGCGCCATTTTGATAGTGTGTCGCAGTCATTGTCATCTTGGGAGGCGGGTTGAATGTAACAGCGATGGTCTGCAATCGTGACAATCTCTTTGCAGCATGGACATCTGGCTTTGCCGCATTGGTGACGGTATTTCTTGTTCACGGTGTACTTGGATTGACAGGAGGGACAGGTTCGAATTCGTTGCATTGCTTTGTGTCGAGATGATGTTGTTTGCAGGAGGGTCCATGGAATCTGCAGTGACAAGTAGTGCACAGTAGAGTTGGGCGATTGTTTCTGTTGTAATCCGGACAGTCGTTACGTTGACAGCATTGACAAATTCGCCCTTGACATGGATGATGTGCAACATCGTCGGTGTTGAAGCCTTTTTCACATTCCAAACAAAAGTAACTACGGTTGACGAAGGCTGGAAAGGAGGTGCATCCGTCGTAGTGAGAGTTGGATTTCAATAGGAGAATTTGATGTGGGGCATCAGGACCTTTGTAGAGGATCATGAACGGTTTGGATCTGCACATCACTATCAACTGGTAGGAGGGAGTCAATATAGCTTGGAATTGTTTGAGTTCTGGAATTCCGCAAGCCCCCAGTGGAACAGCTGCTTCTCTATGTAAAGCTTCAGCTTGAGTTTTTTGTAGAGGTAGACCGCGTCGTAGATTGTTCCAGGAGTTGACTTCATCGGGGCCATCGTGTTTGTGACAATGCGATCTCATGGTGACGATGGCACGGGCGCAACAGAGATCATCATCATTGTTGATTGGAATAATACACTTTTTTCGTTTGTTTACCTTGTCGAGGCATTTGGTTCCCACGTTGAGTGATTTACGGCGTGTACCGGGGTTTGGCATGCTTATGAGGTTGAAAGTGATTTCCATTCCTCCTGCCGCGTCAAAGGATTCGTTGAAATTCAATTTTGAAGCTAAGCTACGTAGTAATTCGTCTAACCTCATTGTCCGCTGCATGAATTCAGCCACTTGGAAATTGACAGACTGAAAGGCATGAGTGAAACCGTGAGCTTGAATGGTGAAATTTACGCGGTCACTAGCGTTTGCTCTTAGTCGTCGTAATTCCAATTCGATGGCTCTCTGTAAAGCGTTAGTTAATTGAGTTCCTAAGTCATCCCTTTCAGTGGGTGCACGAAGTTGCGTTATGGTAGCGTGAAACTGCTGACCTTGAACCACATTACGCCAACGTCGTCGCTGACCAGTTGGATCGAAGCGAATTCTGAAAAGAGGTAAAGTGGGATCGTCATGATCATCATCGTGAAGGTCCAACTCATCATGGGAACGCTTGGTCATGATTGAAGAAATGAAGAAGCAGCAGGGGCTTTTATATCTTCGTAAAAAGGGTGTGTGGAATTGAGGGATACACCCCCATGGGTAATAGAAATGTCATATATATATATGTGTGTGTATGTAGTGTGGCATTTTTGAAATGGGATTGGAAGAGCAACAGATGATCAAAGATGCCTATAGCGATCGCCGTTGTATGCCATATACGCGTGGTGTTTTCAAAGGAAAAGAAATTACTGTGTATACGATTCAAAATGGCGTAATAACGGAAAACGTGAAGCGCAATTATATTTTGAGAACTAACAAAAAGTATGGGAGAGAGACGAAAGAGAGGAGGATGACTGAGGAGTATCGGGATAAAAAAAGATTCTATGGGAGAGTGACTTATGGACCACTAACGAGGATGTTGAGGGACTATAGGCTTAGAAGAGACACAGGAGACAAAAAGACAATGAAACAAAGATGTTTAATTACAAATTATCAGAAAGACGGTGATGTTCCGCATACCACTTCATGAACAGTCTAGTTTCTGCCATTGCACAGTGAACGTTTTTTGTTCCTGTATGACATATACAATTCCTCTGAGGACCATGAGTTTTTAGTAAATTGTTGTAGGTGGGACACTGTAAGGTTTCGAGATCGATGTGGGGTATGTTGAGTTCTTGCAATATGTTTTTTTCTAGTTGTCCTCCTTTGTAAGCAACGAGAAATTTGTCTTCTGTAGCGTGGAGTTCGTAGAGTTCTTTGATATCATCATGTAGTTCGTTTTGCTTGTGTAGATGAAAGTATCGATGTTCCTTTGGAGATGGGCGAAAAGTCAATCCATGTATTTTGTGGCGAATGTAGTTCACTGTTTTTTTGTCCTTCAAGGTCAAGTTTGAAAAATAGATGTCATGCGTGTAATGAAAACAAGACGCAGAGTCACCATCGCTCCATCCTAGTTCTCTTACAATGAAAGTGTCCTTTGTTGGAAAACCATCAATGTCTATACACATACATATGTTGTTAAGGGGTCTGAAATAAAAAAAAATGTTAAATGTTGAACAGAGAGTCCATGGCTTGTTTTATCTGGTTATTCGGTTCGCGGGTGCCTGCAATGGCGATCTTGTCTTGCTGCAGAGTGGGTTGTTGTATCAGCATTTCTGTCATTCCGTCGCACTCTATAAAGGTGTCATCATGCCAATGATACCAACGGTCTGAGTTGCCATCAAAGAAATAAAGGGGTTTTTTCATGCGAGTTGCAATGGTGGCTGTCCAGCCAGAGCCTCCAATGATCTGTTGTCGATCGTTGTCAAAATAACTAAATACCAGAACCAGCGAAGCATTCTTTACCATGTGATAGTTGCGGGTTAAGTATTGTAGGGTGATGGGAGATGAAATGGTCTTGTTTAAATCAATGGAGGCCTGTTGTATGATGGAATGACCTTCTCGCATCTGTTCATTTGTCAGAGGTTGGATGAATTTTGATCTCGGATGACAAGGAGGTATTAACACCCAACATTGGCGTTGTGTGATGCTACAGAGGTGTTCTACGTACATGTCAACTCCTTTAGCTCCTCCGGATATAATGGTTTTGCATTCCTGCTGCAATTCATTCTGAGGGAATACAAGAAGAATAAAACTGATTAGTGGGAGTCCACTTCCACATTGAAGTTAGAGTTTCATCTCCGTAGTGAGGAATGTAAGGAGTATCGTAACGATCCGAGATATGTTCATCTAGTATATAGCGTATGGTGCGACAGTCGCCACAAGCCGAGTCGGGTCGCCAGTCTAGGCCATCCCCTTTTTCGTACGCTTCATCTTTTTCCTCGATGCAATATTCACACAATAATTTGTCTAGTAATTTGTCGCATCTTCGCTGCCACAACACTCTCTGACGGTTTACCGCTCCAAGTGAGGGTAGAGTGGTGTCTAGTGCGTTTGCCAATTTTGCACAGAGAATGCGAGCACATCGATCATGCCAAATGAGCGGGTGCTTGTAGTGATTGTCGCAAGTGTCGTGCAAATTCGGAATGTCGAGTAGATTGGCGGTTCCTATTTGTTTGTCAACAAATGATTCCAAAGGATGAACGTCAAAAGGGGGGAGATCCACATCGCCTCTCCATTCTTCGAGTAAGATGGGGTCTGCACATATAGCGACTTTTCGTCTTTCTTCAGTTCGCATGATCGTCCAATGACGTTTGATGATGAATTTGACATCATCTTGAGGGAGATGGCAATGCCCCTGTATAATGAAAGGAAGACCGTGGATGGCAATATCTTGCTTCAGCCTTTCGGGATTCTTAGGTTGTTTTGTAGTGAAAAATCTGTGGAAAGCGATCAAGCGTCCACGAGAGTTTGCAATTCCCATTTCTCTCACGTCGTAACCATCGTTTGTGAGGAAACCATGGATGACGACAGACATGCATGTGGAAGACATGACTTACCTCGGATTCAATGTGAAGACGTTTAGTTGCTGAATGAAGAGTGGACTATTTTACTTCTATTTATACTAGCAGTTCGTTGACACGCAATATCATGCGATGCCCTTATTTGGGCATGAAGTGCGCTGAATGGTCAGCTCCGAATCGACCGCAAGATCATGCGATGCCCTTATTTGGGCAAGAAGTGCGCTGAATGGTCAGCTCCGAATCGACCGCAAGATCATGCGATGCCCTTATTTGGGCAAGAAGTGCGCTGAATGGTCAGCTCAAATTGACCGAAAAGGTATAAATGGAGGAGTGTAATAGTCATAGTTATCACGAAATGGAAGCAGCGATTTCAGCACTGCTGAAAGAATGTAATGAACTTCCAGAATTTGAAGTGACGGTGGTGGATGAAAAATCTCCTGCACAATTGATGTGTCCATTCCATAAGGTCCCCTTGGAGGATGTGGAGAGTACATTGAATCGCGATGATTGCGATCCGTGTGTTAGATGTTATGAAGAGGATTGCATCGTATTCTCTTCAAAGAAGAGTGCCGAGAAGGTGCTTGAAGCTTTGCAAACCAAGTTGCATGTTTCGCTGAAAAGAAAGTGGCAGGAGATCACCTGCAAATGCGGTTGGCGACCGAATATGAGCTTGAGCCGCTCGGAGAAGAATCCCGATCGAGTGTTCTTGTCATGCTCCAATAGAGAAAAAGAAGATCGCTGTCGCTTTTTTCAGTGGATCGATCGCCCGATGTTCCGCCAGAGAGAGAAAGCTGACAAATCTGAAAAGATGAGTAGCTTTGATGAAAGTACAGAGAGATGGAAGAACTTTCAGAAGACGTTCTACAAACGCACTTTGGAAAAGATGAAAGAAGTGGACGACAGGAAACGGCGTCATCGCGAGAGTCCAAGAGGAAGAATGTCGCACGACTGCACAGGACATCATCATTGAACTGTATCAGAACTGTATCAGAAATGTATTAGAAAACCGACAGAAAACCGACAGAAACCCGACAGAAAACTGACATGACTGACAGAAAACCGACGGAAAACCGACAGAACATTATGTAAAGCATTGCGACTAATAAAGAATATCATTTGGATTCAAACCATGTCTGAGAGCATTGCAGTACGTTTTGAGTGGTGGGTTGTTCAACATCTGAGAGGATGTTTCCAGCGCGTGATTACTTCTATGAATGTAATGAGCGAGGTCGATGTTGATCCCGTTGCGGTGATGAACGAACTGTTCATGAGTGGATCGAATTGGGGAAGGTATTTTGTATTTGCATGGTGGTTGTGCGATCAATTTGGTTACAAAAAAGGGAGGGAGCAATGGGCTCGCTGCAGAACATTAGGTGCCATGTGCGCAGATGGATCGCCGTAAAAGAAAAAAAGAGAAGACGTTGGCAGACAGATATAATGACCCGAAGCTTCCAGGGTCTTTGGGAGGAGTTGATCGCTTTGCCAAAGCAAACGGTTTATCTCTAGCGCAAGCCAAGCATGTTTTACAGGGCGTATTGAGTCATACCTTACACAAACCTCGTCGTCGTCGATTTCCAACATCTGCCACACTCGTATTTGGACCCCACGAGCAATGGCAAATGGATCTCGTCGACATGCAAAAATTGAGTCGATGGAATGGAGGATATAAGTATTTGCTAACAGTTATCAACGTGTTCTCCAAACTCGCTTGGGCGGAACCTCTCCGCACGAAGAGCGGGCCCGACATGATCAGAGCATTGGAACGTCTTGCAAAGAGGTTGCATCCCTTTAAACCTCTACGTTTGCAAACAGACGAGGGGAAGGAATTTTACAACCGATTGGTTCAGGCGTGGTTTAAGAAACGAGGATGGTTTCACTTCTCCACGACGGGTAATGCAAAAGCGGCAGTGGTGGAACGGTGGCACAGAACTTTAAAAGAACGAATGTATAGGTACTTCACCGCTCACAACACGTTGAAGTATGTCGATGTCCTCGAAGATCTGATGAACGAATACAATCGAACGCCTCACCGAAGTTTGGGAATGGCTCCTCTAGATGTGACCAACGAGAATGCACCATCTTTGTTCGAGAGACTCTACGGTCGATTCGTCAACAAGCCCGCAAAACGCAAAAGCCCTTTCAACGTAGGAGATCGCGTACGACTCAACAAGAAACATCGAACCTTCCAAAAGGGTTACCTACCTGGTTGGACAGAAGAAGTGTTTGTCGTGTCTTCCGTGAAACGTCATCCCCTTCCCTTCACTTACAAAATCGACGAATGGGATGGAACGCCTGTACGTGGTACCTTCTACAGACAAGATTTACAAAAAGTCGACGTGAAAGACGACGATCTGTTTCGAGTGGAGAAAATTGTAAAACGTGGAAAGGGACGTGTCATGGTACGCTGGAAAGGTTGGCCCAGCAAGTACGATAGTTGGATTTCCACTTGAATATTGTATAAAAGCAATGAGAACTCTCCCAGAGTCACAGTCAGAACGATGTCGTCCGTGCGGTTAACCCTGATAAGCGACAAGACAGGTGAATTTCCGAAGAACACCAACGGCTCATTCTCGGTGCGACTGCAACGTTCTTTGCGTCTATCCGAGGTGCAATGGAACGTTTGCCTACTCAGTGTGTCGTGTCCTAGTGCCGCGAGACATACTCCGAAGTTGTTTGGACTCGATGGGGAGACTATCATCTTCAGCACAACAGTGCGGCTACACAAGACGACTGATGCTACGTCTTTCCACGATTTCTATTGTGTGGTCCAAATGAAAGACGTGATGACAACCAAATATCCAATCATAAATGGCATAGACTTTTGGAAGCGAATGATTGATGCAGCTGAGCGAAAAATCGTGAAGAAAATAGCGGATCTCAACAGCATCCAGAAAGGAAGTGCTGCCGCTAGATACTCTTTGGATCGTAGAAGATGGTCGAATAAGTACGAGATCAGTGGGGATGAAATTGCGTTCCCTGTCATGAGTATGGGCAACAATTGGTGGATCGACGATAGGGTTATGGCGGCATTTGGCATCGCGACAGAAAATTTCAGTCAATTGGGTCCTAATGTGTCAATTAGTCTACCCGAAACGGATGGTGCTAATCCAATAGCAGACGGTATTCAACAAAGTGAATTCGTGGATATTGCTCATCCTTATTGGTTTCACAATGCTTCGTCTCACAGGTTCTACTTGAACATGAATGTCGGATGGTCTTTTAAAAACCTCAATGCGGCCTTCGAACGCAAGAAAACCAGTCACTCTCTGTTCGTCTATACGGATTTAGTCGAAAGCAGTTTCATGGGAAATCAGCAACATCAGTTGCTGAGGGAAATTTTCATCGACGACTCCGTTCACGGACGACGATTGGTGGAACCGCAACGACTGCAGTGGATACCCGTTAAAGATCGCACGATTGAAACAGTGGAAATGCAAATTGCATCCGAGAATGGAGATTTATCGTTGTTAGACGAGGGCAAAACAATAGTAACGGTTCTCTTGAAGAAAGACTAAAAAGCCTTCCAACCGGAGGTGGAATCATTATTGTCTATGCGAGATGCGAGGAGGAGCGCTGACCCGGTATCGTACCCCTCCAGCACCACCTCAAGTAGGTAGCGGTTTATATCGCTATCCCGAAATTGTTCAAAGGGGTAGCGGATTCGCAGAGGACTTAGCACAAGTGGCAGGACCCACATTGATACAGGCGGGTCACGATGTCTTACGTAATGTCAACGAAGGTATGAACGTCGGTGACGCTATTCGTCACAGTGGAAACACTTTGAAGAAAAGAATGATGACACGAGCTCCGGGCATGGGTGTACAGTTGGCGGGTAAAGCCGTGAAACGAAAGGCAGCGGATGCATATGAAGGAACTACGAAACGTTTCAAGGACATTTTTGGTTGAAAAGAGATGGGAAAACAAAGACCGCCTCCTAGATCGCCTCCCGTCGTGGGTACGTGGAAAGAGCAGTTTGGAGGAGCCATAGGAGGTTTCCAAAAAACGGAACGCATTCACCGACACCAACCCGCAACGGGTCGATACTTTACTCCATACAAATGGGGGAGAGTAGCATCTTCGTCTCCAGCGTCGAAGAAAAAAACAAGGAATGGATCTATGACACGTCGCAAGACCATTCGACGGCATAAAAGCCAACGACGTCCACCCACAACTCGTAGTTAACACTTTGCTAGCCTACGATCAAGATGTCTCTAAACGTGTTTGACGTACCAGCCGTCGACTATCGCTACTCTGCGAAACGAGATGAGCCTTTTAGCCCTGCTTTCACGGGTATTGATCCCATCACGTTTGCGGTACCTGCATCGGGAAATTACACAGATTTGAGTGAGAGCCGACTGTATGTGAAAGTAAGATTGAATCATTCTCATGCCGGCTACACGGGTATAGAAGTGGACAGAGCTGTCAGCGATGCTACGGACACGCGTAACACGACGATCGTGAACAATTTTGGACATTCCCTCTTCAGACAGATGAACCTTAAGCTCAATGGTGCATTGATGACTCGAAACTCAAATCAGTATCATCAGAAAGCCATGATCGAAACGCTGATGAATCGATCAGAAGATGAAGGTGCCACGCTTCTCAGTCCCCAAGGATGGGTGAATGGAGCACTCAATGTACCTCACGAGATTGCCACCGCCGTGAATAACACCGACATCATCAGACAGGCAGATGAGAGCGATGGTTACAAAGCACTGGAAAAACTGACAAAGAAAGTGGAATTGAAAAAGTGGCACACGTTTGTGATCAAGCCGCATCTAGCTCCCTTCAAAACCACAAAAGCGCTAGTACCCGGCGTGGGGATCGAATTGGAATTATACTTGAATCCCAACACTGTTTACCTGTATGGTACCCCAAACAAAGGCACACTTCAAGCAAAGAAGTTTCCCACCATCACTCAAGATGACATCAAAGTCACGCTGATGCTTCGCAGATACACTCTCAATCCTTCTGTGTTCCTGTCCCTGGAAGAGAAAAGAAAGAAAAACGTGGTCAAATACCCTGTGGTACAGACGGAAATTCGCACATTTCCCATTCCTACAGGAAGTACCAGCTGGGAACAAGACAACGTGTTTCTGGGGCGATTACCAGATAGAGTGGTAATTGCGCTAGTTAGAACCAACAATTTCAATGGGGCTGTGGATCTCTACCCATTTGCATACGAGCGCTTAGGTGTCTCGTCCATCAGACAGATTGTCAACGGAGAAGACTATCCTTACAGACCACTGGAGCTTAGCACGGATGCAAATAATGGAGCGGGAACCGATTCGCTGGGTTACGATCGCCTGTTGGAAGCTCTAACGTCTGAACGTGATGATCGCTTACCCATGATCAAACCTGAAGAGTGGGGAGACGGAAAGTCCTCCACGCTCTTCGTCTTTAACAACGTGCCAAGCGATCGCGTTAACGAAGGTCTGTTTAGGAATCCTCCCCAGACTGGAAACGTGAGACTCGAGATCAAGTTTGCTGCTGCCACAGGCACTAACATTACAGTAATTGTGCTGAATGAAAAAGAAAATGTATTTGAGATCAATGCCATCGGAGGAGTCAAGTATAACGTCGATCACTAAGCAGCGTGCGGATGGAGTTCGTTCCTCTGAGCAGTCAAGTACTTCGTTACCTGTGTCTTCACGACAAACCTTTGAGTCGTTTTTTTCAAGGAGTCTTTGCAGCTGATCAATTGCCCATGAACATGGCAAAGTCCCGCACACCGAAAATGCTGATAGTGAACACCGACCCTAGTTCGCAGCCGGGTCAGCATTGGTTGGGCGTGTGGATGAAAGATAACGTTTGTGAAATCTTTGACAGCTATGGATTACCTCTCCACTACTACAAAGACCCCAGTTTACAACTTTGGTTAAAGCAATGGAAATATTTGTTGTCCTCGCAAGAAACGCTACAAGCTTTGGACAGTCAAACGTGTGGTCATTATGCCTACGAATACCTGAAAGCCAGAGCTCGGGGAGCGGGGATGACCGATTTTTTATCCCAATGGGGTCCCGATTTGGTGGAGAACGATGCAAGAGTAGCCAGTAGAGTCAGAACCATCGTGGAACGTGAACTTGGAGATAATGTGGATGGTCAAGACATGACACAGAGTAATTGTAGCCGTCAAGCATTCATGACCTGTAATTCTTTGCAATAAAACTAGTAAAATAGATGTTACATGCGTATGTGCGCTCATTTCTGTGTAGATACTCGAAGCAGCAACATGACCGTCACCAGATTTGTCGAGAAGCAGACTCTCGTGGCCCTCGCCAGGTTAGAAACCGATTACTATTTTAGATGTCATAGAGATGTAAGAGATGCAAGAAGAGTGGAATATGAGCAAACCATTCTTTCTGAATGGCACTTTGACGGGCATGCGTTCAGCATCGCTCGTCAATTGGCTGCCGAGCGTAAATGGGATCAGTTAGTCCACTTCATTGAGTACAACACAGAGAGCGCTGTGGCTGAATCTCTGCGCGCAGCTATTCTGTCGGCTTCACCCCGTTTCTACGCTATCCTCTTTCCAGACGACCATGAACGATCAACATTTCAGACTGATTTTTATCAAGATGAAAAAGCCTTCCAGGAACGTCGCAAATTTTGTCGACAAAATCTCATAAATATGGCTGCTGAAGAGAAAAAGAGGTCTACCAAGAGACCACATATTCAGCAAGTGAAACTCGCTGGAGGTAGGCGACATCCCCGACCTGGCGTAAAAGAATAAAAAGGTGCAACCGTTCGTCTTTCATTTCATTAATCATGGGAAAAAGCAGAAGAGTGAGGAAGAAGACATCTCGTAAGTCACGTAGAAGAAACAAAAAAAGACTCTCCCAGAAGGGTGGCGCTGTCTTCAGGAAAAAGGGACCTAGTACGGTCGAGAAAATAGCCTCTGTGGCAAGCATGTTTTTGGCTGGACCTGCCCCCTCGTTTGCCAAATTGGGTTTCACGCTCGGCAAACAAGCCTACAAAGGTATAAAGGACAACGTGGACTACTATAGAGGCAGACGACGATTCGTCAACCAAGCAGTGTGATTGTGGCAGGTCCTTCGGGATCTGGAAAGTCGACTCTAGTAGAACGGTGGTTACGACACCCCTCCTCCATCTTTGCGACGGCACCGAAACGCATCGTGTATGCATACGATCGATGGCAACCCAGATTTGACATCTTACAGAAAAAACATGGTGTGAAATTTTTCAAAGGCATTCCCGATCCAGCCTTATTGACAAAATGGTATGGTGGAAAAGGAGGACTCCTGGTCCTGGACGATCTCATGGCCGAAGGAGGAGCGGACAAACGAGTGTTGGACTTGTTCACAAAGGATTCTCATCATCGCAACATCACGGTTCTCTATTTGACGCAAGATCTGTTTCCTCCCGGAAAGTTCTCAAAAACCATCAATCGCAATGCCCAATATCTAGTGGCTTTCAAAAACCCACGCGATCAGACGGGAATACGGACGGTTTTATTGCAAGCTTTTCCAGACAAATGGAAACGATTGTTAGAGTTATTTAACAGAGTCACTGCTCAACCTTTCGGTTATTTGATGCTGGACTTGCATCCAGCCTCGGACGATCGTTACAGACTTTGGAGTCGATTGACCAAAGAAGAAGGTACCCCTCGCATTCACACTCTCAAACGAGATGTCCCGACGAGGGTCACCGGCAAGCGCAAATCAAGACGATGATGATGCCATCTCCACGTTTGACTTACAGAGCATGTATTCTCCAGGATCAACGCCGCCCGCCGTTTCGCCCACCACGTTAGGAGACTTGTTCAACAACTTACAAACACCCAATAGGAATGATGATCTACTGGGAATGGATGGTTGTCAGCCTCCTCCGAGTGCTACGGCAAATTTACTAGTCACCCCTGCGGGTATCGGTACTGGTACAAATCTCGATCTCGGGGGTCTCACCGTACCTCCTATAGGTGTAAATACTGGCGGTCTACCCCAAACTCAAATGCCATCGCCACCAGCACCACTACCACCTCCATCACCTACAGGTGTACCCAGACCCAGACCCACAATGGCTGGCAAGCGACCCAGAAATAGACCCACTGCCACATCCACAGCAACAACCACTTCGAATTCTCGAAGTAGGTCTCGATCGAGAAGTCGAAGTAGTTCTCGCTCGGCAGCTTCAAGGTCTGGCTCTTCAGACGAAGATGATGATAACAATAGCCCTCGACAACAACGTATGAGAAGACAAATGGATTTATTAAACCAAGATGCACAACAATTGGCGGATGGTCGACGCATTCGAAACATCACTCACACAAATACCATCACTACGGTCTACGAGGAACGACAACGAGGACGACCCACCGTGCGTCGCACATCTACACGCACGGGGCCGGGTCGTCGCACACGGAGGTTCACCAATTAAAGCCATCTAAAAGACAAAGCATACTCATTTTCAAGTCGAAATCATGGTGAGAGGTAGTACGGGCATTCGCAAACGGTACACAAAACGTATACGACGGCAAACGTATACGACGGCAATTCGAATCAATTCGGTGGAGCCATACCTCTTGCCGCTTTAATACCCGCTCTCGTAGCTGCTGGCAAGGCAGCCGCGACAGGAGCCGTTGCCGCCGGTGCTGGTTGGGGAACTAGAAAAACGCTGGACAAGATTGCCAATTCCAAACGCAGAATAGGCAAGCGCAAAGCGTAAAGAGCCTCATTTCACCATGGCAAGAACAAAAAGAACTCCTCGCAGGAAACCGACCAAATCCCGCAAGAAACAAACGCCACGTACAAAACCTTACAGGAACCCGCGTCGTCAAAAAAACGTCTGGAATGCTACGTTGAAAGAGATTGTGGCTGCTTTTCCTAACAGAAAACACGGACACAAATTCTATCCCAAAGTGTCCTCTCTGGCAAGTCTGGTGACGAAAACTCCCGGTTCAAAGAGAAAAATCGCCACCTACGCTGATTATAAGTGAAACCGAGCATAGAGCATCATCATCACTCTTTCCTACCATGGCAGGACGCATGAAATCTCAAGCTCCATTTTTGCGAACTGTATTACAAGAGGCAAATGCTGTAAGGCGTAAGCGACTATTCCGCATGGCAGACAGAGAACAAATTAACGCCGTGAGTGAGTTGGTCCTGAACACCTTGAAAGGCAACGTTCAGTCTCCAAAGGGACGAAAGCACGTTTGGCACCTCATGCGAATACGTTGAGATATTTGGGGCGACCTCGAGCATCCCTTAAATCTAGACGAGACATTCTTGTCAATCAGTCTGGAGGCAACTTTTGGCCACATCTTTTTCGCTGCTACAGACGCGCTTGCGGACATTGGTGAACATGGACGAGTTTGTCACTACCGAAATTCCCAATTCACCCGCTTTTCTCCAATCACAGCAACAATTCAAACAGCGTCTCATGGCCGACATGACATTGGAAAAAGCATCGAATCTCGCAGCCCAAAAAGACATGTTGCTTCAAGATGACACCATACCCGATGGATTGAAAGTGGCCAGAGTAAAAACCCTTTCCAACGAATTACGTCAATGGACCCGCAAGGCCCGCAACCCCATTGCTCAGATACAGGGAAGACCTGGACCCTCAGAAACCGAGCCAGATCCCGACGAACCTCCATTACAGCAAATCGTCAACGAGTTGGTAAAAACGATGACAAAAAAGCCAGCTACCGCCACACCGAAGCCGCGCAATGTCAAGAAACGAAAACCGCGTTTTCAGTTGTCACCCAAGATGACCCCCTCGACGCGCAAAGTAAAGAAAAAAACAAGACCTCCCCCAAGACCCCTATCTGGCATTCAACCTCTCTCCATTCCCACCCCAGAGGAAATAGAAACTAAGCGACAATCGAGTAGATTTAAACCGTCTGCAACCCCCACTTCCACCACAACCCCAAAGAGTCTTCGACAGACAGTACGGGAAGGAGCATCCAAAAAGCTTTCAGAGACTTTTGCAAAATGGCTAAACTACGAGTGAAACGAAGAACCGCAAAGCGCAAGCAAAGAAGACGCAAGCGCCCCACTTCGACAACAAAAGCTAGACGGAGTCCTCGTTTAGCCAATCAGAAAGGGGGCAATCTAGACATACAGAAATTACTGGCCAAAACTGGTGTGGAATTTCACTGGCCAGGTTATCAATACATGGGTCCTGGCACACATCTCAAGAAACGATTGGCAAGAGGAGATCCTGGAATAAATCGTCTCGACAAATTAGCCAAACAACACGACATTGACTACTCCCACTCAAACAATCTACGCGACAAGTGGAAAGCTGACCGAAAGATGATCAAGGGAATAGAAAACTTCAAGAAGAACAACTGGACTGAATCTGTGGTGAAGAACATCATGAAGGCAAAAGTGAGGTTGAAGATATAAACACTTTATTTTTTTATTACAATATTTTTTCTTTGTAATTTCAACATTAAAAGATAGCATCATTAAACTTTTATTACATCAATTGTAAATCAGCGTGTACTCTTTGAAGAATATGCTCTGGTACATAACCCATCTCTGCCAACCTATTATTCATGTATCTCACCCAACCCCTAAACATCACTGAACTCAAACGGACGGCTTCCACTCGTACATCTTCGACAGTTCTAACTTGAGCGGGAACGCGACCCGTTGCTACAGGTCGAACCCCTTTACTCATCGGTAAATTCTTAAATGGATAATGCGCCTCAATCACACTCATCTGCATATTACCGTATATTCTACGCATTACATCTCTTGGAAGCGACTCTTTCTCCGAAAATTGTCGAACTAACAATTCACTATCAATGTTGAATCCTCTCTCCATCACCCTACATCTCACACAATCGTCACTTTTCACATTGACCAGAAACGAATTCTCTAAAAACATCAAATCCATGCGAACACCTTTGCGATCGCACGTAGCACACACTAATCCTGTGGTATTGCACATACGAATATTTCTATGGCAATGTCTCTTCTTTCTAGGATATCTCCATCCACAGGTCCATTCAACCGATCCTTCTTCACATTCCCAAATCCTCACAATCTAAACAAAAAACATAACATCAAATCTGTAACAGCGAATTTAGTCTAACCACAAGTCGATTAACATCTGCATCATCATTATGATCCCAACTATTCATAAAATCCAGCCATTGTACAAAAAAACTGTCCTCCAAGCGTTTACGAACCGCATGAGCATCTTTCAACTGCAACAAAAAAGTTACAAATAAGGTTCCATTGCCTCTTCTAATCCATCCATGCTAAACCACACACAATCACTGACCGTTTTCACAGCCTCAGGGAGATGACCAGACGGAGTAGGCATCACACCCATTCTTCCCTTCAACGCTGAAAGCGGATAATGAGTCATGATCACAACTCTCTGCATCTCCACGAAAACTGAACGTAGCACTTCTCTAGGTATCTCCACACCACTCTTCAAAAATGGTCGTGTCATTACTTGGCAATCAATGTTCATTCCATCCTCCTTAATACGCACACACCAGGGGCAAACCAATCGCTCATTCTCATATCCACCGCTCTGCAGGCTAATCATTTCAAACGAAATTCTTTTTCTAACGACCACACTCCTCACCAATCCAGTACTACTACATATGCACACATCCCTCTTCTTTCTCATCCTAGGTGCACCAATCCACGCGCACTTCCATGTTTTCTTCCCTCCCTCTCTCCTCCAAGGTCGATTTATCTGTCAAATTCAAAAGTTCTCTCGTTAAGCGGTCTTGCCACACTCCAATTACCACCCCAGTGTCTATCTACATAATCTATCCATTGTAAATCAATTCCTTTCTTCTTCCGTTGAACATTCACACGTAGCATAGCAAACGAAACTTTGGCCGTAAACTCAAATGGCATGACACCCGTCACCGTAGGTAACTCTCCAATACTATCCACCACTCCCACTTTTTGATATTGTGGCCTAAAATACAACAAAACTGTCATCTGCATGTTCATATACAGCTTTCTCACATACATCCTGAACAATTCCTTATCTTTCGTGGATTCCATTTTCCATATAACACTTGAAGACTCCGGATTAACGAATTGTCGAATACCGCAACACCACGAACACCACTTTCGACAACTCCACGATTTCAATTTCACAACCTTTCCCATTTCCACAACCGCATATACCATTTTACTTCTCACGCAAACGACAATTCCCTCCTCACTTTCATCCACTCTCTCTGCAACACTACAAAATCTGACATCTTCATTCCACAATTTCACAATCTGCAAAACAGATCATTTCGTTCCGATTAATATAATTCCTCAATTGTCTTCCTTTCACAATAGCCATTTCACAACCAAGATTCATCTGCCAAATAAAAGTTATGTTTGCTATCAAAATATTTATTTCTATCCCATATGATTCGCCCTCTGTAGCCATAAATATCCACACTGTCATACTCCCGCCTATACCACACGGCATCGTGCAAGACACACAATCCTCCAAATACCTACAATATCAAGCAACAAAATCCAATCTAACTCGAATTTCATCAACAAGAAAAAAACGAACATATAAATGCTTATACTTATCCCAAATAAGTCGTCCCGTACAACTACAAATGGCATCCAATTCTTCAACATACTTAAACCACCCCACATCTTCCTCATAACACAAGCCATCACTAACCTACAAAATAAAAACACGCCTAGTGACTATCACCACATGAACACGCTCCATTACCAACACATCTTCTGAGAAAACATCTGGGTCTCAAATGTTCAATATCATCTAATGCTCCTTCTCCATCCCTCAAACACCTATTCACCATTCCGATCCAGCGACCGATCAATCTACTTTTCTTCACATGCACATAATACTTCATTTCTTTCAAATTATCAAATGGAACTTCTCCCTTCAAATTCACACTCTCATCATCACGCAGACCATAATACCTTAGACACGTTCCCTCTACCATTCCCCACAATCTTCTTTTCTCCACTTCATTCATTTCTCTCCCATCTCTCTTAAGTCTATATATAAAACTCGCTGTCTCAACATTCATTCCATCTAACCGAATCAAATAACACCAACTACAAACACCCACTCCTTCTCCACAAAGACTCTTCAATAATCGTCTTTCACCATTCTCTTTCACAGCTCCAATCATTTCCATCATTTGACATACTTCACTATCTTCAATCACACACTGTACCTTTTTCATTCGCTCCTTCCACTCCAACCAATACTTCTGCCCCATAATCTTATCCTGAACCTCCAACGGCAACGTCGACCCAAACGGAAGATCATCCACATTGATGTACCTAAATGTTGTAGGAACATAGGCAGATTCCACAGGTTCCACACACTCCACTTCGTTACTTTTCTCTCCACCACATTGCCATTTGCATCTTTTTTCACACTCTCGATCTCCATTTATTTTTCTTTTGGACATCGTTATCTCCATTAAATTTTCACCATGGCCCTCCTTTTTATACTCTACTACGTGACACCACAACCAGTCACGCAAATTCACTCTACCTATGGGGGTCATCCCCATCTCATATCACTCATAACAACAATCTCCTAACTTTCTTTCCTCCAACACTTTTTTCCACTCATCTTTTTCTACATTCTATCATTCATTTTCTTTTCATTTTTCTATTTATTGACATTAACAAATTCATTTTTACATCGACTCATTGTTCATCATTTTCAGCTTCTTTTCTTTTCTTCTCTGCTTCACGTAAAGCTGCATTCATCTGCATTCTGATCACAAGAGGACGCAGACGCTGTACATCTCTTTGACATTCTACATTCGCAACTTCAAATTCTTGCCATTTCTTCTCAAAGGCTCTCCGTCGTCTACCCATCACCAACTCCACCGCATTCAAATCTTTGACTTTCTCTCTATCTCTTCTTCTGCAGCTAACTGGTCCAATGCCCACTTCTTCTCCTCTCCATCTGGGGCCAAAGAACTTCAAATTGCAATTGCTCATCTTATCATACACCATATCCAGCTTCCACTCCTCAGGTCTACTTTCACCCCTGATTTTCTTTGCATACACCATCGAATCCACATCCATTCCAAAATGCACCAGCATACAACACCAGCTACAGTTTTCGTTAAACCTCTTCTCAAAAAACATGTTTTTCAACGCTTTAACACTGCCATCCTCCTTTTCACACACCCCATTCACAAGGCCTGTACAACTACACTTAGAACCCTGCACCACCTGCAAATGTACCATTTTCATCCCATCCTGCCACTCCAATATTGCTTTCTTTCTCATAATATTCTCTTGCACCAGCAGTGGCAACGCAAACCCAAATGGCAGATCATTCAACTCGATGTACTTCCACCCTTCAGTCCACTTAAACCCTGTAGCCCATCTCTTCTTCTTCTCCACCACTTCACCCCCTGTCACACCACTTCCAGCTCTCTTCATCATGGACTCTTGGCAGCAACAAACACAAATCACTTAGTAACAGTCTTTTTTGTCACAATTGATAATCACGTGTACCTCTCCTCCTTTACCCATGGGGGGACATATCACAATTCTCTCACAAAACACTATAAATTCTCTGATTTTCTTACCTATTTCTCACTCTTCATCATGACTACAGAAGACCATACTGAGAAGACATCCGTCAGACAGACACTGTGCATGACACTTTTTAACGACTTCACCCGCACTTATGCCGGAATACGAATTTTACTGAGGCACCTAGGACCAAAGCATGCCATATGGTCTACAGCCGACCTTTCCCATATTGACCTACCCGATTTCATGGCAGACCTGCTTCTCGCAGACTTGGAAATGAAACATCCCCTTGCCATTCAACTAGCATTCCAACAATGGAAACGAAAAATGACAGGTACGTGGTCAGACGTAATTCACATACGCACAGGCTTTTCCGATTGCCCCATCACAACGGCCATACGAAACTTCAGGGATGTCCTTTTACATGAAGACCTTGCTTGCAACAAACGCATAGGAAAACAAAAGGTCCTTCATTGGCTACTACCATCGCCTCTCGCCTACAACTGTTTAGCCTGCAATTATCCTCACTTACACCTACTATCCCGCACCTTCAATCGCCCCAAGTCAAACGATCACACACTAATGAAACACGAACTCCATCCTCCACCCGACGACTCATAAACCAACCCCCTTCCTTTTCAGATGCTCATCAGCGAATAAACGAAGACAGTCCTCAACTCTGTCCCCTAGAAGTATCCATAACTTCCTACGATCCTAGTCAAGTGTTCTCAAACAACATTCTTTATCACGGAAGATCAAAAGTTGGTCAACGTAAGATTGATTTCTGGATGCTATCCAAAGACTTAGCATTATACTGTTCCGGCTGTCATCACAGACATTTACAAATAATCTCTCGTGCTTTCATCAACAGCAACACATCAAACACTACCCAAAAACAAGACTCCAGACAGATCGACGAACATGCCTCAACCTCTAGCCTATCAACCTCTGACGATTCATAATCACCCCATTGACTTCCTCCATATGTTTTCAGTGACAAGACAACATACCTACATCCCCCAGAATAATTTTCAAGAACATCACATCATCTCCTTTACCAAACCACCCAATGACAATCAATTATTCATTTCCTACTAGATGTAAACAACAACATTGATGCCCAACTCTGCCCCATAACACTTATTGTCACTCAACTACCAACAACCGAGCTCGTCTCATCAACAACTTTTAAAGACATCGCGACCCTTCAACATCGTCACCCATCCTACCTACAATGGAAACTACATGACTACTATTCAATTCAGTGCTCCCATTGCAATCAACATCACATCAAACGCGCAATACAAATGTTCATTCCGATATTTTCTTAACAGATGTCACAACAAACATCAACGACAAACTCTGTGCAACAAAAACACTCATCATACAAGCAGTGGAACCTTCGACAAGACCAGACTACCGCGCATCCACTTTCAGATCGATCGCCATCCAACAACAAATACATCCCTCTTGGATACAATGGAAACTGAAAGACGACTACCTTGCTTCTTGTCGAAGTTGTCAACAACCTCACATCACATCCATTTGTGAACTAAAAACCAAATCAGCACCCTGGTGGCCAATACAAGACTTCTGGTACCATAATCTTCATATCACGCGACTTTAACCAATGACTTAGCAGTTTTTGAAATTCCTCTTTTTCAGATGTATTCCACTCAATCACCAACATCAAACAACACCCAAGCCTGTGTCCTATGACAACAACCGTATCTCCAATCTTCCCTCACCACACCCCACAACGGACAGTCACACACTTCACTGCAGAGCAACCCCTTTGGTACAAGCACACCCTCATAGCTCCTCTACGCTCTTTCTGCAACCATTGTACAGCAACCCACCTGAACCACATTATTGCCCTAAAAAAAGCCATTGCAAGAGAAAGACAAGCAAGATTACCGACAACGACATTATGTTTTTTCCAAGACTGTGTTGTCACTACACACTACTGAAGCCACGAAACTTTAGCCAATGACTTAGCAGCTTTATAATTACGTTTATGATTGTCAATTTAATAAACCATGTATTTTCGTTATTTGCGTGACTGAAATTTGATGCGAAATTATGAAAACGTGACACAATTCTGATTGGTTCAATTTGATCACGTTACCCAAATCCCATTCCCTCATTGGTTACTACCTGAAACGACCACCAATACTACTCCCGTTCGAAAAACACTAGAATCCTGGCACACGGCAAAAACCGTCGACGCGGATAATAACTTAAAACCGTTGCCTAGGCAATACTCCATTTTATGGTAATTAGACCTCATTTACATTTTTATCTTCTAGCTTTTTTCACACTTCTTGTATTTTTATTCTCAAAAAAGTTTCGAACCCTTTTAGTTTATATTTCCGTTCGGGCGCCACATTTTTCATTCGTTAACGGCTGTAGACTGATAGCCGAAAGCTTATGTTTTTAATCTTTTTAACAGAGAACGTTTTTTCACTTCAATATTTCACCCATATGTTCGTGTAATTCGGCTGTGCAAAGTTTATTTAAAAACGACTATGGTCTCCGAATTTACACTATACCATCGTTGACGGACTACATTCTACACTAGCTTTTTCAAAGAGAGAGTGTCAAATGCTTCAATTCAGGAAGACTTATATGGCTTTTCACTTTCCATACAAACTTTTGAATTTCGCGTCATTTTGCTCTGATTACCCATCATGCACTCAAGAGCATGAACCGGTCTATGAAGTGAGCTAAAGGTGGCTCTAAAGAACTAGGCCACTAAACTGGGCGGTTTAATATGATTATTGTCCTACCTGCGGGGATTTTGATTTAAATAGGTGGCTCTTAAGAATTATTTTACCTTAAACAAGAGCATTCAAGCGAGCACTACGCGACATTAAAGACCTTTTATATTTATCCGCTGTAAGGACCGAAGTAGCTAAAGATCTTTCGCTATCATGGTTGTGCTATGGAATAGGGCTTTTTGAGCGTCTGCCTCGAAGACTTGAAATGCCCTGCCGGCAAACATTAGAAGTCAGACAGACCATAACACCTTTAAATTCATGCTGAAGACTTATTATTTTAGAGAGGCTTTTAGTAATTTCTTATATTAGGTTTGCTTAGTAGTTTTTAACGCGGTATTCATAATTAACTTAAAGATGTAATCATTGCAATATAGTTGTTAGGTTGTAATTCTTTCATTTAGTTGTTTTTATCATTTGTATTATATTATTAAGATAGCTATTGTGATGCGCTTTTGTTCATATTTGGATGTAAAAGGCGCAATATAAGTATTAAACATCATCATCATTATTATTATTATTATTGAAAAGTTCAATGGTAAATAGTTTTTTAGGATAGTTATTACATTTGAAATTGATGAATTATTATCATCGTCATCTTTATCTATGCATGATATTCTTGTAGTTTTTACGATATTCAAAGCTCCTATTGATAACAGGTCAACTTGAATGAGCTGTCTGAGAGGGCCTCCTTGAGTTTAATTACATAAAGGTGTCTTCTTCTTCTTCTTCTTCTTCTTCTATGCAATGATAGAAAGTGTGATGGTTTATTTTCAGCCTAGTGAATCTTATCTCAACGATATTTTTTGCCTGCGTTTCTTTAAAGGAACCATATCTACGTCCGCTGCTCAACTGGATACTATCTTCGTGGTCTCTACCTTGCTGAGGGAAGTCCAGCAACCAAGAAGTCCGTCAAATACGGATGGTGCTGCAAGCCTGGGAAGGATGATTTCGGCTACGAACACTGCTACGATCATCTCATTTCCTCATTCGATCAACCTGGACTTTTTAAGTGTAAGGATAACTACTACATCACCGAGAAACGCTCTCGCAAATGTCTTCAGCTGCACTGCATCGATCGCTTCATATGTTGCACTATGAAAGAAGGTATGAGGTGGACAAATAGAGGTCGTTCGTTGTATCGATTACTTGCGTGACTGAGATTGATTCCATGCAATTTTCTTTGTGTTACCAAAAGATTGTTTGGAAATCAATGAAAATGCAAAACTACGACTTCCATCTTGTTCAAAACTCATAGACACAACCGATACTCCTAGCGAAGATTGAATAACGGCAGACTGAGTGAAATCGATTCTTGGTATCGGCCATTATCATTTATGTACTTCACGAGTATCTCTAGTAGATACAAGTTAGGTGTCCCCAACAGTAGCAGCTACAGTGAGATGCTTTAAAAATTGCTTAATTTTTGTTGTCATTCGAAAAAAAAATCAAGAATCTTAACCTGGAAAGCTATTTATCAGTGTTAGGTACCATCTACTGAGTTGATAACGTAACTGGGCGCAGCTATCATAAATTGATTCCAAAGCAAGCTGACCCTTTGAGTGCAGGCCCTTCGGTATAACGAATTAAAGACTTTTGAGTTATATACTAAAGGAACCATGCAAACACAGTTTGCCACTCAGCTTTCGACACACATCTCTGTTGAAAGAAAAACTTTTCTGCCCCGAGTCGGAATCGAACCGACGTTCCCCAGTTACTAGTCGGGCGTGATAACCACTACACTACCGGAGCAACCACGCTGGCAACGCAGCCACTTTAGAAAGTGAGTAGTATCGCACGTCGGCCATTCCTCGGAACATTTTTCTTTCGAGACTTTTGTGTGTTTCCTGGCTTCTAAATTCCCTGGACGGGAATTAGAAATATAAATATGTAAATACCTTCGAAGCCATGAAAGCCGTAGAACAATATACTAAAGGAACCATGCAAACACAGTTTGCCACTCAGCTTTCGACACACATCTCTGTGCGATACTACTCACTTTCTAAAGTGGCTGCGTTGCCAGCGTGGTTGCTCCGGTAGTGCAGTGGTTATCACGCCCGACTAGTAACTGGGGAACGTCGGTTCGATTCCGACTCGGGGCAAAAAAGTTTTTCTTTCAACAGAGATGTGTGTCGAAAGCTGAGTGGCAAACTGTGTTTGCATGGTTCCTTTAGTATATTGTTCTACGGCTTTCATGGCTTCGAAGGTATTTACATATATATAGACTTTTGAGTTGTTTCTGACTTAATGAGCAGTAGGAGAGAGAGCAAGAAAGTTACGTCATTATTGGAAGCATGGTTACGTGATCAGCAAGAAACGATTTATGAAATAATAAGTGGCAGTTGATTCTGTATAGATTAATAGTTCCGATTCCAAGGACGATTTTTTTCTGTAAGTTTCTGCAGATTTTCTGTGTTACGTTTATGCAGACAAAGCTCTAAAAGGTTATACCAAATCATTTGAAATTAGTATTAAGAATGACAAAGATCCTCTTATACAATTACAAATGACGAGAATAGCCGCTGCACGCCATTTAGCAAACGTACTTAAAACTATGAAAGGACTGAAATTTATTGAAACACTAAAGATAACATTCTCCAAAATAGTAGATGATGAACTGATAGATGCTACTTCCTATTTTAACAGTCCAGCTCAAACAATAATAAATGATCTTGATATTACTAATTCACTAGAATTATCAAAACAAAATATATTAAATAGGATTGCAATTTGGATTTCTGAAGGCAGCGGTTGGACAGTTAAATCAGTTGACAATCATTATCTCAATATTGTGATATATCAGCCAATGAAAGGCTCTTCATATATTAAACTACCACAAGAATTAAGAAATAATATGAAGGGATTGATTAACATGAAGAATGATGGCAATGAATGCTTCAGATGGTGTCATATCAGACACTTGAATCCACAAGAGAAGAACCCTCAGAGAATTAAAAATCTGATAAGTAATATATTAATATGTTAGATTATTCTGGAATTGAATTTCCAGGTGCAGTCAAACAATGACAATAAAATTGAGAAACAAAATATGATTAACATCAATGTATTTGGTTATGAAAACAAACAACCATATCCAATTTATGTTTCAAAAGAAAAGTATGAAGACTGTTTAAATCTTCTATTGATTACAGAAAATGAAAACAAACTACGTTTTAATCAATAATACGTAAAATTCGTTTTCACGGTGTCCACAGCTGTCACGGAGAGAATTTTTTCAAAGTCACCAAAAGGCAAGGAATAGACCATTCCATGGTTTTATTTTATTTTATTATTATTATTATTATTTTTTTTTTTTTGACCAGGTCGCAAAAATCTATCGACACTGCTAAAAAGAGCACCTAAAAATTATGGTTAAGTTTGAGAGTCAGTTCTTGCAAATAGCGAAAATATGGTTTCTACAAAATCGTACATGTGTGTGTGTGTGGGCAAAAACTTGACCCACGGAATAAAAACATCTGTTAAATTTTCCAACTTCCACAGCTATAACTTTGCGATTGTAAAAGATAAAACTCCCAACTTGGGCATTTCACTAACTTTAAGGTGCTCTTTTCAGCTATGTCGACAGATCTTCGTTACATGGCCAATAGCAAAAGTTGAAAAAAACGTTGGAAAGGTCTATTTTGCATCAAATCAGGGAAACTTGATCAGGTTTGCAAAAGAGTTTTCTTGTTGGCAAACGGGTAACTTGTTTAAAAGCGTTCTTGGAGGAACTGACCTCTTTGGTTTCATCGTTTGCCTTATTGCCGAATGATTTACCTTGGATGGTCAGGGGGAAAATGGATTGTGGACACTGGTAAGTCAGGGGTTTTGTTCCCTGCTGACTGGCAATCTCCTGTTACTAGGCAACGAAGAGACCACTGTTAAGTCTCCGAAGAAAATCGATCATTCAAATAAAAGCTACTATTAGCAGTATTTTCCCGTGGTGCTGTTAATTATGCTGTAGCCCTCACTTTTAACTTTTTGAGTGTAGCTAGTCGAATAACCATTTCGTGGAGTGCTGGTTCTGTTTAATTCGTTTGTGGCGAGAAGTTTGTTTTGTTACTGATACATGTCTGAATGCGTGAAATGCCTTTTTGCGGCGAGAAGTTTGTTTCGTTACTGATACTTGTCTGAATGCGTGAAATGCCTTTTTGCGGCGAGAAGTTTGTTTCGTTACTGATACTTGTCTGAATGCGTGAAATGCCTTTTTGCGGCGAGAAGTTTGTTTCGTTACTGATACTTGTCTGAATGCGTGAAATGCCTTTTTGCGGCGAGAAGTTTGTTTCGTTACTGATACTTGTCTGAATGCGTGAAATGCCTTTTTGCGGCGAGAAGTTTGTTTCGTTACTGATACATGTCTGAATGCGTGAAACGCCTTTTCACCTTTCTTACATAAAACCTACAAAATCTGTTGGTTTACAGAAGCCACGCATTTTTCTCTTTTTGTAGTTGTTACAAATTTCATCTTGTAGTAAGTAGAATTCTGATCCCCCAAGGCTCCCTTTACATTGGAGTTCACTAAAGACCCATAAGCTGGAGAAACTTGAAAGACAAAAGAACGGGGGAAAGACAAAAATTGAATATAATATTCAAATTTCGTACCAATTTAAGAATTTGGTTGTGAATGTTGTGGCGAACTCCTGCAGCGTAAGTTTGAATTTAGTTAAAACACATGCGGCTTGCTTATAAAAATTTTCACAGGCACAAAACATGAACACCCCAGAATTACGCCAAATTCAACAAATTTTAAAATATTAAAATTGCTGAGATGTAACCAAATGATAATCTTGAACGATTTTTGTTTCCATCCAGATGATTTCAAATGTAAAAGGCGGATCACCAAAAATGAGTTAAAATTAGGAATTTAATCACAGGCGTCTTTCAGTTAATGAGACGCACGCAGTAACGCTATCTCTTGACAGAAAACAGCATTCGAGAGTGTAAATTTTCTCGGAAAATACAGGTGGTTTTAAATTTACAAGTAAGAGCACTCGAAGATTTTAATTTAAGCCATAAATAATGCATTTGTTCTTTCATTATTTGCATTTTCGTATTAGCTTGTGAATATCTATAACCATAAACAGCACTGGTAATAAATCACCATTCTGGCAAACGTCGTTTCTTTTCTTCTCGTCCTTAGGTGTGTTAAAACAACTTCACAGTCCGGAGCGCTATTGATCGTACATGATGAATTCGATACATGCCGCTTCAGATATGTAGATAAGGGAACAAGTGATACAGGGAGAAAAAAATCACGTCGATCCAGTCTGTGCGCGTGTTTGATGCAAGATTTCACGAGCAAGTGGTCTATTTATGGGTCATTTACCCTGAGTGCGCTGAGGCCAACTTAGATATTGCTGTGATAAAAGCTCTCCGACGCTGTTTTTTTTTTTTTTACATCAAAAAGCAATGAGTTCTACACGTGATACGGAACATCCCGTTATTTACGACGACCGTGTTGTAATAAATGTAAGTGGAATGATATTCGAAACGCGCCAACGGACACTTGAGCGTTTTCCGCGCACGCTTCTGGGAAACGAAGAGAAACGGAGCAAGTTCTACGTCCCAGAGTTGCATGAGTACTTCTTCAATCGCAATCGCTCAGCATTCGAGGCGATTCTGTATTATTACCAATCCAGAGGCCGCCTCAAGCGACCTGTTGACGTCCCGATGTGTATCTTCAAACAGGAAATCGAATTTTTCGAACTGGGTGATGGTGTACTCAGTGATATCCGCGTCAAAGAAGGATACATCAAACTGCACGACGAAGTTAAGGAGCACCCGGAAAACAAACTGCAGCGCATTGTTTGGGAATTGTTTGATCAGCCAGATACTTCGACAGCTGCTTCCTGTCTCGCCATCTTTTCCGTGGCTGTTATTCTATTAGCAATCACTGTCTCTATCGTTGAGACAATACCCTCAGTCAAGGCAAAGAAAATCCCCAGTAATACGACGAATTCAACATCGGAAGAGGTCTCGGCCGTAACAGAAGGCACCTGGTTTCTGCTCGAGTTGTCCTTCAACGCTTGGTTCACAATTGATTATCTAGTTCGCTTGTTCACTTGTCCTAACAAGTGTAAATTCTTCACTTCGCTCTTGAACTTCATCGATCTGGCCGCCATTACTCCGTTCTACATCATGCTTATGATAAACAACTCTGAAGCAGATTCTGTGTCTGCTCTGCGAATCTTGCGAATCGTGCGGGTGTTTCGAATCTTTAAACTCTCCCGCTACTCAAAGAGTCTTCAAATTATTGGATACTGTGTTCTTGAGAGTCTCAGTGAACTCGGCCTCCTCATTTTATGTCTCTTTTTCAGTGTAGTGGTTTCTGCGAGCCTGTTGTATTATATCGAACTCGGGTCTGCTGATTCTCACTTTATCAGTGTTCCAGCAACGTTCTGGTTCTCATTACAAACCATTACAACCATCGGTTACGGGGACATGGTACCGCATAGCCCTCTGGCCAAACTCGTCTCCGCAGCTTGTGCTATATTTGGCGCTGTTACGCTCGCTCTTCCCGTTTTGACGTTCGTGTCAAATTTTAATACCCTTTATTATAAAAATATAATGGAGAAAAATGAAGATAATCAAAACGAAAAACGCAAACGCTCAGTGACGACCGAACTTGACGTCGAGTCATGAACATCCTCGCCTGATGAATTCGGAAGTACGCGGAGGGCAAAAAAATGAAATTTCTAGCAAATAGAATTTCGGCTAAATTCTGGTGTCAAGATGAATTCATTAAATAAATTGGATGAAAAGAGTTTCTTTATTTTTCACTTTTATGACTACGAGACTGAGAATTTCTAATAATAATAATACAAGAATTTATATAGCGCCATTTCCATGAGCTTAATGGCGCTTTACAATAATCGTAATTCTAAAAAGAAAATACATTTGAATTATTAAAATTAGCTAAGGAAAATATACACAAAATACAGGAATTCAACCTACTAAAAATATATAAAAAAATGTCAACTAACTGATAAAAACCTCGGTAAAAGGTACTAATGCTTTAATCTTGTTTTTAGAAACATCAAGGTTCTGGATTGATCTAATGTCATCGGTTTGTGAGTTCCAGAGCCTGGGCGCAGCAACTTGAAAATATGTCTCCGTAATTTTGGCGTTTTCATCAAACAGCTTATTTTCCAGGCAATTCGCCAGAAAGAAGACCCGCAAAAACCAACTCGAAAAACTGCAGACTTATAAACAATAGATTTGTTTGAAAGTACGCAAGGGGCTAACAGCTATATCTGGGTTTTGTACTAATTAATTTAGGCCTCAGGGTTTTTTTTTTTTTGAATGAATAATTTGAATAAAAATTAAGCCAATAAAATAAAAGTCTTCTGGATCGAAACGGAGCGTACCCATTAGAAACGACCTTTAATAAATAACAATTTATTACATATTTTTATTTTGAGGAGAACCTCTGAATTTTTATTGTGTGAGTAAGTAAAAGAGATTTGCATGGGGTCATATTTTGTTAATGAAACAAACCAAAAAATTGAAATTAAATAGCGGTCTTCCTGGTTAAAATAAAAAGCAAACACCGAAAGGGGTAACCAATGACTAATTAAGAGGATTATTTCTGTGCTCGATACGTTCTAGACGTCGATAGGAAAAAAACATTGGTCATAAATAATTTCGTTAGAAAGATAAAAATTCCAAAGCTTCCGTACGAATAAAACTGATGAACGAATTTCTTTTGGCTCTCAAAACATAAGTGAAAATTGGAATTGAGTATCAAATAACGGCTATAATTTAAAACAAAATTCTCAAACAGCTGGTAAAAACAGGTACTGTAGGATTTCTGTATAAACATTGGATTCAATTCAATTCTTTATATATTTACTTGCAACAGAATTTCATGACTCGAAAGCCTTCTTAATTACTTAATCTAGTTAGGCTGGATTATTTTTCTTTATCTCGTCTGAACTGATCTCATTTCATACGATAATCTGAATGAAATCCCTTGGTATAATCTTGAAATCTCTTGTAGTCTTCTTTCATTTCCTGCAAGATTAGAACAGATTGTTTTTATTTGCCCTCAATGGTGAAGTTACTGTAGTTTCATTTACGTCTATTTGTTTAACGATTTAGAAAGATATTCAAATAGATCATCGGTTATTTTGTACAAATTGCTGAAAAAAGTCGGGAGATTTCCGACTCATATTTGGAACTTATTCGAACGTACTGAAAGGAAACAAGCTTAACTCTGTTGAAACCGCATTTTTCAATTTTCAATCCAATGAGATAATTAAGGAACGGAGATAATGAAAGTAATAACTCAATGAGGATGTTAATTCTTTAGCTTGATATGATATACAGGGATAGGGTCTATCTTGAGAAGCTTACATTCGGTTTGCTGGGTTTGCTGAGCTCAGTAACTACTGAGAAAAATTCGTTCAACGTTCTTCAATTTGTTAACCAATCAGGGAACTCACGCTTTCTTATTAACCAATCACGGCAAACTCAAAACTTGGGTGAAGTTAAGTACATTTTCCCGCGCTTGAATTGACTCCAGCCGGGACGCGGCTGCATGCTTTCCCGCGTTTAGTATCAGCTGCATGGTTTCCCATGCTTGGGTCATTTTATGTATTTCCTATTCTAATTGGTTCATTATGCTGTTTGCATTTGTTGTTTCTGGCCTCCTGTGATTAGCTTTTAAGCCAACTTGTACGAATAATATAATAAACCAAACAATTTGATAATGTGGGAGGCCTTCTTGGTGGCTTCCGTACGAATAAAACTGATGAACGAATTTCTTTTGGCTCTCAAAACATAAGTGAAAATAATATAATAAACCAAACAATTTGATAATGTGGGAGGCCTTCTTGGTGGCTTCCGTACGAATAAAACTGATGAACGAATTTCTTTTGGCTCTCAAAACATAAGTGAAAATAATATAATAAACCAAACAATTTGATAATGTGGGAGGCCTTCTTGGTGGCATTCTACTGTCCAACATCTAGGACCTGTCAAGAGTGACTTAGCTTCTCGTCTATGGCAAACGGCAATCGGCAAAAGATAACCAAGTGAGTCCAGAGGTTTCAACAAAAGCCTCTTAACGTCGGTCAAAAGCCCCGTATAAGGCCTCTTACCGTCGTCTGTCGAGTCTTTAATTATAGGATCTATCATAAAAAGTTTTCATAAACAGCACTCCGGAACACTGGAAGCTTTTAAATTTTATATTTTTCTCGGGGAACATACCCCCAGACCCCTCTAAGCGAATTCGTGGTCACACCCGCCTATTACAGTTTCCCCCAGTCGAATGCCAAGAACTCGTAAGAATAACCAACACGGTGTTTAAATGCACCCAATCAATCGCCATTGTTGGACCAACAATGTCGGATGTTGTTGGCCAATGTTCGACGTTGCATTGGGAACTTTTACTCGGGGCTTTAGTTTTACAACTATTGTGTTAAACATTGTGTCCCATGATCTTGCGCCTTTAGTTGCTGTGACCCAAGGGTAAGGTATTTTGCAAGTGATGCGGAGGAATAATATCTCAGTTAAAGTCACCGTTGAAGCTTACTCATGGTAAAAGTGATGAATTTTATTTATTCTTTGAAACGGCAATGGGAACT
>JAEMWC010000824.1:72500-142500 GCA_016490735.1 Pachyseris speciosa | reverse complement strand
TCGCGTGTGATCCAACAAATTATAGCCCTCGGGGCATAATTCCACACGCACAGCATCATCATGTTGACCAAGCCAAGACTCTGTTATAGCTACAATATCTGGTTTACAATCATGCGAGATATAATCGACAAAATCGCCTTTTATTTCTCACCGAGCGACTGTTCAGGAGACAAAACTTGAGTGAGCTGGCTGACGGTGAATTGATCAAGCACAACGATGATGGAGCGTTGGAATTCCCACTATAAGGCTGAAGATGGACTGTGATAAGATTAGACGAGTTCCTTGAAAAACGGCGTGCCGAACTTTGTTCATACCCATTGTTCAAAGGGCCGGGATTTAATTTGAACACCAGATCGCCTTCTAACAAACAATGGAAAGTGGCTGACGAGTTTGAATAATACACGCACGGTCGTTTGGCCCGCTTGATCTTGGTCTTGTGTGATCGGCATTCGAGATGGCGAGTAGACAAAAGGCCAGGGCAAATGAAGTGTACTAAACCAGTAATTACATTGTTCCGTAGGTAACAAAAGAATAATAGGTCATTACTGGAAAAATCTGCTCTATTGTTGGTTGTAAGAACAATAGAAATTCCACAGGTCTGAGAAGAGCGAACACAAATCCCAAATCTTGAAATTTTTCGAAGAAACCAATGGTATCCAGCCGAAATCTCAGTCGTCGATGGTCTCCAAGTGCTTATATTTGGCCTAGAACGGCTTGTATAACCAGTAGGGTGACATGAGAGGAGAAAAAGAACAAAAATATAGGAGCTACGAAAGCCGTGACAACCCCAAATTAACATATTTTCCTTTACTTCGCTTTGTGATTGGATGAAAAAAACTCACGCCACTTCCTCAACCAATGAGAAGCAAAACCAAAACCTTGTGACTTGTTCGCGCGTATTTTCCCGCGCTTGGCGTCTGCTACATTGCCTCGATATCTGATTGGTTCATTGCACTGTCTCCATCTGTTGATTGGTCAGAGTAAATACTTTGGTTTTGGTTTTACAACACTCAATTGAAAATGGCTCTGAGAAGTACAACTTACTTTCTCTTACAGCTACCTCTCCAGATGATTTCCATAATAAGAACACTCTAATACTTACCAGCGCACCAAACCCAAACGCTCTCAATTAAGTAGTAAAAAACGTAACCCGCCAGACAGACTGAATCGACCCCTTTCGCGAATTAGCGCTCAAATCCTTGTTCTGGATAAGATGCCGGTACGTTAAAATTTTAACCACATGAACAGGAAATGTAATTGTTGTTTTTTCTTAGTAACAACGTGGAATCAAATTGAGATTCACTTTTTTTCTTTTTTTAGGACTGGAAAACAAATCAAAACCAGTTTTCACTCTCTATTACACGGGGGCCTGGAGAGGGGTTCTGATGGGCTTTCGTAACCATGACAACAGTTGGGTAAGTTGTAACATGCCAAAGATTTGGAATGAATCATGTGATGTATAGCTTTGCTGAATGTGTACCGATGTGACTTACCTTGTTGTGCGATTTGTAAGTCCACTGCGTAACAAGTTTAGACATGCGGTTTGCCATGAATTTATTGATATTTTATCATCATCATCACTACCATAATTATTGTTACTTTCTTTATACAGGAAGTCGCCATCACCCATAGGTTGTTTAGAAACGAGTCTTGTCTAAAAGAAAGTCACTAACATTAGCTAAAAGTAATAATAACTCTAATTAATTAATCCAATTACACTATAAATTGTAAAATTCTTAATTGTAAAATTATAGGAGCTAATTTTCCAAATCCCAGCTCTCTAACCCTATATAGTGGTAGAAGCGTACTGATAGTGGTCAATTTACCTTGTCAAGTGAATCGATACAATCAAACATTCGTTTCCATTTCTTCGGCGATGCAGCACCGTAATTTCTCACTAAGAAACTAACCCCTTTTTCTATTTCTCATACATACATGTTTGCAGGTATGGTAACAAGTATGCTGTAACTCCCGTGGCTCGCCTATTCACTGTTGCCTGGATTCTGACAGGCCTTATCATTCAAAGCGCGTTCGTTGCTACAGTAACGCTGTCCTTGGTGTCCCAGTCCTTGGATGTTGATTTCAAACTGTACGGGAGTAAGGTATCAACAGTTTCAATGTTTTTTTTTTAATTATTAATTTATTATTATTATTATTATTTTATTTTTACAAAAACTGCCTGAATGCTTACATTAACATAGAGGGCTATAAATAAACAGAAAGTGACACGATTCATTACTTACTTACCCTTACACTTACACTTACACTTACACTTACGTACTTACTTACTTACTTACTTACTTACTTAATTACTTACTTACTTACTTACACTATACGTACAATTAGGTAATATATATATTTAGCCAAGCCTAAAAGCGGGGCTCCAAAAGCATTCTTTTTCTATTGGCATTTACATATAGTCTGCTTGTCATATCACCCATCTGACCTCACTCAAGCTACAGACCCAATGCTGTAAAAAATAGTATGGAAAGGTGATCTGAGCCAGTGGCACAGTGGATTTGGACCCTCCAGTCCAGATCTGCTTGTGGATCAGATTTGGACCCCCTAGTCCAGAACTGCTAGCAGATATGAACCCCCTTTTACGGATTTGGACCTCCACCCCTCCCCCCTAAAAACAAGCGTTCTATTGAGTAAGGTAATAAAAATTCCTCTGCAAATTGAGTTTGGAGATGTTAAAAAGCAAAATAAAAATATTGAGGTAGGTTTTTTAAAAAATAATCTTTAATACTTTGTGTAAAAAAGAACCTGCAACGCTAGTTTGCATCTATAAATTTTTAAAACAAAACATTTCTTAACATCTTAGAGCAATACCTAAGGACAGGTCTGTTTCCCCGTTCAACTGTAGGCTACTTAGTTATGGTTTAGAGCCACTAGAAATTGGTGGAGAAGCCTGGTGAATGCTATTTTGAATCAGTATCCGACATCAGATATATAGTGATTCAGATCATCACTTCATAATGAATGCAATTTCAGTTATCCAAAGCCTCCAATGAGACAGTTGGAAATCAGAAATTGTTTATCCTCTGGATATATGTATGCCTCAAAAAAATTATGAAAGAAAGATACATGGAAATCAATAAAAATATTTAGATGATATGCATTAAGACCAAGATATTTCTTTTGATCAGTTACTTCTTGACCTTACTATCAAAAAAAACTTCTTGCTGACATTAAGCTCATCAATCAATGCACCTACAGTGTTTTCAAAACGAAATCCAGCTGCTCTTCTGGCCAGCCAAGTGCAAGACTAAGCAACTTGATAATAAAATATTGGGCATTTGGTTGATATCACTATCAAGGTAATTAACAATGTAGTATGAGGATTTAAGGTAATGATTCACCAAAGCTAAAGTGCTGGAAATCCGTGTTAGCCATCTTAACTTGATTTTCTATTTTGCAAGAAAGGTAAGGACTAGTCTCACATTTCTCCATGTACATTTGAAATTGCACAACATACTTCATCAAACATCAAAAATCCCATTAAACATTAATGCCAAATGTCATTCAAACATCCCACAAGATTGGTGTGACCAGCTATGAATAAAATTAATTGAAAGACTGCATGCAGGAGAAGGAAGTACATTGATGAGAAAGAGCTTTAAGTTTAATTTTAAGTTTAATAATTCCTTTTCATGCGAATACATCTAAGTTGATACAAAAAAAAGTGGGCTATTACTGTATTACACATTCTAAAAACTAAGAGGTGAAATTTAATCGTGGCCCAAAGCTAACCTAATCAAATTAAATCGCATACTTGTCTCTTACAAGTCACCCCTGCTTTGAGATTGACACTAAAAATAAAGAAGTAAAATTAACCCATTGACTACCGCAGGTTTTTACATTTTCGGAGTGATTTTCCACCTATAAACGATGAATAGCAATTCGTGACTCTTTATTTGAACTACCAGGGAAAAGTGGTGCTGTCCTAAGCCACTGGAGGCTCAAGGTTTCTGAAAACGTCATTTTGACGTAGCTATTTTTTATCCGTGAAGCGACAACAATGGCCCAAGTTGGGTTTGCTTGCGATTTCTGCTAAATTTACAGCCATTTTTCATCTTTAGCGGCTGCCTGATGAGCATCATTAAGCGTGACGGTAGCTAAGAGTCCACTTTCTCAAAGAATCGAGCAAGTTGATGTACTTTGTTGTTGAATTTGGCTTGTTACTCGACGAACTGGGAATTTGGCCGGTCGAACACTTAGTACCTTTGGGACTCGACTATTGATGAATTTCTTGACCTACCGCCACATATTTTGGAATTTCTGTGTACTGAAGATGACTACGAGCAGGAAATTTTGGCGGTAGGTCGGAGTGGCTGTAGACTTTGTTTATATGTGAAAGAATTGGGGAAGGAACGGGCGCTGTCAAAAATTCTCGTTAGTTCCCAGCATGCAATGCGCTCAAGATGTTGAAAATGTCGGGAAGGCCCGAATGCACTGGAACAAAAGGCCGTATCTACGCTCTGGAGAAGAATATGAACAAAAAAAGTCATTTCTAAGCTAGAAAAAGGACTGAATTTCGTTATGATGGTTGAATTTTGGTTTTTCGACGATGATTTCCCTAAAAAACATGAAGGCAAAAAGGGGCATTTTTGTTGTTTCTCTTTGACGTTAAAAACGGCCAGTTTCGTTCTTGTCCAAACTCAAAAGGCCATATTTGGTAAAAATCGCTACGTTTCTTGCATTTATTGGATATCCAAATTTAAAGGGCATTCCATTTCGTGCTCACAACTAACAGTTAAGGCAATATTCGTGCGATTGAGAAAGTTGCAATGTTTTGAAGCATGGGAGTTTTTTACGGCCGGTTTTGGCCGGCACGGGTGCCAATGGGTTACATACTTGTCACTCACAAGCTACATCTGATTTAAAATTGACACAAATAATGTAATAGATAGGACTTAAAACTGCTTAAAGAAGGTGCATGCATGATGTTCGATGGAACACCATTCCAGTCTGGTATGTAGCGATTATAAAAAGAAAAGCTGAAGGCCATATATATATATATTTAGCCAGGCCAAGCCTAGAATCGGAACCGTGCACACTCTCACCGAGCAACTTCGCATGGCTTTATTTGGGCCAGTTTAATTTGTGTCCAAAACAATTGAGCAGCAGCAGGGAAAACGAAGAGTTTTCGATAGCAAACGTTTGCAAAAAAAAGACAGACATTCGTGAGTCCTAACTACTTTCAGATGAAAGCGTAACGGAATTCAAAGCGGATAAAAAAAATACACTACAAGCGAACAAAGTACGATGCGAGTGTTTTGCTCGAAGAAGGAGAAGGTGGAGAAATTAAACAAGACTAGCTTGTAATAAAAAATAGCTTGTACTGATTAATTTAGAAAAATCGGTGTTTATTTTGACATAAATGCCCGTGGAAAAGACAATAAAGGGTAAAAACTGATCGTTAAGAGCAGTAAACAGGAATTGACCGGGTTCAGAAACAACAGAACAACAAACATAAGTATTACAAGAAAACAAAGCACAATACGAATAATATTTCTTCGAAGATTCTTGGAGAAGGTAGAGAAATTAGACAAGTAACAAAAATTGCTTAGCAATTTTGACATTAATGTCCGTAGAAAAGACAAAAAAGAGGTCCACACCTGATCGTTTAGAGCAGTCAACAGGAATCACTGAGGCAGCAATCACTCGGAACGCGACAGAGCTGAATAATAGCGCCATTTCCCACAAAATCTTTCCTTGGCTGACACAAAACGCGAAAGAGCTTTGGTAGTTTTACTGGTACTTCCCATGTCTTCCGAAGAACCTTCTTCAATTGATGATTCTCAGTGGCAAAGCGTCATCAAGTTAACGAAGAAAGCGCTTGCCAAACCACACCAGCATTTCTCTCGCAGACCCGTTCACTATAAAAATTATCAAAGCCAGCCCAGCCAGTCAACCCATTTCGGTGTTTTTAACATCCAAACGCTGATTCTTACCGGTTCAAACAAATTAAGACGGCATGTTTATAGACGGCGAAACTTAATATTGTTGTTTACAGGCCGCATTCGACGAAGATCTCTAAAACGTTTTTCAAATGACGAGTGAAGCGGGCTGGTCTTTGACATTTTTGACAGCATTTTGACAACTTTATGTCAGATTTTGAGACGTGCACATGCACATGCATTTGATCGGCTTTTTTTTTTTACTCGAGCTTGAGTTTCCGCCTTCAATGCTTAATTTTACGAGGACTCATTGTGATTACGTGTTATTAAGATAAGGGCAAACGTTTCTTAACGCTGTTGAGGTACCAAGGTCGAAAAACAGTCAGCCAAGCCGAGTAAAAACACTCGTTCGCTTGCAAAGAAAACAACGTAACAAAACAAACAAACAATTCAACTACTTCTTTGCGTCCAAAACGAGTAAGATGATTGTTATTTATATCCATTCGAGAGAAAAAGACAAGTTTCATTCCTGAACAAAAGTAACAACGATTAAACCAAATGTTAAGCTTCTATTTATTTAATTTACCTCACTGTCCTGCGCTGTGTTGTAGAGGTTTCTACCACTTGAAAATAAGCTTACGTAAACTTCAGTAAAGTAAAAACAAGTATCCGCAAAAATAGGAAACGGTTTGTCCAAAGAAAGAGCTTCTTCCACAGAGTTTGAGCTACTCATTCCTGCCATTAATACCGGTGAACTGGTAAGTGACTTTTCTTGGTGAGATGCAAGATGCCGCGGTGAAGTGAAAGCCCTTGACGCGTTGAATTATACTGTTTTCAACCGCACAATCGATCCAAGTTTTCCTGAGAAAAATCTTTCGTCCTTCCTTTCATCACTTGAAAATTCACCTTCCGGAGTATCTTTTGACAAGTTCTTGATTTTAATGCGAAAGACAAACTTCGATCGAAGAAGTTGTTTTGCTCAAAATAAAGAAACCAACTGAATGTGAAATTACGAGCCGCAGAAAGCGCGCGAAAAATTTAAAAGCCTCGATTTGGTTTGGGTGTCCCACAGCTGGCTTGAGCCTGCGATCCAATCGAAAGCAAGTACCTGGTCAGCGGTCAACTTCAAAAAAAACAGCCGACCTCGATGAGCTCTTAACTTCAGCCCGCGATATGGTCACATGACACTGGTCAGCGGATACCTTGTTTTGACAGGTGTCAATTGGCTATAAGATGGATGTCCAGTATCAAAGACGTACGCTGTAAAGTAGCTGGCCAGCTTGGCCAGGTGGAGTATAGCCGCCATGTTGGATTATTATGATTATTATTAGGATATTATTAATTATTGGGCGACTCCGTCGTCGTGCGTACGCGCCCACGAGCAATACCGCTAGCCATTTTTACCATGAGAAAGGCAGTTGACGGGTTTCTATAGGTATGGTGCTCCGCTTGGTGGCCCTTCGGGCCGCCGGAGCTCCGCTATTACGCATCCTAAAAAACCTACCTGAACAAAAAAAAAAGCAAAAACAAAAACAAAAAAACCTATTGAGGCACAGAGCCAGAGGTCAACGCCCATTTTCTATTAAATTTATCTATAGTATTGTTTTTAACACATATATATTTTTCTGTCTCATATTTAATTTTAACCTTAAGCTTGAAACCGGTTATGTTTGGAAGCATTTCAGTCCTTCTACAATCCCAAAGATATGCTTTAGCAATCAGTAAGAAATAATTAAGTAAAGGGCACTTTGAAATTATTATTCCTATCAGTACATCTTGGAGAGTAAGATGAACGAATTCTCTTGTTAAAGAATAGTAATAGGATTCGAAGTGTTTCCAGAAACGTTGGGAGTGCACACATTGGAAGAAGAAATGAGATAGCGTTTCTGGTTCTGATTCACAGAAAGAACATTTATCATCCACAGTGTAACCTATCTTGTATAGTTTGGTATTAGTGTATAATATAGAATTAAGAATCTTGTACTGGAAAGCTTTAATGTATGGTTCGAAGGCTATATTTTGAGGAAGGATGAAAAACTTTTTCAATTGATCATCGGTTAAGTTAAAATCATGTTTCAAAAGTAGTGAATTATTTGGAAACTGAGCTTTTCTGCTTTTAATCAGTAAGTAGTAATCTTTCGATTTCTTTTTCAGTAAATCAAAGCCTTTGTTATCGATTTTAAATGAGAGAGAGAGATAATTGAAGAAGTGCAATTGTTCGGTGTTTTTAAATGGGAAGGTACGGAGTGTCGACGTCCAGCCCAAATTAAGAAACTTGTTTTACTGATTTTCTTTGAAATAATCTTAAAAGAATCCGTATTGTTTAAATGAAATAAAAGATCATTTACATAGATGATACCGGACCCAAAATAGCTTTCGTAAAAAACTGGCGTATTGTTTAAACGTATCTCTTTATTATTCCATACTATATTTTGTCGATCTTTCTCTGTGTCAAATTCCTCTCGAAAGTCGGACCACCATTTTAGTAACTCAGAATAAAATTGAGATGTGATTGGAATGTCTTTGACGTCGTAATTATAGTGAAATAAAAAGAGACCTCCAAACCGATTTAGAAGGTGTTGTAAATAACTTTTCCATGTACCGCCATTTATACCCAAAATTCTTTTTATCCAGGCTAACCTAAGTGATTGGATCATACTTTCTAAGTCGATCATTTTTAATCCTCCATTCTCGTACTCGTTAATTGCGGATAACCTGGTTACTTAATCGATTCCTTTCCATAAAAATTTAAATAGTAATCGGTTTAGCTCTTGGATGATTTCTTTGGGAATGGGTAACAGCGATGAAATATAAACAAATTTTGGAATAATTGAGGACTTAATTATCGTCACCTTCCCATAGATCGAAAGACCTCTTGAAGACCAGATATTTATAAGTTTTTTAACACTGTCTAGTATTTCTATAAAATTCTTTTCATGTAACAATTTCAAGTTGTAAGAATAATGAACACCAAGGGCTTTAATTGGTTCATTAGGCCATTTTATGCCAAAAGGTTTGGCTTTGTTTTCCTTAGAAGATCCGATCAACATGCTTTCAGTTTTGGTAGTATTTATCATAAGACCAGACAGTTTCTTAAAGACGTCAAGAAGGTTGAAAAGAGCTTGAGCCGAGTTTATGTCAGACAAAACTGCGGTCATGTCGTCTGCGTATTGAAGCAGCTTTGTCATCCGATGTTTGCTCGTTAATCAAGACCGCCTTTCATACATAAGAAATTTGAAAGTGACTCTTTCTTACGGGACAATTGGTTAACGATAGCTAAAGTGGAAACGGATTGCATCTCAGCTGATAGGGTTTGATTAATGATTTCTTCCTTGTCTGTGTTGAAAAATCGATCCAATGTTGTTATAGCTTATTATCCTTTCAAGAGTTCACTTGAAATCGTTCTCGTTCTTTTGCCTTTTAATAAGAGCAATTGGTTCGTGAAAAAAACTACTATAATGATTATAAGTTTTTTGAAAGCTCATTTTTCCCTCGACTTCCTAGGACTATTCTTTCTGTTGTCTCTATATGAGAGTTCTCTGTATATTAGTAAAATTATTCTGTGTCCATGACATGAATTCACATGCACAACCTCTTAATAACTTCTTGCTTATTGAAGCGAATTTTATACATTCTCTTTGAAGACTGCCGCTATTCAAGATTCATTTGAATACCGCTTTGGACTGAGACGGAATGCGCGACTTAATCCTGGTAAGTTTCTTAAATGTATCAATTCTTTATTCAACTTTAATAATTCTCTACTGCACTTTATTAATTCGTTGAGTAGCCATATCCTATAGTTCAGACCAACATGAGTAGTATAGTGTTTGGGGGTACCAGATCAAAAATTAATCAAATGGAATCACATACTGATTTAGGGGGGTGTTTTAGCAAAATGATCTCGTATTTTGGAATCTATAGTTTATTAAAAATGCGTGACTTTCTCGGAAAAATCACCAAGCGTGACATTCTCGGAAAAACAGGAAATGAGTCATCGCTTATGGTGATCTCTGGCCGGCACAGCTGTGCCGTGACGTCATGTGTTAGTAACATATAAAATAATATCTCATATAATAGTATAGAATGAGTTGTAATTCAGATATCCACATCGAATTGATATCAAATGGAGAATATCATTGTCCTTTTTGTGATGAGAGAATAGCAGAACATAATGTTAAAAAAGAGGAACCGTGTTGTGATGAACAGAATGTGTTGAATGATAATGGAGCGATTATATGCGTAAGTTGTGGTTCAGTTCATGGTTACAATGTTGTGAAAGAATACATTGATTTTCATGAGAATATGTATAAAATAAAGCGGAAATCTGTAAATCATCGGAAGTACCATATTGAAAATGTGGTAAATGGTATATGTCGTAAGAATGGATTTCAAATTTCTGTAAAAGATAAGGGTAAAATATTTAAAATATTCGAAGAGATAGACAAAGTGCTTCCCTTGGTGAACAATAAACGTAAAAGAATGATTAGCACTAAATTTATGCTTAAGCAAATATTTTTAATGCTTGATATTCCATTTGATAAAATAATAGTTACTAGATCAAAAAAGACGCTTGGATTTTATGATCGATATTGGGTTGAGATTCTAATGTTGAGATTTGATAAGATTATTCGTATTATCAAGCAGTGAACTTTTCATCATATTTCAGTAGGTACTTATCAATAATTGGACTGTTGTCAGTCACATAATCATCGATATTCTTCATTGATATTTGTATGCTTGAAGCGTCAAAATCACCACTTCTCAACTTGTCTTTTATTGAATTGAGTAGATGTTGATAGCTTTGATAAGCATATGTGCAATTTTGGATTTTCAAATCTAGGTTTTTATGCTTCATCCACCCTTGTATCAAAAGTGATGCTGTACTGATGGCTACCAAACTAACACCACCGGTTGCCACGCTTGCAGCAAGACCACCTGTTGCAAATATAATAGACGCTGAATTACCAGCTAATTTCCATTTTTTGAACCGTTTAACAGCTTGTTTATGAGCCCAACACTTTCTGTGATATGTTCGGTAATAGGATTTTAATTCATTTACCTGATCTTCTGTTAATTCATCTGAAATATGATTCCAGTTGAATATATTCTTACGTTTGACTGACATATATATCATTTATATAATAATTCTATTAAAAATACAATACAGTATTCCTGACATCTGGCCGCATAATGGAGATCTTTTTCTTCGCTTTGTTGTGAGGTGCTTAGATATGGCATAACAATATCCCCGATCTAATGAATAACTGTTATAAAATCTTCCATAAGCATCATGAAGTATACCATGTGTTTGTAATGTATCAATCCTACCAGAGTATGTTCCAAGAAATATGTCAAGCAACCACTACCTGGGCCGATAAGTCCAATATCATTATGCTCATGTAAAATGTCACAAATTGTAATTAATTTATTGAAATGCTTGTGATATAAATATTGGTAAACCATAGCTGATTTCAAAATTGAGTCATTAATATATGGATATTGTTTTTTAGTATTTTTGAATAAATATTTCACGTATTTAATAATGTCTTTCATCATATAATAATCAATTATATAATTTAAAGATCAAAATAATCTTCAATGAAACGATACATATTTCTCAGTTCTTGGTTAGTTAGTGATTTCTGCCAAACAGCAAAAGTATAAAGATCCATTTCACAAAAATTAATTGCAGAACCATCTGTATGAACTTGACAACCAATAAATATTTCTTGTGCACTACCAGTCAATGTTGCTGAAATTGATCCTGTTCCAACTGGTGTCATTGATGAAATACCTCTGAAAAATTCCATATTATGACCATCAACTCGAACAGTAAAAACTTCAATATTTCCCGTCAGATTGGCCAAAGAAGAAACAGCAAGTCTTCCATTTGATGTAGAACCGAAATCAATATAACATGCTCCATCAATCCAAGGCAGATGAACACCAAATCTAACAACACCCTTACCCCATTGAAATTGTGATTGATATTTTGTTTGTTTTGTGTTTGCAATGATTATAACAGTACAAGTATTTCCACTCCGTCCAGCAACTTTAGAAACATCAAATGAACTGTTCTCCAAGTAGTCATCACTGCCATCAAAACGTATGAAAAACTTTTTCTTGACTGAATCTCTCAGTAACAATGGTTTTTTCGAATTAGAAGTTTGTGTAAAAGTGACATTATTAACAGGATCCAGCCAACTAGAAACTCTATCATCAGCATCAGTTGTCAATACAGACAGAGATGGTATCAAAGCAATTGAAATTCCATCAAGAACAGGTATACCAGGCAGTGAATTTGAAATAACAAAAGTTGCTCTATCTAACTTCAAATCTAGTTGTTTTTTTGTTACACAATCATCATCTGATGTTCCTTCATCAACATTAGTTATTTTATTTCCTCCAATATCAATGTCGCCGGTCATTGTAACACTTCCATCCTTTTTAAGAAATGGAGAAAAATCAAGGGCAGCAATTTCTGTATCAACGTACTCCTTTGTAGCTGTGTGATTATTTGAAATTGGTGTTGCTACATTAGTCAATTGTTTGTTTCCAAGATCATAATTTCCATCATGTGTCAAATTAAATCCATTGCCATTATCACCTTTATCACCTTTTGGACCTCTTTCACCAGTTCTTGTATTATCTTGATTAAATAATCCCATTATAATATTATTTTAGATTAATTCATAATTACTTCAAGTGTGAATGTTGTATCGAAAGCACCTGTATTAGGATGTGAATAGTCAATTATAAAATAGCCTCTCGATAATGATTTGTTGATGTTGACCGTTGTGATGTTTCTACTTAAAGAAGATTGTCTGTGTTCATAAACAGTTGCTGGTAATGGCAAAGGCCCACCACCTTCAGCTTTTGTCTTGAAATAAAATATTCCGGGGCTTGTTCCTTGTATGATATACATTTTCTTAATATAAAGTTATTGTTATGAATAACTAAAAAATCAGAGCCATTTATCAATACAGGCTTTAAAACATTCTTATTATGTCCTCGTTTGGCTTTGACAGAGCAATTTAAATATTGTATTTGACCGATTATTCCATTCCCATTCAAATTTAGATCACCTCCTAATTTCGGTCTGTAAAGAGCAAATCCGCCCAAATCGAAAGCCGTTTCCATAATTACACCTGTAACGCTTGACCGAAATAGATTTAAACCACCGTTATGAATTCTATAGCCATTCAGATTTAAATCACCACCAAGTTTAGCCTCTTTTATTAAATAGCTGTTCATATTAATATTATTTAGCATTGTCAATTCACCATTTTCACCATCAAATAAGTTTGTTGAATTATTAATCAAAGCATGTCCATTCAAATCTAAATCAGTTTGTAATTGTATTTTTTCATTCACGATTTTATAAGCTTCTGCGAAGTCGTAAACACTTGATGGAACGTCTACAGCTTCAAAATCAATACCATATGCAACACAATGAACTTGGAACTATTTGGATAAGTTGGGTTAGCATTAATATGTATTGTACAATATACATATTCAGGCGGTGAACTTACTGAAGGTTTTTCAATCCATAATAAATATCTCGAATGATCTTCATTTCTGTTGTCAAATTTTCTCCCTACAGTTTTATGAATTGTAATTCCACCAGTTGCATTGAATGTTACACTACTAAGACTCATTCCATCATAATCAGGAAATAGCCATTCAAGAATGAAAGTGTATTTTCCATCTTTTATTGTGTACATATTAAAACCAATTCTAGCTCTGTAAATATGATTAGCTTCTTTATTCAAGTCTATATCAATGACCTTTTTTGAAATCAAATGTGGTGACCGAGGTAAATTGACATATCCATTAACTGTCAAGCCATATTCAGTGCTAATTTCATCGATATCATTCATCAAATATTTGAAAGCATTCTTTGTATGAGAAGCAGATGAAATATGACTTTTTTCTAATTGATCTAAATTTACGGCATCAGTTTTATTTGTTCCTTCTTTTAAGTTAATGATTTTATGCCCCCGAGTTTCATATCCGCTGCCATCGCATTTGTTCCATTCAATAATATAGCGTTTGCTCTAATAACTATTCCAGCTCGATTTAAAACTCTGAAGTTCACTGCATCAGTTTCATTCGACGGGTCCGCTAAATTCGTCACTCTATTTCCACCCATCGACAAATCGCCATACATTGCAGTCGAGCCGTCTCGTCGAAGAAAATACTCGTCAGTATATCTTTTTGTAACCGCATCATCTAAATTTACGGGTGGAGCAAGATCAGTAATGGCGTTGTTGTTCATATTTAGATTTTGTTGTGCAATCGCATCGAGTTTGGTTTGCAACCTCTGGTCCACATAACTTTTGTTTACAGCGTCTTGTGGGTTTGAGGGGTTATCCCGCAGGTTGAGGATTTTGTTTAATTTCATGTCAACATTACTACCAAACGCAACATGACCGTTTTCAATTTCATAAGCTGGGTCATGAACAAAGTAAGACAAGTTGGTATGAAAGCCATAAGCTCCATAAACAATGATATGTGTTTTGGTGTTAGACGCAGGAGCAGTGCTGGAAAGTTCCACCTGTATTGCCGCTTGCCCACCACTGGTTTTTTCGATTCGGAAAAGCTTCTTCATATAACCATCAACGTGTGGAGTTTGGGGAAAAGGCTTTTGAAATGGCTGTCCCGCATCTCGTATATTTACAGTTGGAATGAATAAATCAATTGTTGCACTTCTTGGGTTGGAGGGTGAGTAAAACTCAACAACAAATGTATACTGTCCATTTCTTAAAGATGTCACATTAAAACGAATTTTGGATGTAAAGTTGCCACTTCGTTTAATGAAAAAAGACAATGACGACTTGTTTATGTGGTATGGTGATCTGTTGAAATCTCAATTTGTAGGTTTTCCACACCACTGACTGCAGAAGACTTGGATATGTCTTTTAACAGAAAAGCGAAGGGGTTGCGTTGAGTACCAGATGCTGAAAGAATAAGGTCATCAACATACTTTTTGTTGGCAGAATCTTTATCAGAGTTTGGAGATCCAACATTTGTTATTTTATTGTCACCCATGTCAAGATCACCAGTCATTGCAACACTTCCATCTTTTTTAAGAAATGGAGAAACATCAATGCCAGCAATACCAGCAATTTCAGTATCAACATACCCCTTTGTGGCTGTATCATCGTTTGCAGTTGGTGTTGATACATTAGTCAATTTGTTACCTCCAAGATTCAAATCAGAAGTCATCGCAACGCTTCCATTTAGTTTCAAAAAATTATTGTTCACATAGTTTCTATTTACAGCTGAATAACCAAATCTTGGGTTATCTGGTATGCCAAATAGATCATTTCTATTCATGCTGACAGGTGCATAAATTACACCACCAGTGTTTTTATTAAGGAAATCAGCTGTTTTATTATCAACGTAAGATTTGTTTACAGCGTCTTGTGGGTTTGAGGGGTTATCCTGCAGGTTGATGATTTTGTTTAATTTCATGTCAATTTTACCACCGAATGCAACATTACCATTTTCAATTTCAAAAACAGGATCGTGAATATGTGATAAAATGATATTTGAAAATCCGTAAACACCATAAACTATAACATAATGTTTTTTATTATTTTGTAAATATGGTGAAATCAACAATAACTCCATTGATGTGGAACCATGACTTGTTTTTTCAAGGAAGAATATTCTTTTGAGATAAGCCTCTACAATATGAGTCTCTGGAAATGCTCTTTTTATCGAATCTTTTCTTTCAACTAAATTGGATGACAAAGCATCATCATCAACTGTTGCATTATTTGGATTACCGTTTGTATAAAACTCAACAGCAAAAGTGTACTTTGAAACTTCCAATTGTGACAAATCAAAACGAAGAACAGTTGTCTGGCCAGCAGTAGGAATAACAAAAGACAAGGCTTTTTTATTTATTAAGTAAGGGCTTTTATTAAAATCTTCCAATTTGAGATCATTTGCATTTCTAATAATAGTTGTTTTTGATATATCTTCAAGAAGAAATTTAAATGGATTAACACGTGTTCCTTCAATTGATAAAACAGCATCGTTGACGTATCTCATATTAACAGCATCTTTGTTTGAATTTGGTTCTCCAACATTAGTCAAGCGTTTATTTTCAAGATCATAGTTGCCATCTTGTGTTAATTTGAATCCATAACCCTTATCACCTTTATCACCTTTTGGACCAGCAGGACCTCTATCACCTTTATCACCTTTTAGACCTTGTGGACCGCCAGGACCTCTATCACCTTTCGGACCTCTTTCACCAGTTCCTATATTGTCTGGAGTTGGTAAATCATTAAATAATCCCATATAATATTAGATTAGATAACACCATAAAAGTTTCTCTTCACTGTTTTCATTGGTTTGTCAACATAACAGAAGGAATACGGTTTCTTAGTTGCTTCAATATACTTCTGCTTATCGATTGCTAGTTCTTGGGAGATACAGTTTCTCTCTCTTGTGGATGGGAAATCATAAAGACAGAAATGGCTACAATTAAGCCTAACAGATTTTGGGCAACCGTAAAATGACTGTGTTAGGTATAGCACTGAACAATTTTTATGGCGACCTTGAATGAAATAGCTTATGATTTGATCTTGTTTTTTATCCGTCACGAAATCATCAAATACAACCAGTCGCTGTAAATCAGTGTCTTTGATTTGTTCAACAGGAAGTATTTCATCTTGACTGCATACCAGAACAGGGTAACCAACCTCTTTGCTTATTCCATCCATCACTTGCTGCAAATATTGATATTTGTCTTGATCCAAGTTTTTGGCGTATAGATGTATTTGATCATAATAGACCAAAGGTTCCATAATCAGATGCAAGAACAAGGTTGTCTTTCCAGATCCAGAATTTCCAGCCAATAACATTCTGAATGTATCTTTTGGCATATACGGATACAACTGTCTGAATGAATTATTTGAATTCTGAACGATATCATAATTTGGAATTTCCATATGTTAATAGTTTAGATTAGTCTAACACAATTGTATATGGATATAGAACGTATGAAAAGGCTTCTCAAAAGTGGAATTGAAGCTGGAAATAAAACAAGAGAAGTTCGTGAGGTTATCAAGACTTATGAAAACAGAAAACAGGATGCATATGATACAACCTCAGAATTACTGAAACCCTCTATTGATGTCCAGAAGAGTGTGAAAGAAAGTGTTGACAAAAAACAGGATAAAGTCATTGAACAGTTGAAAGAAAACCAGCAGGATTTGAAACGAGGCTTGATGATGTTATAGAATCTAATCTCAGAGCAATTACAATGGGAACGGAACTTCCTTTAGCCATTGAAGCACCTAAAGAAGATAAAGATGAGGATTGGACCCCAACATATTAGCGATCGATAACAATTTCGATAAAGATGACAGAATTATATTAAAAAATTATAAGTTTTTGAAACCAAACGATTTAACTCAAGTCAGCCCACAAAAACTTCTCGAGAAAAGAAAAGATCTGGAGATACAGCTAAAAGTATTGGAGTTAAAAAAAGATTTGCGAAAACACCAGAAGATAAACAATCTTATGATAGAGAATTACAAACTTTGAAGAAATATAGAGAAACGATTGCAGATGTACTAGCTTCTTACAAATACAAAACAGGGGAAGGAATGAGAAAGAGAAAACAATATGGAGCAGGTGTTGTTCATTATAATAATATTGGTGACTTGCTTTCACGTTTACAGTTACTTGGTGGGTCTATTTTTGCTGGTAATAATAGCGCAAAAGTCAGAAATGAGTTTGTAAATATATTGCACACATTAAGCAGACTGGGTATTGTTGGAAACGAGGAGCTTAATAAAATAATGATGAAATATCTAATGTAAAAGTATATGACAGAAATTTCATTACGATTCAACAGTAAAAACAGAGACAAAATTGGTGTTAGTAAGAGTCATGATTTTGAAAAAAGATTCAATACACCTATCAAATTAACGAATGATTTGAAATATGAAATGGCTGTGAATGTTATCAATATGACATACAGTTGGTACAACATCAGACAATCTTTAGGGAATAATCAAATGAAATATAGCCATGACAAAGGTGTAAACTGGGAAACAATAACATTCGTTGACGGGATGTATTCATACGACGATATCAATAGTTACATTCATGAGTATATGAGTAAAAATAGCCATGTACTGAATCCATCTGAAACAGACAAATCAAAATTCAAGTATGGTATCAATATATATTTCGTTTTGTCAACATATCGCATTTTGATTGAACTTGATGAAAACTATCGAGTGGATCTGAGAAATAATGATTTCAGAAAACTTATCGGTTTCGATTCAAAATTAGTTTCAGCAACAGAATATGGAACAAATCTACCAGATATTACAAGAGGAGTGGATGAAATTTATATCAATTGTGATAATGTGATAGATAGCATTGTTGATGGCAATAGTACAAATACAATCGCTGTTATTCCAGTCACAGATCTCGTCAGAAGTTTACCTTTCACTTACAAACCTCGTTTTCTTTCATGGAATCCTATCTCAACACACACAATCAGCTCAATACGTTTTTATGTCACTGATTCTTCCGGAGCACCAGTTGATTTGAATGGGATAGATTGGTATATTGAGTTATTCTTGAGAGGGACAGAATTATAAAACCTAATAGTATATGAGGAGATTTGAATACGCGGAATATGAAAAATATCACACAAAACAGGGTAAAGGAATAGTGAGTGATGCTGTCAAAACAGCTGTAAAAAAAGCAGCTACAACAATTGGTGAACATGTTGGCAAAAAAGGTGGTGACAAAATAATAGAACTTTTAAGTAAGAAAAAGAGAAAAAGTGGAACTGAGAGTGAGATTAAGACTGGAGGTGAGATTAAAAGAAAGAGAGGTAGACCTCGAAAAATTAAGTAACTTTTATCTAACACAATAATATATGTCAAACTATCGCGATTCAAAATATATCGAACGATATGAAGATGTTGTCTTTGAGCTTGAGACAGCACTTAATACTGTGATTGCAAATAATGCTCATCAGAGGAAAACAGGTTACAGATTCGTTGTTGATAACAGTGGAGAGACCACACCATTTGACTGGTATAATGCCCGTTTTGAAATTGATTTTATTGTTAAAAAGCTTGCAGATGGAGCTCGAATAGTAGCAGAAGATCGAAACGGTATTGTGATTTCAGTATATTCTCTGATTAACACATTGAATGTGAAAGTAAATGGTATCGATGTTTATGAGTGTAGAGATGCTAACCAAGCTACAAATATTAAGTCATTACTTGAGTATTCACAGGGTTATGCTGCAAGTCAGGGAACCAATGAGTTCTTCTATCTTGACACGAAAAGACATGCTGAAGACAGAGCTGCTCAAGCTAATTACAACGCGGGTTTCGCAGCCAGAAAAGCACCATTGAATGGTGACGATGGAAAAGTTCACGCAGAAGCATCATTGAACAGATACGGGTTTTTCAAGAGCTTGTGGGGAGAAATCCTGCCCAATTCAAAAGTCGAGCTCAATGTAACAGTTGAGAGTGATGCAAATGTAATTTGGCAGGCTGCCGATAATTGTCGTGTGGTGATCACTAGATTCCAGCTGTTTGTTCCAAGAATAATTTTCAATTCTGCGGGAAAGTCTTTGTACATGGGCACTTATCTTGACACCAGAAAATGGACTTACATGAGAGAAATGGTTGAGAGAGGCAATTCAACGAGACAACAGACTGCCAATTTCCGTATTTCCACAGGAATAAACAAACCCAGACATGTCTTTGTATTCATCATCAATGATGCAAGTGATGCATCTCAGACAGCCAATAAATTCTTGTATAACACATTCGCTGTTTCAACTGGTAATGCGACTTTGGATGATTGCTATCTTGAAGTTGGTAATGGAAACGATTATCCCGAGGTTCATTACAAACCATCAACAGAGCCCACAAGGGTATTCAGAGATGCATTGAATTATGTTAAAGTTGTAAATGAATTCGGTGAAAACACCCTTCTGACGAGAGCAAACTTTGGTACAATATTCCCATTCGTTTATTTTGATGTGACTAGACAGAAACAGGATATCAAAGACGGAATGACAAAACTTACATTCAAATACAAATTGAGTGCGGCCGCAGCTCTGGATTACAGTGTGTATGCACTTGTGCTGTAGGAACAGGATGTTGAGATGAGAAAGACTGATGGAAAGTTGATTCTGAGATCTATGTAAATGGAAATAATTAAATAAAATAAATAATTAAATAAAATAAATAATTAAATAATTAAATATTTAAATAATTAAATTAAATCATTATTTATATTAAATACAATTTAGTATAAACATATATTATATGACTACTTATCATCCTCATGGAGTGACACTGTCACAAGGTCAGAAAGAAAAGCTGGCAAAAGCTATTAAATCAAATTCAGCGGTAACATTAAGGCTGACTCATGATGAATTATCTGGCGGTGATCAACTTATGTTGACAAAAAGACAAATCAACAAACTGAACAAATCAAAAAGAAATGGAACTGGATCCGATATCAAGATATCAAAAGCACAGGTCAGAAAATCAGTTATGCATGGAGGTTCTCTTTGGTCAAGTCTTTTTTCACTTGGAACAAGACTATTACCATATGCAGGTAAGGCAGTAGCTAAAGCGGCTCCAGCATTGGCCACAGGTGCTCTTTCTTCATTAGCAAGTCTCGGCATTGATAAACTATTTGGAAAGAAACAAAAAGGAGGATTCATTATTCCCAATGAAAACTTGCCCCAACTATTGAATTTTAGAAATTTATTGAATGTGAGACAAATGGCTGATCTTGTCAATGCGATGCAGTCTGGTGGACAACTTGCTATCAAACCAACAAAAACTCAGTCTGGTGGGTTTCTTGGAACACTTTTAGCAAGTATTGGAATTCCTCTACTTATGAAAGCCTTGACTGGAAAGGGTTTGCATGTTGAACACAGCCGTTCTAGACGGTCAATACCAGTTCATGTTCCAGATCACATTGCAGTCAAAAAAAATAAAAGTGGTGGGAAACACGTTATGATTCCATGGCAATCGCCACCTGTCTTTGGTACATGGGATAACCCAATCGGTTATGGGGTAAAAAAAAAAAAGACCAGAAAAGGAAAAGGGCTTCTACTAGGACCAAACAGTCCATTCAATTCAATCCCCATACTAGGAACCATTTTGTAAACAAACCCTTATCCAACTTTGATTTAATCAATTGGGTGAAACAACTTGGAATAAAACATTTTAGAGGAGTATTTTCAAGAGACAATCTTCCTAGACAAATAAAAAACAATGAATGTGGGATAGTCAATCTTGATTCCAAAATTGGACCTGGTACTCATTGGGTTTGTTATAGGAATTTCAAAAATGATAAATACTGTGAATACTTCGACTCTTTCGGTTTAATGATGCCAACAGAAGTTCAAATATATATGACTACAAGCGGTAAACAACTTGAATACTCTGGTGATGAGATACAAGAAAGGGAATCAGTATTATGTGGATATTGGTGTTTGTACTATCTTCTCGAGAGACAAAAAGGCAGATCTATTCTGGATACAATACACAACTCCAAATTCAGTCCAACAGATGTGAGTGTCAATCACAGATTCATTATAGATTACTTCGAAAATATCTAACCTATTGGTATAATGGTGAAATCATATTGTGTTAAACAGAAGAAAGTCACTGAATGTGTGCCAGGAAGTGAGAGATATCAGAAGACGAAAAATGGTCGAACTATGATGAAATGCACTTGCGCAGAGTGTGGAATAACAAAGACTAAATTTGTTAGGAAACAGGGAAACTAAATGGCCCGTCTGAAGGGGCGGGCTTAGTGGATGAATTAGCTAAAACAGCCATTTCTGGTGTCTTTGATTTGGGGAGACGTGGGGTTTCAGGAATGATTAGAAATCCAAAACTTCAGCAGCGAGCAATCAACTTCGGCATAAATCAAGCAACACCCATTATACAAAAGGTTGGGTCTGAACTTTTAAATCAAATTGCAGACAAAGTGAAGCCTAAAAGAGGTGGTAAGATTGATATTCACAAAGTTATTGGCAAGCTTCCTAAACCCAAAGCTGGATGGACACCAAGCAAATACAAGTACATGGGACCTTACAATCCGTTAAATGAACAACTGGAATATGATCCAAATACTGGAGAAGTGTTAAAGTGGAAAGTACAGCCTTACAATAAAGTGGATGAGATAGCAGGTTACCACGATATTTGTTATGATATGAAAAAAGACAAAGGAGACTGTGATAGAACAATGGTCGAGTCACTTGATCTAATACCATATGGTGAGATGCCAAAATGGGGTCAAACAGCCAGATTCTTAATTGATAAAAAACAGAAATTAGGTCTTGGTGTTTCAAAAAACGGAAAAAGCCGTCGAGTGAAGAAAACTGGCAAGAAAAACTAGCAGATGAATTACATACACCCATAAAACGAAATTTCACTCGGCGGCGTGTGATTGTAAATAAAATTGATGAAATATGGGCAAGTGATCTAGTTGAAATGCAACAGTTCAGTAAATGGAATAAAGGTTATCGATATCTTCTTATGGTTATTGATGTCTTCAGCAAATATGGTTGGATTGTTCCTCTGAAGGATAAGAAAGGTGAATCTGTCACTGAAGCATTCAAAACAATATTCAAGGAAGGCAGAAAACCACAGTATTTATGGGTCGACAAGGGAAAAGAATTCTATAACAAACACTTGAAGGACTTGCTAGGGACACATAGTGTACAGATGTACTCAACTGAGAATGAAGAGAAGTCATCAGTAGTTGAAAGATGGAATAGGACAATCAAGTCCAAAATGTGGAAGCAGTTCACTGTTCAAGGTAATACACAGTATTTAGACATGTTGCCAAAATTAGTGAAACAGTATAATAATACCAAACATTCAAGCATAAAGATGACACCTACAGAGGCTTCAAAGAAAGAGAATGAAGGAACTGTTTACTTTAATCTATATGGTGATATGAAGCCATTAAAACAGAAACCAAAATTTAAAATAGGTGATAAGGTCCGAATATCTAAGTATAAACGGAATGTGTTCGACAAGGGCTATACACCAAATTGGACTGAGGAAGTGTTCACAGTTGATAAGATTCAATACACTAATCCAATAACATACAAAATAAAGGATCTGAAAGGTGAAGATATTGAAGGGAGTTTTTATGAACCTGAATTATTAAAAGCCAGACAGGATGTTTTCCGTATCGATAAAGTCATTCGCAGAGACTATAAGAAAAAACAAGCTTTGGTGAAGTGGAAGGGTTATAGTGACGAATTTAACAGTTGGATACCATTTAGGGATTTAAAAGAAATATTATAAAGAGAAAATTATCTAACATATATATAAGTAGACCTTACAGTAGTACATACTGTTATTTGCTATTATGTAGCCAAGAATATTATTATTCCTGACTATATTTAAACACAGGTTGAAAATGAATTAAAAAATAAATTATTATAATATACAAATGCAGAAATATTCCTACGATAATAAAGAATTAGATGTATCAATAGATTGTTATCTTGATGATAAAAATGATATATGGTTCAGAGGTAGAGACATAGCTACTATTCTTGACTATAAAAATCCACAAAGAGCAATCAGAGATTATGTTGTATCAGATGATAAAATCTTGATAAACCATAAAATAAACACAAATTCACGGGGGACAAAAACGGTCCCTCGTGCTGAGACCACTGATTCACGGGGGACAAAAACGGTCCCTCGTGCTGAGACCATCGAAAAAACTTTCAAATGTTTTTTTATAAATGAATCAGGACTTTATTCACTAATATTGTCTTCTAAAAAACAAGAAGCAATAAAATTTAAACATTGGGTTACATCAAAAGTATTGCCATCAATCAGGAAACAGGGATATTACAAACAGTTTAATGACAGAAGCAATAATATGCTATTAATTGAATGTGAAAATGATCTGCATTATAAGATTGTTTCATTCATCAGAAAGAAATATGAAGACGCATTACTTATTGCCGGATTAGGTGAGAATCAAATAAGCCCAAACATGAGAATCAGAAGTTATAACAAAGGATATATGGCCGGTCAGTGTGATTTGATGTTAATGAATCCAACAAGAAAATACAATGCTCTATGTCTTGAATTCAAAAGCCCAACTGGTGTATATCAAGTGTCGGATAAACAAAAAATTATGAAGCAAATGTATGAGAAAAACAAGTGTAAATACATCGTTAGCAACTGTTTCGAAGACTTAATCCACGAAATAACTAAACACTTGGAGGAGAGTATAAAATACTTATCAAGAAGAGAAAGATATTTAAAAAATAATTTATAGAACTATATATTATGGAGAATCAAAATGTCAAAATCAAAAGAGGTCGAGGAAGACCTAGAGTTCTCAGTGATGAGGAAAGAATAAAACACAAGACTACCTATATGCTGAATAAAGAATGGTACTGTGAAGTTTGTAATAATGGCAAAAATTACACACTGGCCGGCAGAACGCTTCACAAGAGAACAAAAAAGCATCAAAAAAATAAAATTTGAATCAGTTCAAAGGATTCCAGGATTTGGAATCACTTGAATTATCAACCCTACTTAAACGCGCATTGAAACTGACTTAAACAAAAATATATAGTTATAATATAAATGGAAAAATTTATCAAAACTAATAATAGTATGGACAAGAAAAGTCTTAAAAAATTGAGCAAATCTAAGCTCATCAATTTGCTGTTAAAGCAGCAGAAGAAGCCAAAAGTTATTGTGGTGGATGATTACAAACCAGTCCCCCCGCCTAGAATCAAAAAACTAAAGAGAACAACACAAAGACCAACTGTTAAAGAATTGGTTGATTATTTTGAGAGAAAAAGATTACCAGCCCCACCTGCTGAATGGTTGGAAGAAATAGAACAATTGAAAAAGAAACCAGTGCCTGCCCCAAGAGCTAAAAAGGTGGTTCAAAACCCAACTCCTACACCCAGGACTAAGATTATACAAACAGAGAAAGCTCTAAAGGGGTATACCAAGTCTTTTGAAATTGATATAAAAAATGACAAAGACCCGCTAGAGCAACTACTAAACACAAGAATGGCAATCGAAACACATATTAAAAAATTGTTAAATGAAATGAAAGGACTGAAATTTGTTGAAACACTCAAGGTAACATTCACAAAAATGACTAACGGAGCAATAGAATACAAAACCGCATATTTCAACAGTCAAGCTGAAACACTTGTGAATAATCTGGAAGTCACTGAATCACTGCAATTGTCAAAACAGCAAATCTTGAATAAGATAGCTCAATGGATATCTGAAGGTTCAGGTTGGACTGTTGATTCAGTTGATAGTCATTATATCAATATTGTCAAATATCAACCAATGAGAGGTTCTTCATACATAAAACTACCAGCAGAATTACGAAATAGTGCCAAAGGTTTAGTTAACTTGAAAAATGAGGATAACGAATGCTTCCGGTGGTGTCACATCAGACACTTGAACCCACAAGAGAAATACCCACAGAGGATTAAAAAAGTTGATAGGAAATTTATTGAAAATTTAGATTATTCAGGAATTGAATTTCCAGTGACTACCAAACATTACAATAAGATTGAAAAACAAAATGAGATCAACATCAATGTTTTCGGTTATGAGGATAAACAACCATATCCAATATATGTATCAAAAGAGAAATATGCAGACTGCTTGAATCTGCTTCTAATAACTGAAAATGAAAACAAGCATTATGTGCTGATCAAAGATTTCAATAAGTTTATGTACAATCAAACAAAGCACAAAGAAAGAAAACACTTTTGCATGCACTGTCTTCAATGCTTCAGCTCTGAAAGGGTTCTGAATGATCACAAGGACAACTGCATGCAAGTAAATGGCACACAGGCAATAAAAATGCCAAACAAAGATAACAACATACTGAAATTCAACAACTTTCATAAACAACAGCAGGTACCATTTGTGATCTATGCTGATTTTGAGGCCATCACTGAAAAAATACACGGTTGCCAAACCAACAGTGATAAATCATATACAGAGGCTTATCAGAAGCATACTGACTGTGGCTACGGCTATAAAGTAGTTTGTTGTTATGATGATAAATACAGCAAACCAGCAGTAATATACAGGGGTGAAAAGGCTGTGTACAAATTTATGGAAGCTATGCTGGAGGAAGTTAAATATTGCAAGAATGTTGTGAAAAAATTTTTAACAAACCATTGAAAATGACTAAAGATGATGAAGAGAAATTCCAAAAAGCCAAAGTTTGTCACATTTGTGATAAAAAATACACTGACAAAGATATCCGAGTTCGAGATCATTGTCATATTACCGGCAAGTATAGAGGTTCTGCTCACCAAGATTGTAATCTGAAACTCAGAGTGAACCCAGATGAAATAAAGATACCAGTCATATTTCACAATCTAAGAGGCTATGATAGTCATTTTATTATGCAGGAGATTGGAGCCATTGTTAAGAAGCACACTTACAAAAACAAGAAAGGTGAAGACTGTCAAATGAATATCAATGCTATCCCAAATAACATGGAGAAGTATATGGCTTTCATGCTTGGTAATCACTTGACCTTCATTGATAGTTTCCAATTCCTGAGCTCCAGTTTGGAAAAACTTGTCAGCAATCTTCCAAAAGAAGCCTTAAAATACACCTCACAAGAGTTCAAGGGAAAGGATCTTAATTTGATGGCGCAAAATGGTATTTATCCTTATGACTATATGGATGGTTTTGATAAATTCAATGAAAAGCTTCCAACAAAGGAAGAATTTTACAGCATATTAAGTGATGAACATATCTCAGATGAAGACTATGCGCATGCTCAAAATGTGTGGAATACATTCTCAATCAAAAATATGGGCGATTATCATGACCTGTACCTTAAAACAGATGTACTCCTACTGGCTGATGTATTTGAAAACTTCAGAAAAACATGCCTTGAGTACTATAAACTGGACCCGTGTCACTATTTCACATCTCCCGGTTTATCTTGGGACGCCATGCTTAAAATGACTGACATTAAACTAGAGCTTATGGTTGATATTGATATGTTTCAATTCATTGAAAAGGGTATGCGTGGAGGAATCAGTTATATAGCCAACAGATACGGAAAAGCAAACAATAAATACATGAAAGATTACAATGAGAAGGCGCCCTCGAAGTACATCATGTATCTAGATGCAAATAATTTGTATGGTTGGGCTATGAGTCAATATTTACCAACCGGTGGTTTCAAATGGTTGACAGAAAAGCGGATCAGCAAGTTAGACCTGGCTGTCTATAAAGAAGACAGCAACAAAGGTTTGATACTTGAAGTTGATTTAGAATACCCCCAAGAGTTACATGATCTTCACAATGACTATCCACTGGGACCGGAAAAGGTCAAAGTGACTGGGGACATGCTATCAGATTATTGTAAAAACATCGCGAAGAAATATAAAATATCAACTGGTTTGGTACATAAACTGATACCAACATTAAGCAACAAAGAAAAATACGTGCTCCATTATAGGAACCTCCAATTATACACTGATCTCGGTTTGAAAATAACTAAAGTCCATCGAGTTCTAAAGTTCAATCAGTCCCCTTGGCTCAGACAGTACATCGACTTCAACACTCAGAAAAGAACTGATGCTAAAAATGCCTTTGAGAAAGACTTTTTCAAGCTGATGAATAACAGTGTATTTGGAAAAACGATGGAAAACCTCAGAAAGCGAGTAGACGTCAGATTAGTCACCGATGAAAAGAAACTATTAAGAATTGCTGCTAAACCGACATATGTTAGCAGTAAAATCTTCAATGCAAATTTGGTAGCTGTTCATAAGATAAAAGAAACACTTACTTTAAACCAGCCAGCATATGTAGGAATGTGTATCCTTGATCTAAGCAAGACACTGATGTACGATTTCCATTACAACTACATTAAAGAGAAGTATGGAAACAAGGCGAAGCTGCTCTTCACAGACACAGACTCATTGACCTATGAAATTGACACCGGAGACGTCTATAGAAATTTCTGGAAGGATAAAAATAAATTTGACAACAGCGACTACCCAGAATGCTCTCCATATTTCGATAAGACGAATAAAAAGGTAATTGGTAAATTCAAAGATGAGGCTGCAGGAGTTCCAATTTGTGAATTCATCGGTCTACGATCGAAAATGTATAGCTATATGAAAGACAACCAAAAAGGAGGGAAGACAGCGAAAGGAATTAAGAAGAATATTATTAAGAATAACATCAAACATGAAAATTATAAAGAGACACTATTTGATAATAAACAGTTGCATCATAGAATGAAAACAATCAGAAGCCAAAACCATCAACTAGGAAGTTATGAAATAAATAAAGTATCACTCAGCTGCTTTGACGACAAGCGGTATATTCACAATAATGGCGTGACAAGCTATGCATACGGACATTATAAAATCTAGCTGTTGTGGTGTTTTTATCGCCTCAAACCCATTGATGTATTGTTCAGGATAGTATTGTGAGTTTTGTTGTATATTTAATTTAAAATACTGCCCTCTTTCTGACCCTTTACCCGAAGAATTAGCATATGAGACAGGAACATTTGTTGGGGGGTTTCCCTTTCGAATGAGTCATCAAACTACGTCACTATGTTTTTAGCTTTTTACGCATGCGTATTAATTTTTATCTTTGAAAATTTCATTTATGTACCACAAGTGTAAAAATGAAAATACAAACGCATATAAAAGGGTTTTTTACACAGATAAAGTGTGGCTTGTATACAAAGTACCTAACGATTGGAAAAAGCGGGGGCCTTTCGTTAGCGAAATGTATACACAGCCACCCCATGGAATAAGGACCCCCGCCGTTATTTCATGGGTTAAAAAATCACCCTGAGATGGTGTCGGGCTGTTGGGTAGAGCTATAGTCGAGCTTAGGCTTGTCAGAAGTGCCGGTTCAACCTCAAGCCGGAGGGTGAAAAAAAAGCAAACAATATAACTCAAGGAAAGGATGAAGAGCCTGGCACAACAGCTGAGCTCCCCTTTCCTAAACATCACAATATAAAAGAAAGGATGAAGGGCCTGGCGGAACAGCTGAGCTCCCCTTTCCTACATTTAAACCTCTCATGAGGGACGGGTGGTAATTCAAATTCCAAATTAAGTCCCTCATGAGAGGTTCTGGTGGCCACCAGTTTTGCAATTTTTTTTTCTGCATCTTTAATTGCTTCAACAAATTCAAAGGTAATTTTTCCGAGAATGTCACGCTTGGTGATTTTTCCGAGAATGTCACGCATTTTTAATAAACTATAGATTCCAAAATACGAGATCATTTTGCTAAAACACCCCCTAAATCAGTATGTGATTCCATTTGATTAATTTTTGATCTGGTACCCCCAAACACTATACTACTAACATGGGAAACCTATTACAGGCCTTCAACTCAAATAACTCAGTCAAAAAAATATAGTCCTTTCGTAGCACATTGTCTATTTGGCATTGGGTAGACATACAGACCTGCAGTAGCCAAAAAAAAGGGTGCAAATGGTTGCCCGCAAATAGGCCTTGCTTATGCTTTAAGACTAAACTAAAGAAAGTAATAAAAGGTGCCCGCCATGTGGCTTCACTACGGGAATGATTATATCATTTCAAAATTTGCTGCAGCGTTCCAAGAAGTGTTGCGAAAAGAAGACTAAAGGCCCTGGCAAATGGTTTCAGCATCCGTTCGATTTTGTTGAACAGCGATGTCGACACCGTCTGCCACCCCCTTTCACCCATGTTGAATGGAAGTTGAATCGACGTTGAATGAGTTTAAAGGCGTTTGAACTTTGCTTCAACATCCATTCAACATTTCGTTTGTTATCACGAATGCTGAACGATGTTGAAGCCGTTTGCCACTCGCCTTCAACATAACTTTCAACCTCGTACCCAGGGTCTTCGTTCCCCTTGACCAGGGGTCGGGAAACGAGCGACCCTGGAAAGATCCGATTTGAAAGTCCGAAAAGATCGGATTTCCGGCTGAACTTCGCGTGCTTATGGGTCAGAGAGTTTCTAAGAGTTCTGTTTCACTTCCGTTTATTTGAATTGTTTGAAAAAGCCAATCAGAATCGTCAGCCTATCGGATCTTTCGAGAGTCTCTCGTTTCGTCAAGCCTGCGCAGTACGGAGCGAAGACTCGAGGGGCTTAAACCAACTTCTACTTCTTGCAAACGTGGCAACGAAAACATGTTAATTTCAGGCGGTGTTACACGTGGCAGTTTTTCTTCCAACTTGTGTTGCACAGAATTAATTCGGAGACAAGCAACTAAGTTGACGAAAAATTGCCTAGTGTAAGAGCGGCTTTATAGATTCGCCTTGCATTCTTCCTTCTTCTCTTTACTTTAGACAAACAGTACACAAATTACGATGAGATCTCCGAAGCCTTACTAAACGGCGACGTCAATGGAGCATTAATGGACACTTACGTGCTCGGAAGCAGGAAAGACTTGTTCGAGAAACCTTCACTTCGAGTCATGAAAATCTACGACTATTCCACCACGTATGGAGATGTTTTAGGAGGCGAATCAAGAAAACTGAGGCAGTGCTTCCGGGGATACATGCAGCGCCACAGCGTGGAAATCTTTCAGGCCATAGAAAAGCATGTTGACTCCGTGGAGGTAAGAAGAGAAGAAAATAGGACCGCAAAGTGTACATGCGTCTTCTGTGGCTGGCTATATTTAGGTGTTGTTACACTTCGATCGTATCGTGCAACATCAGTGTATAACTGTTCACTGCTGTTGTTGCCGTTGCTGCTGATGTTCTTTGCTTCTACTGGTCTCCATGAAAACATTTTTGTTGTTCTTTAAAATTCTTCAGCCATTTTCATGAACATAACAGCAAGGTTGGTTCACTACCTCCGCTTGCGCATTATTATTTAGCATATCTCAGTGCCTTTTTCTGATAAAATCGATTGCTGGTGGCTCCTTCCATGACTTATCATGCTGTTTGTGTTTATACTTAAAATGAAATATTCTCTTATCCAGCCGAGGGAAGCGAAAGAGGATGATGAAGAAAATTTCGATTGTTTGTTCATTGTACGGCGTACGAAATGCTGTTCTTTAGGCAATATAATTAAGACCGAGTCCACACTGATGCTCAATCTGACTCAATTTGTGAGAATTTTTTTATGTCATAATTGCATGATGTTATCGTTTTTATCCAATAGTTACTGCTTACTTTTAACTTTTACATCTTTGTTCACACATTTCAGTGTAATGACAAGCAAACTTATTAGCAGGCGTTTGCGATCCTACACATCTTTTACAGCTGTATGTAAATATGCTAATTCTGAACACTGAAGCTGACAATAACCGAAGAACAGGGTCTTCCAAGGGTGCCAGGGAAGACGAGTGACCCTGGAAACGGGGCTGGCTTTGTAGACCAATGTGACACATTTAGAGCGGTTTTCGATCGAGTATCGTTAAACCAGACCCGAAGCAATTGCTCTGACCAATCACAATCTATGCAAACAGTCCTATGCGCCAATCAGAACTCGAAGTAATTACATGAAGCCCGCGCCAAGAGTGGGAAAATGCGCGCGTGCAAGTCACTATTGGTTTTGCTTGATTTTCTAATCGTTGGTTGAGAAAGTGGCGCGAGATTTGCCAACCAATCACAGAGAGAAGCAAGGCAAAACCAAAGTGAACGAGACTTACTTTCGACACTCAATTGAAATCCGCTCAAACCTATTTACTAATTAATAAACTGGGTTATTTTCTAAAGAAACTTTAGTACTGCGTCGGTGGTGGGATTGAAACACGAAAACCTTGTTTTTCAACGGAGTTAATAAGGTAAATTGACCACCGTAAAGAGATTCAAAAATAGCTAAGTGAAGCACGATCGTCCGGGTGAGTGTAGTCCTGAGAAGGACTGTTTGTGGTGACATTGACTGACGTTTTGACAACCTGAGCGGAATTGAGTCATCATCAGAGTCAAGTGATTGGGGTAACGTCAGGAGATGGTATAAGTACTCTGGTCGTTGATGTGATTGGTCAACGAAGTCGTGATGTTATTGGTTGTCTGTCAGTTAAGCCGTGATGTTATTGGCTGTGAAGACTGTAAACCGTGGTTGGTGCGTTTCGATCCGTCTTTTGTTAGTCAAATGTTCGTAGGTGTATTGTTAGTCAAATTAGTCGGTGTGTCTATTGTTTGTCTGATGTTGATATCGTCAATAAGTCGTTTGTAAGGTGCGGGAAGCTGTTGACAACGGTTCAGTGGTGTCTGTTCTAAGTTAGTAAACCAACTTTCCAGTGCGATCCGTTGGTGGTAGTTAGTACAGTAGGTAATGCATTTAGCAGAGTCCCAATCGATCGTGTGGTTTGTCAGTAAATGGTGCTCAGCAATGTTATTGTTGATGTCACCATTTCTCGTCGCTCGTTTGTGTTCAGTCAGTCTTACGTTCAAATTTCTGCCAGTCTCACCGATATAAGTGGCCTGATAGTCGCAGCATTCGATCTTGTAAACTGCTCCCTGTCTGTCCTTTGGTTCGTCTTTGTCCTTAACGTTCGTCAATAATTGTCGTAAAGTTGTGATGGGTCTGTGAGCGACACGGATATCGTAAGGTTGTAGTATCCGTGCAATGGTCTCAGAAGTTCCTTTGATGTATGGTATAGTCGCTGTAGTGACTGGTGTCGGGTTAACGTTTGTAGCGTTTGGTTCTGTCCTGTAAGTGTTGCGTCTAACAAAGTCGCGGTTGTAGTTGTTATTACTGAAAACGTTGTCTAAGTATCTGCGTTCGTCTGCTAAACTGTCGCTCGAGTCGCAAACTAGTTGCGCTCGTCTCGTTAAGGTCCGTATTGTCGTTGCTTTGTGTGAAGTAGGGTTGTAAGATGATTCGTCAAGTAGTCTGTCAGTGTGTGTGGGTTTTCTGTAAACTGTCGTCTGTAGTCTGTTGTTGTCATGGCTAACAAGGCAGTCTAGAAAAGGTATCTTACCATTTTCCTCGATCTCCTTGGTAAACTGTATGTGGGCGTTCTGTCTGTTGAGGTGTTCGTGAAAATCGTCGATTTCGTCTTTGTGTACAGCTGTGAAAGTGTCGTCGACGTAACGTAGCCAGAGCGGTAGCGTTCGTTCGTAAGTCGCAAGGGCTTGTTCCTCGATGTTTTGCATGACGATCTCTGCTACAACAACGGAAACTGGTGAGCCCATAGCTGTCCCGTGCAATTGTTTGTAGTGTTTGCTGTTGTACTGAAAGTACGTCGACGTAAGGCAAAGGTTCAGTAAGTCCATTAAGTCGTCTGTAGGTAGTGGCAGTTGTAACGTGGAGTTCTTGATGGCGGTCTCAGTACAATCTAGAGCCACGAAAAATCAATCAATTTATAACCGCCGTTAATTCCTTTCATCCGGCTCTAAAATATACCTGGGAAATTTCGGAAACTTCCCTGGCCTTTCTTGATATCAAAGTTTTTATCAGCGGCAACGGTTTATGTACCAGTGTGCACTACAAACCCACCGATTCTCACAGTTATTTGTTGTATTCATCTTCACATCCATCTCATGTCAAAAACGCCATTCCCTATTCTCAATTTCTTAGACTTCGACGTCTATGTAGTGATGACTCTGATTTTTCCAACAAATCGTGGCTATCCTGACTCTGTGGTTCAATCGGGCCATCACCGCGCTCAGCAGATTGATCAACAGTCAGCACTACAGACGTCACAAAAGGAAAAGAATGACAGAATTCCATTCACCCTCACGTTTCACCCGCATAATAACCCAGTTAAAGCCATCTTTCTTAACAACTTTAAGATATTGCAAAATGATCCAGAAACTGCTAGAATCTTTTCGGAACCACCGCTGATTTCATTCAAACAAGATAAAAATGTAGGTAACTTTCTAGTTAAAAGCGCATTCAAAACAACTGAACAACCTGGCACTTTTAAATGCGCGCGCTCGCGATGCAAAACTTGTCCTTTCATTCAAAACACTGACAAAATATCGGGCCCTAAGCGATCTGTTAAGATCACTGATCGTTTCACGTGTACCTCCGCAAATGTTATCTATTGCATAACCTGCACATTATGCAAAAAGTTATACATCGGCGAAACAGGAAGACGACTAGGTGACCGATTCCGAGAACATCTTCGTGATGTTGAGAAAGATGACAAAGACGCATCCAAACCTGTCGCTCGGCATTTTAATCTCCCTAACCATTCCAAACAACACATGTCGATCTCCGGCCTTTCCCTACATCAAGGTACCACGGAAAGCCGTAAAAATCTCGAGCAAAAACTGATCTTTCAAATTGGCACTCTTAATCCCCACGGTATCAACGAGCGCTTTTCATTCAATTAATTTATTCCTGTTTTCACGTTACCATGTTACCACCAATAGCGTAGCTCCATTTTCTGTATATAAACCATACACAACCCGCAATTCCTCGATTCGCTCCGACGAAGGGCTAACGCTCGAAACGTCAGCTAATCGAATCCCTGTACGGTGGTCAATTTACATTATCAACTCCGTTGATAAACCAAATTTTCGTGGCTCTAGATTGTACTGAGACCGCCATCAAGAACTCCACGTTACAACTGCCACTACCAACAGACGACTTAATGGACTTACTGAACCTTTGCCTTACGTCGACCTACTTTCAGTACAACAGCAAACACTACAAACAATTGCACGGGACAGCTATGGGCTCACCAGTTTCCGTTGTTGTAGCAGAGATCGTCATGCAAAACATCGAGGAACAAGCCCTTGCGACTTACGAACGAACGCTACCGCTCTGGCTACGTTACGTCGACGACACTTTCACAGCTGTACACAAAGACGAAATCGACGATTTTCACGAACACCTCAACAGACAGAACGCCCACATACAGTTTACCAAGGAGATCGAGGAAAATGGTAAGATACCTTTTCTAGACTGCCTTGTTAGCCATGACAACAACAGACTACAGACGACAGTTTACAGAAAACCCACACACACTGACAGACTACTTGACGAATCATCTTACAACCCTACTTCACACAAAGCAACGACAATACGGACCTTAACGAGACGAGCGCAACTAGTTTGCGACTCGAGCGACAGTTTAGCAGACGAACGCAGATACTTAGACAACGTTTTCAGTAATAACAACTACAACCGCGACTTTGTTAGACGCAACACTTACAGGACAGAACCAAACGCTACAAACGTTAACCCGACACCAGTCACTACAGCGACTATACCATACATCAAAGGAACTTCTGAGACCATTGCACGGATACTACAACCTTACGATATCCGTGTCGCTCACAGACCCATCACAACTTTACGACAATTATTGACGAACGTTAAGGACAAAGACGAACCAAAGGACAGACAGGGAGCAGTTTACAAGATCGAATGCTGCGACTATCAGGGCACTTATATCGGTGAGACTGGCAGAAATGTGAACGTAAAACTGACTGAACACAAACGAGCGACGAGAAATGGTGACATCAACAATAACATTACTGAGCACCGTTTACTGACAAACCACACAATCGATTGGGACTCTGCTAAATGCATTACCTACTGTACTAACTACCACCAACGGATCGCACTGGAAAGTTGGTTTACTAACTTAGAACAGACACCACTGAACCGTTGTCAACAGCTTCCCGCACCTTACAAACGACTTATTGACGATATCAACAACAGACAAACAATAGACACACCGACTAATTTGACTAACAATACACCTACGAACATTTGACTAACAAAAGACGGATCGAAACGCACCAACCACGGTTTACAGTCTTCACAGCCAATAACATCACGGCTTAACTGACAGACAACCAATAACATCACGACTTCGTTGACCAATCATATCAACGACCAGAGTACTTATACCATCTCCTGACGTTACCCCCAATCACTTGACTCTGATGATGACTCAGTTCCGCTCAGGTTGTCGAAACGTCAGTCAATGTCACCACAAACAGTCCTTCTCAGGACTACACTCACCCGGACGATCGTGCTTCACTTAGTTATGATATGACTCCTGAGTTCAAACCATTTACGAGATTCAAAAAGTTAACGTTTCGAGCGTTAACCCTTGGTTAAATTTTCTACTAATTGATCTAATCTAACTGTTTTCAGGAATCTCCCATACCTCTGGCTGTAGAGAGATCAACAGGCTTGGTCGACAGCAAATCATCCATTTACAAAACAACAGTGTACATCTCTTCTGTTGTACTAGTCGCTCTTCTCGTTTTAGGGGCGTTATGGGAGTTAGCAAAAAGACTAAAACGACGTCGAAGAGTGCTAACAGAATGTAAGTAATAAAATACTATATTCTTGTCAATATTAGCGCTTATTATTGATATAATTTGACAAACAAACGGTCTTATGGCATAAGAAATCTTTGTATTTAAATAACCGAAAAATCTAAAATGTACGTGATTCATAAGAATGTCGTGAATAAAAATTCAGCAATAAAGAGGACTTTCAACCTTAGCTTGAATTTCATGAACCAAGGAACGTCTGTGCTCATATTCCACATTAGTGGAAAAAGGAATTACCAACCCCCACCCCCTCGGAAAGAAAAAATTAATCGTGTTCTGTTACTTTTCCCTCTGTCTTTGACTCTAATATACTTTCCAAAATAATTAAGGCAGTTAGCCAGTTCCTTGAAACAAAATTCATGAATTGACGCCAGTCTATTAATAAAAACCATGACAATAACGATGACGATGACGACGAAGACGACGACGACGACGACGACGATGATGATGATGATAATGATGACGATGATGATGACGAAGATGACGACGATGACGATGATGATGACGATGGTGTTGTTAATGATGAGGATGATTATGACGATGAAGACGTCAGGATGATAACGATGACGATTATGATGACGATGACGATGATGATAATGATGACGATGACGGTGATGATGATGACGACGACGACGATGATGATGATGACGATGACGATAACGGTGACGATGATGATAATCAATAAAATGAAATAGAAGAAGGCAATCAACATCCACCGTAAGCATGAATATGCTGTTTTCTGAGTTTACGTTTATAATAGCCCATCCATAAGAAACAAATTCTTAGGAGTTAGGATACATAAACAGGCAGCTTCGTAAATTGAACGATGCGCCAGTTCATTGTTGCTGTTGTTGTTTATTTGTTTAGCAATGTTTAGCTCATGGCTTTCCTTTTTTGTTTCTTTCTAAGCTGACTTGTGGCGTAACACGGGAAGAGAAATGAGCAAGAGTGTGGAGACGTTTGCAGGGGAAATTAAAGCATTGGTAGAAGAACTAAAAGCTAAACATTCGAAAGAGCGACTCCAACGTCTTAACGCATTGAAGTCTGCAGCTCGAGAGAAAGAACTCGAGTCAACTGCATAGGACAGTAACCATTCATTGTCGTTTTCTTAGATTGTACCCTGTAACCAGCGTAAAAGATTCATGCGGCGCTCTTTAACAAATAAGAACAATATTTTTTCAAAGAATACTAGCAAAAACCCATATTTACTCGTACTCGGCTTGCTCTCTCTTTCTCGTTCTTTGTATCGGCTGTATATTTGCCAGTGTCTAATGATGGTCTTCAAGCTTTTCCGTATACTGAGCATCGGTTGCATGTATTGCAGGGCGTGTTTATTGCGTTCATGCAGCTGTTGTGTGGTTTTGGGAACATGTGATTGCTTCAAGTTTGGCGCAAGACGTTAAGCAGGAAATGCATGGCCACGACGCAAGACTGCATTGACAGTGTTCTCTGATCAATGAATATTGCCATCTAGTGATACACAAAGGAACACGTATATTTCTATCATCAAAATGAGTGTTGGAAACGCTTGATAGTCTGACAGGGAGCCCGGCTGCCAAAACAAATTTGATAACACTCTGGATACATTAAATGTTGATAAAGTGTTAGTTTACTTCCATCACACCAATACGATTTTTAATAATTGCATTATTATGCTGAATCACACTGACACATTGTCGAGCCCGCAGACCAGTGGGACACTTTGTATGAGAACCTTGATGAGCGACCTGGCTCACTAGGTTTTTTTTGGAGGGGTGGGGGGGGGGGGAGGGGAGGTCGTAGCAGAGATGTAGCGGGATCTCTCAAGGATGGCAAAACAGGCTGATGATCTTCACACGAAACATACGGAAACACACCAGTGGCTACAACATCCGACCAGTGTTACGGAGATCGTTGGTTTGATTCCTGCCTGGTGCTCTGATTTCTTTTCAGTTGTCCTTTCGCCCGTTGCCAAGCAACTGACATGTCATTATTTCGATTTGTCTGAACGGGGAAAATGAATGAGTGAACGAGTAGTTAAAAAAAGTGGGATGTAGTAAGGGGGAGGGGGAGGAGTTAGAGCAGACACTTCGAGTTGGGGGGGAGTCGTACTATTCCATTTTATGATGTAGCGGGATCTCTCAAGGGGGGCAACACAGGCTGATTGATCTTTACACGAAACATAAGGAAACACACCAGTGTTTACGAATTTAGTCTGGTTAGCCGTCTCCCCCCCCCCTCCTTCCCCCACCCCTCCCCCCTCTATTCTTAACCCCAAACGGAAAATTATTATTATTATTATTATTATTATTATTATTATTATGGAGACAAGAAATATAAGTGATAGAAACCGACGTTTCGGTGCATCTTGCGCAATTATCAAGGTTACGTGATTAATGATAAAAAACGATTTGTGAAAAGGCTAAGTTGAAGCGAATTTGCATAAAAAAGCGCCAAGCTAATTACATGAATACTTTAGCACGAAGAGAATCAGACTGCACATTCAGTGCTGGTTTAAGATCTTGAATACAAAGCATTATTTTCATTAAAAAGGCAGTCAAATTTGTTCGTGCATTGCTTGATTACATTGAAGCGTGCTAAGAAATTGTTCGGAACAGCAGTGTTATGTTTTTTGGAGTAATGCTTGTAAATAGATGACGCCTGTTATTATTATTATTATTATTATTATTATTATTATTATTAAAGATTTCTCATTTTTATTATTATCATTATTGTTATTGTTATTGTTATTGTTATTATTATTATTATTATTATTATTATTAAGACTTCGTAGCAGCACAAAGTAAGATATGGCTATGATAAACCACACGATGTTTTTAAAGTTCCTTTTTTAATGAAGACATGTTTCGGATGAGACATCATCCATCGTCAGTTGTACAGTGCGGAATAAAATGAAAATGAGCAATAAACAGTTAACAAAGTGAGATATTAACAAAAATAATTAAGGGTAACGAAACTATTTGTATTAAGAAAGGAGACTAATTAAGAAGAAAGGGATAAATAAAGGTGTTTGACCTGAGAATTTAAAGACGGCTGCTCCCAGAGGATGTGCATGGCTTCTTTGATTTTCAACTGGAAGCTACTGGAAGCAGAGTCGAGAATTATAAAACAATCTTCAGAACAAAGGGAACGACAATTTTCAGAATTTCTCAGATGTTTGAAGATATGGGAATGTTTGTCGGAGGAGAGATGTTAACGGATGCGAGTGGCAAAATGTCTGTTGGTTTCAACAACATAACAAGCACTACAGCCTGCACATGAAAACTTGTAAACGACCCGCGATCGTAAATCCGTAGGGATGGCATCCTCAACCCCAAACAATCTCCTGATTTTAACGGGGTAAACGCCAGCTTAATAGGTCAGGTCTAGGTCAGTGCAAAAAGTGCTAACTAATTTCTTAATTCTGCGTTGTGTTGTGATAGGAAAAGGACCGATGTTCGGTAATTTAAAACACAGACGATTGTCCTTACGAGTAGCACCCTGAGAGGAATCGGAAGTGAAGTGATTGTTAAGAAATTTTCTAACAACATTCTCAATGACGTTTGAAGGGAACAAATTCCTCCCTAATGTTTAATCAAGGTGAAAACCAGCTCAGGAGTTGTTCGGTCTACCAGAGTGCGCACTAGTCCTGGGCCCGGTTGTTCGAAAGCCGATTAACTTAATCCAGGATTAGCGTAAACTTTGGTTGCAGTTGTAATGATCGCTTCCGGTTTATGACCACTTCCGGTCACATGACATGTGGTGTAATTTTACTCTGATTGTAGTGTTTACCTCGTGCGTGTGTTATGCAGAAATTCGCTTCTTCGAGTTGATATTATACGATATTTAACACAAACGTTGGCTGGTTTATTGACTCGACATGGTGTCAGAAGTAAGGAAAAACTAGAGCGAACCGAAACACGTCGAAATCTCCGATTTCCAAGCGGTTTAACACACCGATTTAGCGGAAAATGGCTTCTGCTGCAGGATTCAGAACTCCAGAGATGAACTGGGACGCTTCAGATCTGCGAGACGAATTGGCGAAATTCAAGCAATACTGCGACCTAATTTTTAGCGGTCCGTATTCAAGGAAGACGGAGAAGGAACAAGCCTCGTTCATACTGATATGGATTGGCAGGCAAGGGCTCAAAACCTACAATAGTTGGACATGGGAAAATGACGACGACCGTACGAAACCAAATGTAATTTGGCAGCGATTTGAGAAGCACGTGGCGCCGAAAGTAAACCACCGATTAGCCAGATATCAACTGCAGCAGCTCAGACAGAAGAATGAAGAATCAATCGACGATTTCTTGACGCGATGCCGAAATCAAGCAACGAAGTGCAAGTTCAGAGACAAGGCCGAGTCGGACGAGCGCCTGATCGAACAAATAATCGTAGGAACTAAGCACAAAAAGGTTCAAGAAAAACTACTGGAAAAGGGCGAAGAGCTTTCCCTCGACGAAGCTATTGACATCGCCAGAACACACGAAGCCACCCAGTCCCAACTGGAACAGCTCGACGGCGAGAACTACAAAGATATTCACGGAGTTAAAAGAAACGACCCCGAAGACAAACCGAAGAAATGCCATAATTGTGGCCTCGAGCATCTGTTGAAGCCCAGAGAAAAATGCCCCGCTTATGGGTCCGTGTGTTTGAACTGTCAGAAAGACCACCACTGGGCAAGAATGTGCCGCTCCAGGAACCAAGGAGCAACACGCGGAAGACCAAGAAACGGGCAAAATAACAGATCACGCCCCCAGTCTAAAAGCAAAGAGCGTCACAGCAGACGACGATCCTCCAGTGCAAAACGCAGAGATGGCGATAGGAGGGAGCTGAGCGATCAATTTGAATCTATCACATTTGAATCTATCACTGTTCATGCCTTTGAGCCTCGAGCTCGACCTGCAGACGAAGTCTTCGTGACCATAAGCATTGACCTGGGCAGCAACAACAATCGACAGACTGCACTGAAAGCCAAGTTGGATACAGGAGCCCAAGGAAACATCCTACCCCTGAGGCTGTATCGCCGAATGTACCCCCAGAACATCACACCAGAGGGTTTCCCTACGCCAGGAGTCCTCGAGCAGTCTCACACAGTGCTCACAGCTTATGGAGGGGCCAAGCTCACCCAACATGGTATATGCAGAATCCCTTGCAATTTCAGAGGCAGAAAATCAGTTGCAAACTTCTACGTCACAGAAGCAGATGGTTCAGCCATCATTGGACTACCCACATCGCTAGAGCTCAACCTCGTTACCCTGAACTGTTCTGTTGAGCAGAATTCAGTACGGGAGACCCCACCAATCAAAGACAAGGAAGATTTGGTGCATCGCTACCCAGAATGTTTTGACGGTATAGGCAAATTCCAGGGCCAATACCACATCACGGTGGACCCCACAGTGCCCCCAGTTGTCCACGCCCAACGGCGAGTGGCCCTCAGTCTGCGGGAAGACATCAAAAGCGAGCTTGAAGACATGGTTGCCCGAGGAATTATCACCAAGATCAAAGAAGGCGAGCCAACTGCCTGGGTGAATAGTTTGGTCTACCGGAGGAAGCCGAACGGCAGCTTAAGAATTTGCCTAGATCCCAAGGACCTCAACAAAGCGATATCCAGAGAACATCATGTGATTCCCACATTAGAAGAAATCCTCCCGAAGTTGAGTGGTGCGAAGTACTTCAGCATTGTCGACGCCAAATGTGGTTATTGGAACGTTGAACTTGACCATGAATCCAGCTACTTAACCACCTTTAATTCACCATTTGGCCGCTACAGGTTTCTTCGCATGCCATTCGGACTCAAGATGTCCCAGGATGTGTTCCAAGCAAAGATAGACCAAACCTTTGAAGGTTGCAAAGGAACAATAGGAATCGCTGACGACATTGTGGTTTTTGGAAAGTCCGAAGAGGAACACGACAGACACTTCAACGAGATGCTTACCAGGTGCAGAGATACTGGGCTGAAGCTTAACCCCGACAAGTGTAAGATCAAACAGAGAAAGATCAAGTTTTATGGAGTCGTATGTGGTGAAGATGGAGTACAGCCAGACCCTGCCAAAGTGTCGGCCCTGAAGCAGATGGCACCCCCCACTAGTAAACAAGAGCTGCAGTCGTTCCTCGGATTAGCAACGTACATGGGGCCATTCATCTTAAATCTCAGCACCCTGACAGCTCCCCTGCGAGAACTAGTCAAGGAAAGCAATGCCTTTGACTGGACTCCAACGCATCAACAGACTTTTGATGTAATCAAGAATACCATTAGTGCTGAAACTACCCTGGCATACTATGATGCAACTAAGGAAGTCACTCTTCAAGTTGACGCCTCGACAAAAGGTCTTGGAGCAACCTTACTGCAAGACGAGAAACCAATCGCCTTTGCCAGTAAGGCCCTAACAGAAACAGAGTCGCGTTACGCTAACATTGAGCGAGAGCTTCTAGCTGTGGTGTATGGATGCGAGCGTTTCCATACATACCTTTATGGCCGAACCTTTGTTGCAGAATCAGACCACAAACCATTGGAGGCAATCCAGCTGAAGAATCTCATCTCAGCACCCCCAAGGCTACAAAGAATGCTCCTGCGTCTACAGCCATATGACCTCCGAATCAAGTACCGGCCAGGGAAGCAAATGCAGATAGCTGACGCCCTTTCAAGACTATCTCCTGAAGAAGACGCACCAATACCAGATCTCAATGTGCAGATTCACGACATCTGTCCACAGTTCGCAGATGAATATTTGCAGAACATCCGAGCAGAAACAGCAAGAGACCCTGAACTTGCTGCCCTCAAGGAAGTTGTCTTCAACGGCTGGCCCAAGACAGTGAAAGAACTACCTTCAATCCTTCATCCATACTGGCATTATCGAGAAGAACTAGCCATCGAGGACAGTTTGCTCTTCAAAAGCCACCGAATCATCATTCCGCAGTCGCTCCAAGGGGATATCCTCTCGAAACTACATGCTGGCCACCAAGGCACAGAAAAGACCAAACTCAGGGCACGCACATCAGTATTCTGGAGGAACTTGAACAAAGACATTGAAGAATTGACAAAGTCGTGCTTGATATGCCAAGAACTGCAACCCAAGCAAGCAAGAGAACCTCTAATTCCATCTGAAGTGCCACCACGACCTTGGCACACTATAGGAACTGACATATTCTACCTCGATGGTGATGAATATCTCTTGGTTGCAGATTACTACACCAAGTACCCGTTTGTCAGAAAAATCCCAAAGGGCCAAAGCACTAGCAAGTGTGTTGCAGATCTGACTAAACAAATCTTCAGTGAACACGGAATTCCTAGGATTGTGAGATCCGACAACGGGCCCCACTATCAAGGCCACTACCGACAGTTCGCACACGAGTATGGTTTCAGTCACGTGACAAGTTCACCCAACTATCCACGCAGGAATGGATTCATCGAGAGTCAAGTGAAAACTGTTAAACGAGTTTTGAAGAAAGCCAAGAGATCCAACTCAGACCCGAACAAAGCTCTTCTATGCCTTCGCGCAACCCCAATCGACAACAAGCTACCATCTCCAGCAGAACTGCTGTTCGGAAGACAAGTACAAGACAACCTGCCTAGGAAGATCCGAAGTGACCAAACCAATGAAGATGTCGTCAGTAGACTGCAAGAAAGACAGGCCCAACAGAAATACTACTATGATCAGCATACCACTCCTCTATCTAGTCTGCCTCCTGGTGAACATGTGACCATTCAGAACCCCAAGACACTGGAATGGAACCCGACAGTGGTACAGAATGAGGTTGACGGTGCCCCTCGGTCTTACATGGTAGCTACACCAAGTGGTAAGGAACTACGCCGAAACCGATCTCAAATACGGCAAGTCCCTCAAGTTCCCCCCAAACACGTCAAGTTTGACCTAGGGAGAAATCAAGTTCATCGATTTAACCCAGGAACAGACCAACCAGTCAATATATCCTCAGGAGCTGCCCAATCCCAAGCAGTCCAAACAGCCTGCTCACCCCCAGTAGGAGCTTCCCGAGCAGTCAGTGCTACCCCAGGAGCAGATCAACCGGTGAACTCAGCTCAAGCTGCTGGAAGCCATTATGTGACTCGCAGTGGAAGGGTAGTTAGGGCACCCTCCAGGATGGACGCTTAAGATAAACTAAACAAGTCTTGATCAGACGAACACTGTTGATCATTAGTTTCATATTACTCGAGTTAAGATGAACACTGAGAACTGTGTTACACCTTATCAGGTTTTTTTTTTCTCAATAAGGGGGATGTAATGATCGCTTCCGGTTTATGACCACTTCCGGTCACATGACATGTGGTGTAATTTTACTCTGATTGTAGTGTTTACCTCGTGCGTGTGTTATGCAGAAATTCGCTTCTTCGAGTTGATATTATACGATATTTAACACAAACGTTGGCTGGTTTATTGACTCGACAGCAGTTTTTAACTTTTAGATCAAAATTTCTTTTGCTGCTTTTTTCCTTTTCAGAATTGAAGTTCTCTAATCTAAACTTTTGCAGGTCGTCAGCGTTGAACAACGTCTGTGGATAGAGAAATAAACTCCTTGGTTAAGTTTTAATCTTGGATTAGGGTTAATCGGCTTTCGAACAACCGCGCCCTGATTTGTAACTGAACGGTACAAAACTATAGAAGTTAGTGAGAAGACCAGTGTAGGTCTTCTTATGAAACACCGAGGTGTATTATTATTATTATTATTATTATTGTTATTATTATTATTATTATTATTATTATTATTACCGGAAAGAAAAGGATGATGGGCTAAAAGAAGAGCTTGAGGAGGTGAAGGCCATGTTGCCAGATAAGACACAGAGAGCCGTGGACTTGGCTTGTGAAAAAGGCGCATCCAACTGGCTTACAGTTATTCCTCCCAAGGACATGGATTTTGATCTCAACAAACGGGAATTTCGTGATGCTGTGAGGCTCCGATATGATTGGCCGATACCCGATCAGCCGTCAGTGTGCGTTTGCGGTAGCATTTTTACAGTAGATCATGCGATGATCTGCCAGCGTGGGGGCCTAGTTATTCAGCGCCACAATGAAATTCGCGATCTACAGGCCGAGCTGTTCGACATGGTTTGTTACGATGTGCAAGTTGAACCGGCATTACACCGATTACAGGTGAAGAGCTTGACAGAGGGACTAACCAAGCCCCTGATGCACGCCTTGATGTCCACTGTAGGGGTTTCTGGGAGCGACAGAGGACCGCTTTTTTTGATATAAGGGTGTGTCATCCCAATGCGGACTCGTATAGAGATCTTAGCCCCAAGCAAATCTACAGGATTCATGAAAATGAAAAGAAGCGAAAATACAACTCTCGCGTCACAGAATAGAGAGAATAGGACGACAGAGAATAGGACCGACACAAACAACGGCTGCGAAGGAGGCTACGTAGCTGTCGGTATTGTAGGCGCGCGGCGGAGGAGGCGGAGGAGGCGGCGGAGCCGTTGAAAGCGAGCGGTGAGGCCGCGACGAGTCGCGTAAACCGCGAGAAATACCGCCTGCTGAGAACCAGGTTTTTTTTTAATGGCCGCCCCGTTTGTCACTTAAACAGAGTCATGCCAGGCCTGCACGGACTCCTCCTCACGGCTTCGTCTCTAGCTTTTAGCGGCTCCTTACTCCGCGCGCCTACAATACCGCCAGCTACGTAGGCTAACTTTACTTGTAGAAGGCTTGTATCCAGCCCGATGATGTCACAATCATCATCCTGATCATTGTTATTGTTTACTACCCGGGCTGCGCGCGTCTCGCGCGGCGCCCGGGTCATAAACTACCGACGGTTCTTCTTTTTCGTCGTCGAGTATCATCCACAAATGGCACTTCCGGCGTTTCTGCGCAAGCGCTAACTATTTTTAACAACAGTGATGCGTGTTGTCACGTATGGGAAAATGTCGATTCATCTTGTGGCTTTTGAAGTCTGAACAAACAATATGTTAAGAGAAGTGTCTATGCGAATGTTTGGAAGTTCAACGGCGAGAAGAAAGTTTTTAACATGAGTAAACTTAACGGCAGATGGACTGCCGTGTTTCCCCGTGTCTGCTTCAGTAGACAGCGAGTAGTCTCTAATTTTGGCGACGGATTGTGGAGGCACGTGCGCGCGCGAAGTTGCGAGGAGACGCGACGCGAGGGGAGCGCCAAAAATTAGAGACTACAAACAAAGGGAGTTTGACCTTTCACGGCCGAGTGATTCGAGTGTAAATCTCATATCAACAGCAAGAATGATGCCTGTTGTCACGTATCGGAAAACGTCGATTCACCTTGTGTCTTTGAAGTCTGAACAACTAATATGTTAAGACAAGTGTCTATACGAATGTTTGCAAGTTCAACAGCGAGAAGAAAGCTTTTAACATGACCAAAATTTAACTCCAGATGGACTGCCGTGTTCCCGTATCCGCTCCATTGAAATCTACATTTTGTTGAATAACTCAATTACGGGATATCACACACCCCTGGGGTAGTCTCTCATATACCGGGAACTGAAATTGTTAATCATTATACCGGCAACAGAAATATCTACTAACTAATCTAATCACCGGCACAGGCAATCACAGAGGAACGGAGGAACAGTAGACACAGAGCAATAGTAGACACAGAGGAACAGAGGAACAGTAGACACAGAGGAACGAAGGAACAGTAGACACAGAGGAACAGAGGAACAGTAGACACAGAGGAGCGGAGGAACAGAGGAACAGTAAACACAGAGGAACAGAGGAACAGTAGACACAGAGGAGCGGAGGAACAGGAACAGAGGTACAGTAGACACAGAGAAACAGAGGAACAGAGGAACAGTAGACACAGAGAAGCGGAGGAACAGAGGAACAGTAGATACAGAGGAGCGGAGGAACAGAGGAACAGAGGTACAGTAAACACAGAGGAACAGAGGAACAGTAGACACAGAGGAACAGAGGAACAGTAGACACAGAGGAGCGGAGGAACAGAGGAACAGAGGTGGAGTGGAGTGGAGATGGAGTGTGCACCGCAAAAACGGCGAAAGTTTGATATTCAAAACTCCAGCAAACTTAACTCACAAGCCTATCTGGATGCAAAAGGAGAACCGCTACGAGATGGAGCATTGACAAAGGAGGAGTTTTTTTTTCTGGAAGAAATTATAAAACTGTTTCATGAAAGGGGGAAAGAACTGAGTAGTACCTCTTTGCTGGCCTACTATAATTTTGTTCACTCCACTATTTGCACACTTGACCCTAAGCCCTTACTGCTTCGACCTAAAACACATGAACAGATCAAAAGAGCCATTGTAGCTCATAATCACGAGGCATCCATTATGGCAGCATTGTTTAAAAAGCTAGTAGAACTGTGTTACTCCAAGACATGAACACAATCAACGCGCACTAGCCTGAGCCGATCACTTTCTGGAAATTTGTTTATAGTTTTGTTCCAATATGTACTGGTTTTGTTTCGTGCTGATTGTTCCTATTTCTATCTCACCTTACGGCCACCTTAGGGCGAGTAAAAGTTTTGTTGATAGAGTTTAATCGGCATGGCTCATTGTTTGTTTTATATATATTTATACTTATATTTCATATTTTATTAATTACTAGATAAGTTATTGCAGTTAGGTGTCCCCAATTAGTAGTATGCTAGCGACTTCGTATCTTATCTTATCATGGCACTTGTTGCATATCATCACGCCATTCTGGTCAAAACTGCGTTTTCATAGAAAGACGTTATGAGGTTTGGGGTTATTTTGACAGAACAAAGTGACATGCGCTTTCGTCGACAATTTCAAATTCGGCTGTAAGAACAAGTCAGAAGCATCGCAGAAAGTATTTATACAAATAATTAATACTTATTAATAATTTCTACCGTGCAGTTTCTATAAGAAAATATTCAACTGCGCCTACAGCTACAACATTGTTGAATCCACAGTTGGCTGCATTTGGTTTTGTTTGTTTGTTATGTTTTACTAAAAAATTTGATAGGAAATAAATATCTTACAAAATGTCATTGATTGAAGGAAAATTATTACAATTGATATCTGACACGTTCTGCTTGAAAATGAAAGTTCTTTTAACATGGGGCCTCGTCTTTGAAATATTGAAAAAACGTGGGAGGTTTAAGAATGAAATTAGACTTGCAATTGATTTAAGCCAATTTATGAAATCTTTTATTCGTGATAGTAAGGTTGAAGGGGAAGAATTTGCTGAATTTTCGGTTGAGAAGGGAGCGGATTGATAATAAAAAAAAACATTGCAGAAAAGAGTATACACATAACCAGTTAGACCAATACCTACCCACACTTCCACAATCATTTCTTTATTTTCCGTTTTTTTTCTTCTAACAAAAATATCGCAAATTTATAAAGGTGTTTTATTCTACACAGGGTGTAAGCCAAACAGACAATCATTTGCTAGAGATTACACAGTCAAAAGGTTTCTTCTTCTACTAAAAGCCTCCTTATACTGAATCATTTATCGTCCGTTACAAACACACAGGGTATCAATATCTTGAAAATTGCACTCGTTATAACAGATATAGAAAAGGTTTTCAAATGTTTCACAAGGGTAGAAGTTGCGAGGCCTGTCAGCCCTTGCTACTTCCTACTGTACATGTAATTCGCAGCCTTTTATGTTTTCTTTCCACCAAGGTGAAGCGGTTGCATGTAACTTCTTGCTCAGTTGAAGGTGCTCTTTGTAGCTAGTCATTAAAGTTAAAAAGTTTTGAAACGAAGGCAATGTCATGGTTTTACGGTATGTCTCGCGCTCGATAATCGGGTAAAATAACAACATTTTCCACAGGATTTTCAATATGGCATCATATCAATTTTAAATGGGTAATGATCGGATAAAATACTAACATTTTCCACAGGATTTTCAATATGACATCATAACAATTTTGAATGGGTAATACTTCACAGACAAAGCTTAGACGAAATAGTCACTTCATGATTTAACTATCCAAAACAGTAAGTTGGACCTCTGTGTCTACTGTTCCTCTGTTCCTCTGTGTCTACTGTTCCTCTGTGCCTACTGTTCCTCTGTTCCTCTGTGTCTACTGTTGCTCTGTTCCTCTGTGTCTACTGTTCCTCTGTTCCTCTGTGTCTACTGTTGCTCTGTTCCTCTGTGTCTACTGTTCCTCTTTTCCTCTGCGTATACTGTTGCTCTGTTCCTCTGTGTCTACTGTTCCTCTGTTCCTCTGTTCCTCCGCTCCTCTGTGCCTACTGTTCCTCTGTTCCTCTGTGTCTACTGTTGCTCTGTTCCTCTGTGTCTACTGTTTCTCTGTTCCTCTGTGTCTACTGTTGCTCTGTTCCTCTGTGTCTACTGTTCCTCTTTTCCTCTGCGTATACTGTTGCTCTGTTCCTCTGTGTCTACTGTTGCTCTGTGTTATTAGATATTTCTGTTGCCGGTATAATGATTAACAATTTCAGTTCCCGGTATATGAGAGACTAGCCCACCCCCTCGTTCGATAAGCGTTTCTTTTCTCAAACAATTATCCATCGAAGCGAAAAAAAGTGTGCTTAGTTTTTTTTTTTTTTTTTTTTGGAATCAATACACTATTTTTATCAACTTGCATAACGATAAACCTCTGTGGCCTAAAGGTCATTGTTCCTGCCTATGACGCAGCTAACCCGGGTTCGATGTCTTTTAGTGGTATATATCACGGGCTTTATTTTTTCTGTTTCTCTTTTTCTTGTTCTTTTAGAAATATTTTTTACAAGTGTTATAATTATTGTGCTCAATGGTTGAGCTGTATTTTAGAGGAATGTATGTTGATAGGGGTCTAAAGAAATAGACTCCAACACAAGCTAAACACAATGCGTCCGATGTAAGAAAGACAGACTTCCCTCTATTCTTTTGTTTAGCACTAAGTTAGGGATACAATACTGTTTTTTGCAAACACTGGAAAATACTTAATAGCAAGGACCACCGTTGCAAAATAGAAGAGCCGGATCCTGTAATAGATCTAACCAGCTATAAAATTGTAAACTAGAAAACGGTAAAAAACAAGCAAGGCTGATTACACGGCTAGGAATGTATATTTAAACCAATATTTCGGGAGGCACAGCCTTCCTTCATCAGAGTGTTACATATTATGACCCTAAGATGAAACGACGTTACAGTTTTAAAAAAAGTTGTACATGTAACATGATATTATAATAAAGGTAAACAATACAACGTAAAATAAAAAAACGTTACAGTTTGAAAATTTGAAAAAAACGTAACATGAAAACAAAAAGATAGGTATTATATTTCTTCTTTTCTGTTGATACCTAACGGTTCAAGAGTTTGACCTCTATCAATTAGATATGCTTCTCTGGCTCTTCGTACACCGTCACGATTAGATTTGGACAGTTCTAGTGGAATTAGTTGCATGTCAGAAGCGCTGTGACCGTTAGAGAGAAAATGTTCTGATACTGCAGTGGGTTTAGAGCTGTTGGTTTGTTTGTCGACTGTTCTACGATGTTCGTTGAAACGGTCCTTTAGTCGTCGTTTAGGTTCGCATATGTATTGTTTGTGACAGTGATTGCATTGTACCATGTATATGACATTTTTGGAATTACAGTCAATGTGATGTTTGATAAATCTAGTTTCGCCGGTGGAATGAAAAGTATAGGTTGTAAGTCCATCAGTTATGTAGTTGCATGTTAAACAGTTGTGGCCACAGCGAAAGGCACCAAGGGGTTGATTATTTTGAGCAGGTTTACGTAGTTTAGCACTGACCAATAGATCGTTTTTTGCAAGCCCGGGTTTAGGCTAATTGTAGCCTCTTGTTTTTTGGTAGTCCAGGCAGCAGTATTTAAAGTCAAATCAAGAGGATATGGTATTTACCGTTTAGCTGAACAGAAAGAAAGATTTAATCGCTTTCCAGTAACCGCCTTCTCCAACGCCCCCGTCAACGCTAAACTTGTTTTGCGCGCGGCTAATTTTGAGCGCGCGAGAACTGAAACCCGTTGCCTGGGTAACCTGGCATTTTTTGCGTGAGACATTTCATTTCTTTAAGGTGTTGATTACAGATTACAAGATGAAGTTCTACTGTACAAATTGTATACTAAAGTGAGTAATTTTCGCATTTAAACGCTTGGGTTTCTTGCTTGTAGAAATGAGTCATCTATTAAATTTATTATGATGTGTTTAGATTCAACTGGGATCAAGTGACGAGCGCTTTTTGGCGACGATATCCGAACCAGTTTAGCAGACACGTGCTTTCGGAGGATGTAATCGACAGGTAAGCTTATATTTATTCATCGCATTTAGAGCTCAACAAAATTCTACTCACGCAGTGGAACTAACAGGACTCTATAAAATATACTAACTCCAGGAAATCTTGTAGAGTGATAATACAATTTGGCAGAGTCTTCGTGACTTGTGAGACGTAAATACGATGGCTCATCGTTGATGACGTAATTTAATTCATTCTTCTCGCTTCTAAAGATTTTAGTAAAATAGCGTTTTCTTAGGTGACCAAGGCCTAAATTGTTGTGTGTATTATATTATTGTTGAAGTCAAACCAAATTAGTCTATATTTTCGTAGAGGTTTTGGAGAGTGACTGTTAGCACTTAGATATGTACACTGTAACAAGCTTATAATCTTGATATTGGCAAGCTTCTCAACGAAACGGGCATGCTATGCTCGAGTGCGTTTATTTGCTGAATAAATGTTCGCATGATGTCAGCATTTTCCCTCCTGTTTTTATTTGATAGAGAATCATTTTGTGCATTCCATCAAGTAAAGGGGCCTTAACAGCTGTAAGAAACGAAATTGAAAATTGTCCCAATCTAACTTATTTCGTGTCAGGACAATATTGGCCATTGAAATGCATGATGAGGCTTAACTGTAGACTACCTGTCCAGTTCTGAATGAGAATGGTTCTTTTTGTGCATGCGCATTGGAATGCTTTGTTGTATATAATTATAATATTATGGTCCAGAGTAATGCAAATGAGTGGATGGGTATGTTTACACCACCCCATGATAGGTAAATAGTGTGCCTTGTTTTGCACATATTGAGAAAAAATTTTCACCTATGAAGAAATGTACCTCATAACTGTTTGACCTTATTCTTCAACTTGTTTCAGATATTTTGTTGGTAACAAACTTGTTACAAAAAAGCTTTTGACAAAAACAAATAGTCCTCCAAGATGGGCGGAAAGGGTATGTAGCTGCAGTACATGCATACTTTGTTAGAATAATTAGCTCAATTTCTTCATTCTGCCAACTTGGTCTGGAGGTGTGGAGTTCTTGTTGTTAGTATAACAGTCAGGGGCATGGCTACCTTGACACGGATGCACATGTTTAACATATTGTGGTTCAATAGACCATTTCCGAATTACCTTTGACCTTTTCTTCAAAGCGAGTCCTGGTGCACATCCTTTCATATGAAAATAAGTTTTCATTCAAATGCAAATTAAACTCATTTTCATACGAATGGTTGAGCACCAGGCCTCGCTTTGAGAAAGAGGGTAAAGGCAATTTGGAAATGGTCTATTTTATCTTTGGTTTAATTTTCTTTCTCCCTTTGTTTTTGGGTATGATGATGAATGGTTATGTGTGATAATTAGTTTAAAACAAAAGGAGAAAAAAAATCGAACCAAGGATAAAATTGTCAGCCACAACACGTACCTGAAAAAGTTGTAAAATAAATGAAAGAAAATAAAATAGTAAAAAAATGAATTGCAAGCAAATAAATAAAAGATAATTATTTAAAAATTAAAGCACAATATTTGCTTCTGTTCATTTTAATCCACTTTTTTCTTTGAAATGTTTTCAATAAAAACAAGGGACAGTGTTTTTCTACACCCGAATGTCGGTTTCCATGGAAAAGTGATGTAACCCATTGGTGAACCAAAAAGTGGGAAAATAGCGAGCAGAAAACAATTGGGATGGTAAAGAGTGAGCATGTTGTGTTCACCTCATTAGATCAGGCTATCGTTGGAGGAGGCTCTTGAAAAACAGTTGGGACTTGGGGACGGGAGTGGAGTTGTTGGAGCGGATTCAGAGCCACCCTAAATTTTCGAAAATTTAAAGTGGCTCTGAATCCACTCCAACAAATTTTTCTAAACTTTGCAAAAAGTCTTATTATATTATGCTAATCATTTTCCGAAAATAAAAAATGAGGGTCACCAAGTTTGTTTTTGACTTATTGTAGCTTAAAGCTAAAATAAGGGGTGTTTTTAAAGGGACTATATCATCCAACGCGCATGTGCGAGTTGGTCAGAAAGCTTTTGAAAATGTTAGCCCAACTTTTTCAAATCCTGTCGAAGGTTCCAAGTAGCCGATTTCATCTGTTTGAATCACGTTAATCTTGAGGAAAATTGAGAAAGGTTTTGCTCACAATCAGTCTTAAGTAAATACAGACAGTGTCTGTAGCAATATTTTTCTTAGATTTTGCTTTGGAAGAATTATTTTCGTGGAATTGTGATGTCTACTGGTGGCAGTCGTGGTGCTGGCAGTGGATGAAAGAGAATTTAAAACAGCAACACCAAAGTTTTGGAACAAGGACATCGGAGGATTTGGCTGGATTGTTTAATTTATTCTTCTTGGGTCTCAGCGAATTTAAAGTGCAGTTATTCCACCGATTCCAAGTTTGCGGGCATCTTCTTTGATGCTTTCAGTGCATTTGATGAGACATTCAAGCATACCAGTTTGTTTTGACATGACTTTTTCTTCATGCCACAAGTACATAAATTGGTGCAATACACTTTTGCAGTTTTACAGGGGCAACCATTGCTTTTTGAGGTAGTTTTTTGAGAACAAGTATTCTTGCAGTTACAAGGATCGGCCAAAAAACCAAAGGAAAACAAACTAAGTCACTGTCATCAGAAAGTGTTAACCGCAATCGATCCGAAGAGAAAATGACAGCAGTATTCACGTCAGACAACATACAACACAAACAAACAGGCTAATCTCACCACTCTAGACTCACTTTCAACGACAGCAATGTCAATTTCCATGATTTCGAAAAAAAACAGGCATGTAAATTCTTCACCCCACGTTGTATGAACGTGTTGTCTTCCGTTGGAAACAATGGCGGGCGTCCGGGCGAGTGAGATTACTGTGATGAGCTGTATGCAAATTAGTGCCAGCCGGTCCCTACTGTGCATGTGCCACAGCTGACATAGTCCCTTTAACAGGCTGTGGTGTTGCTATGGTAACCTGTTATGTCAAAAAATGTTTCCTAACGTGTTCAACAATGATTGGGCATTTCTTTGATACCACTTTAAGGGTACTAAGTTATAAAAATTGGAAGTAATGATCCATCAAAATAGTAGTGCTTGAAAATGCTAGAAACCGGTGGGAGCCACTTTAACTTAGTACGTATGTCTTAATAAATTTCTTGATTTTACTCTTTTCCAGTTTGTAAGTTCAAAAATAGCTTGTATTGTGGAGGAATCTATTGTGGATCCTGAAACTAAAACTCTGACGACATACACAAAGAACATAACATTTACAAAACTGATGGTAGTGGAGGAAAAATGTGTCTTCTCAGTCCATCCAAATAACAAAGAATGGTGAGTGTTGTGGTTTGTTCTGAGTTAAGAGAGGAGATAATATATAGAGGCCCAAACTTTCTGCTGATTTTCTATTTGGGCTTCATGCTTCTTCCTTAGTACCGCTCAGTTCTTTGAGCCTCTTCTATGGTAAACTATTTTGCAGTAATGTAAGATCTTTCTGATTTCTCTTGGCTCCTAACCTTGTCGATATGGGAAAACTGTAATTTTATATGGTGGCACATCCCAAACATCAAGGTCTTGGGAAAAAACTTCTCAAATGTCAGACACAGAAACTGCCATTAGGTTATAAAATGCTGCATCTTTAGGTTTTGTTTCTAGTTTGTTCATAAAATGTTTGTTTTGAGAACTGATTACATCTGCTGAAAAAATTTGCAAACAGTTTTGTGTGAATTAAAGCTTATTTCATCAGCAATCCCAAACCTATATTTTAAGACTAACAATAGACCCTATGCAAATATGGCTGCCTTTAAATTATTCCTTTGCTCGTATTCAAAATAGCCTCATTAACCACTCTTGGGGTAACAAAATTAATTCTGCAGAATTTTTGTCTCAAAAATGAAGTTAGTGATGCTATTTGGAATATGAAAAAAAGAATAATGGCAAGGCAGCCATTTTTGCATAGGGTCTATATTGTTTAACTAAACTCAAAATTAAGATGTAGTCATGTTTCTTTGTTTTGTTTTTTTTGGTTGGAAGTTTTCCAGATACCAAGTAATTCCCGCTAATGCTGCTGGTTGATTTGCTTCTTTTAATTAAATTTCAACACCCGTTCTTAAAGTGTAAATATAATAAATTATTCACTATAAGCACACTCTTTTAAAAGCATACTAGTTTTTTCATGTGGGTTGAGTTTAGTGTAATTTTGTTAGTGTATATATCAATGAAAATACATTAATTGCAGTGTTGATGTGCATGCACCATCTTGCAAGGCTTGGAATACTGTTTTTTAAGAAGAGCGTTGCTGACTTCTTTTTTGCACAAAGTTCAAAATTTTCAGTTACTTTGAAAAATAGACTGGCATCATATTTATGCGTAAAGGGTTTGTGAGTCATGTTGTGTTCAAAAGCTGTCAAATTAAATAATAAAAGTGCACTGTAAGATAAAAATGTTTTGTTTAAAATTTTACATGAATATTTAGTCCAAAAACTTGTGAAATTGTAAAAAGACAATGTAGTTACCCATCTGTAAACTCAATTTTTGTGGCTGAAAGCCTTCTTGGTCTTTAACGCAGATACCATTATTTCCTTGATAACTTCAATCAAATGCAGTTTATTTTGTTTGTTGGTTTACATGTACAATTAGTTTTCCATGGCTTTTTTTTTAAAAGAAAACTAAGGCTGTAGCCAGACAAAAATAAGGCAATGTCAGGAAAGAGTTCTATAATTTAGTATAATTTTTAATTATGTAATAGCCTGTTACAGGAACCTGGAAAGCTTTGCTTATGTCCATGTGAAATTCTACAGCTGAATATTTTTGAAAAGGCAAAAACCACACACACACAAATAAAGAAATAGAAAGCTAAATTCAGAATTTTTATCGAGGCAAGTGTCTTGGTTTACACCATACTACAACCAGTTGAAAAAGTGTCGAGACACTCCCAGTAAAAAACACACTGTTCTCCTAAGCCTCTCCCTTGAGAGTTAATACACGACAGGCAAGACTCCCCCTCCCCTCCCCCTAATCAGTGTTGCTGGACCACATTTTCTGCATGGCCTCGCATTTGTAACAACATTGATAATGGTAGGGGGGAGCAGAAGTGTGTGCTTTTTGGTCGGTATCAAGTGTAGTGTCTCAAGTAATTTTGCAACTGGTTATAGCTACCTCCCCGTAAAACCATGGATTTTATTAGACTGCTAGCAGACCCTTTCTGAATAGTCAGAAGGCTGCACAAGCCAGCAACACAGCGAGACTGGTGAACCCACTGAGGGGGACTGGGGAAGAGGCATCTCTCCCCAGTGTCTTCTCAATTATTTCTCCTTACCAGTCTCACCGCCAGGCTTTTGGCTTGTGCTATCCACTATCCAGAAAGGACTGCTAGTGGTCTAGGGGTGCTTTTGTTTGGGAGAAACCAAGATTGGATTTTTGATCCGTGATCATGCGGATTCGTTACCACCAAAGAAAAGAAAAATCCAAAAATGGACTTTTTTCCATCAGCCATGACAACCCCAACATACATAAAAATTATGGCAATATAAGTAGGACCGGTTAGCTCAGTAGTAGAGCACCGGACTAGCGTGTGGGAAGTTTGCGTGTTCAAACCCCGCCTGGACCAACACTCAGGGTCTTTAAATAATTGAGGAGAAAGTGCTGCCTTTGTAATAAAGTCTGCAAATGGTTAGACTTTCTAGTCTTCTCGGATAAAGACGATAAACCATAGGCTCCATCTCACAACTCTTCATAATTGATTCTGTGGGACGTAAAAGAATCCACACACTATTCAAAAAGAGTAGGGGATGTAGTTCCCAGTGTGGTGGTCTATCTATCATCTGATGGTTAAATGCTCGGAGATATTAGCTGCACAAGCTACTCTAAAATCTGAGGGTAAATAAAGTACTGTATGTATGTAGTATGACCCAGCTGACAAAATGGTGAGAATATGGCGGATTTGCACCAGACGACTGCTTGCCAAACATACTACTTTTTATATCCATTCCCCAAAGAAATGCACAGATCATGAATCCTAAAAATCCAGATTTAGATTTGATCTAATAATCCACTTGGAGGGTGGATTCTTTAGATCCATAATCCATTTTCAGATTTTAGTAAAGAAACGCAAAATCCATTTTTGGATTCAAGAATCTGGATTTGGATTTTCCCAAAGAAAGGCAGCTTAGGATTTTGTTTGCTTTGAACAGCTGAGAATGGCCTTGAATTTACCCCCAAAAGTAAAAGAGTCTTGTAAGAGTACAAGAATATTCCTGTGTGGGGAAGATGCCCCCAGACCCCTTAAAAGGATTGTCTTAAAGGCATCATCAAAATACCCACCTACTGAGTAAAAACTACCATCTGTTCAAAAGTTTAATTTTATCTCTGATGTATGCTAGTTTTTCCAGTTAATTTTTGAATTTATTTTTTCTGGTTACAGGATAACGTGTAAAAAACAGTCCTGGATATCGTCTGGTGTGTTTGGGCTTTCCAGACCAATAGAAAGATTTGGCGTTGAAAGATATAAATTAAATGCATCTAAGGTACAATATGCTGTCATTACAAGGAATCTTTTCACCTATCCACCACTTGAAGATTTCACTCAAAGACTTCTAGTTAGAACTACCTTGTACCAATAATAAACAGTACCACAGGAAAGTATTGCTTAGCAACTTTATAGGAGCTATGTCATGGTCTTTGGATTTTGAAAAGTTTAGCCTCAATGTTTCAAAAAGGTCATTTGTAATCTGTTACAATCTTCTCCATCCTTTACTTCTTGGGATTTTCCTCATGCTTTGTTACTGTATTCATGGTAACATTTGGGACCAAAGGAAATGGTCTGGATAATGGAGAAATCCAGATAATCGAGGTCCAGCTGTACAGCACATTTATAAGTCATCTCTTAACTCTTTCCATTTTTCCTTTTGCCCATTTAGAACTGATTTATCACCTGTGTTCTCTTACATCAGGGCACCAAACATGTTAGTGAGTAGTAATTGGGTTGTTCATTTTTTCTAGGCCCTGAAAGGTCTGCAGATGGTTCTTGAAAAGCTGTATGTTCCTGAACGGCCACATGTGCCGCTCTCTCTTCCTGTTCCACAAATGAGTTGAGCATAGCTGACAGAAGGTTACTCAGTCACATACATTTACCATTTTTTATATTCATTGTCATTGAATCAATAAGAGGAGGAATCAATGCACACTTTGGGCCTACAGTGTGCCTACAAGGTAATGAATGTGCCCAAAAAATGGAGACGTGGAGGCTCAGTTGTTGTGAAAAGTTGCAGATTTTACGTGCTTATAAAATACTTTTGTTGTTTCTGCACCTCCTCCAAGGAGATGACTCACACGATCCTTATTCAGCCAAATTCAAAACCAGAATGGTGGAGATCCTCTCAGACATTACAAACGAAGCGGAGAATTTCAAAAGTGGTTTTGTGTGCAGGATGGTGTAGCTATTATGTATGGAAAATACCAGGACATGTGAATTCCACTCCGCCCATCGATCGCATATCACGTTATGACTGACTGGTACAATGCTCAATGCAAAGCAGACATTCCTAAGCTACCCAACAACAAAAGTGATATCGAAAGGAGACCATTTGCATCATATGAAAAGAGACAAACTGTCTATAATTCTTCTCTCTAGCTCTTTCAACAGTTTCAAGTTAGTAGACAGTCTTTCAATTAACGTTGTGCAGTTGACATGTACTTTGTGTCAAGAACATTACGGCTAAGGTAATAGCCAAGTGTTTTGTGTGGAGATTTAAAGTTTAACTGTCAGAAAGTCCTTTACTTTGTTTCAAAACTAATGGTCTTGCCAGGAGAAGTTTATTACTGACTTTCAGCTTCCTCGTAGGCATAAATGGTGGGCAGTTAACAAAATTAATTATTTAATTTCTATCCTGTAAATTTGTGTCTTTGAGGAAACTGAGTTTAATTGTCAGAAAGTTCTTTACTTTGTTTCAAAACTAATGTTCTTGCTAGGAAAAGTTAATTAAATGTTTCCACCTCCTCGCAGGCATAAATGGTGGGCAGTTAACAAATTATTTGATTTCTATCCTGTAGATTGGTGTCTGAGGAAACTGAGTTAAACCAATTTGAAAAAAAAAAACAGAAAACAATTATAAGTAAAACATTGACAAATAATATCACTAAAATATCACTTTGAAAGGATGATGAGATACATGCTTAATGACTGCTACAAGTCATTTGAACATTAATTATTTTATGAAGAGCTTCGATCATTATAAATGCAACAGATAATATTTAAACTTTGTCAAGCTGTTTTACAAAGTACCTGGGTGAAAATTTTTAAATAAAAACATTCTAGCACAGTTGTGATGCCTCTAGGCTGTCTGACTCAGAATCTGTCTTCGAGATCTTGTTTCAAGAGAACCATCTTCCTTTGTTTGGGAGGGGAGCATTAAATCTGTTCCTGACTGTGAGCAGATAAGTGTTTATACCATTTTATACGACTTGTGACCAAGTGCCACTAAACATTATGACTTTAAGGGGGCAAAATGTCGGAACAGTTTGGTAAATTTTAGCCAGCCTCACGCTCTCAGATATTTGGGCAAGTGAAGAGCAAAACCCGAAGTCTGGAACAGGTGAGGTAAATTCTGCTGTTTCTCTGAGATTTGAGGAAAATCTTGAGATCCAAGATGGCTGCCTTTGGGTCTCGCCTCGATTGATACCATCACTTGCAGTTGTGGGCCTCAAAGGAAACAGCATGTGCTCTTTAGCCTCATCATTTGATTGTGCTTCCCTTATATTGTTGGAGTTTGTTTTGTTTTGTGGGAGAGGGTTGGGAGAAATTCTGTATCCCACACCAGCTCTGAATAGGGCTAGTGCGCCCCCTCCCCCCCTCCCCCCTCTTTCGCTTCCACTTACCGACTTTTACTGAATAGGAACCCTTCTGCACACTCACGAAAATCGTCCTTTCTGATGTATGGCCAAAGATGATGTCAGGCCACAAGTGGTAAAACTTACCCACCTCCAAAAGGCGGGAAATTTTACGATGAGAAAACTGAACGAGTGGTTATTTATTGAGTTTAGTTAGACAGGGTGCCAAACACGGACCAGAAAGTCTTGCCAAATTTTGCAGCCTACAGTTCTCGCTTATAGTCGTAAAATCACACCACAAACTGTCCTTCTTAGCACTACACTCACTCGGACGATTGTACTTCACTTAGTTATGAGATGACTAGGTTCAAACCATTTACAATTACAGTCGTAAAAGATACCAAGTGCGTACATTTCTTCTGTTTTCCAGAATTCACAACGCTTAATATCAACAATCGCTGACGTATTTTTTGTTCGTCTTTGTATGAATAAAAAGGTTACCATTTCGTGGATCTGAACCTTACGGTTGGTTTCCCTGTGTGAAACTTTCTTGAATACCTAACTGGTCTCTTACTCTATCGCATTTCAGCATTTCTAGATGCTACCTCTCACTAACCAGGAGCAAATGCGGAAAATTCGCTGAATCAGTCCCCAACATATTGCACACCATTTGTGAAAGGTAAATAAAAGGGTCAAGAATATTGGGCTTCGTGATCATGAGTTGCCCATCCCCCCCCCCCGGGATACCTCCGGTAGCCTGCGAGCAAGCTTTCCCGGGGGTAGGACGTGGGGGGAGGCTATACCTCCGGAGAATGACTAAAATAAAAAAATAAATATAAATAAATAACCTTTATTTAAAGAGGGTAACACCTATTACTACGACGGTATTCTCCCTAGTGGCCCTCTGTAAATCAAATGTTGGTTTTTGGCGAGAGCGGAAAACCGGAGTACCCGGAGAAAAACCTCTCGGAGCAGAGTAGAGAACCAACAAACTCAGCCCACTTATGACGCCGAGTCTGGGAATCGAACCCGGGACACATTGGTGGAAGGAGAGCGTTCTCACCACTGCGCCAACCCTGCTCCCCTATCGGCTAAACAGCGGGCGCCAGCGAAAGGGTTTCGCACACGTTTCGCACGCAATTTCATTCATACACCACGTGAGCTGTTTGCTCCGGCTGCACTTTAAGATTTCGCTATTCACTAAATATGCGGTCGATATGCCTTTATTCAAAGTTTGGAGTGCCGTCAAAAGAGACCTGAAAGGAGATTTGGAACCCAGTTGTTAAGGATTTGATTTGCAAAGGTAAGCGATTTTAGGGGACATGCGAGTGCCTCTGACTGAAGAATGCCGTTAATTGCTAAGTTGGCCTTCCTAAACGGAAAAAATTTATTTAAGTATTAAAATGTGGGATTTCGCCCATTTTGAGGCCCTAACGGTGGGGCATTTGTCCGTCTGAACTGGAAACGCAGTCGGGCATTTGACCAAAATGTCAAATGCCCGAGTGTTTGCCGTGGGTGATGGAATCCACCCCAGGGAGGTTACCAAAAAATCGATCGAAAAAATAATCGAAAACCTAACCACTTCGTGGATCCGTATTTGATGGAAGCATTAAACTTGATGTTAATTAAAGTCGAATAGAGACGCTTGCGCGCTTCGTCCTATTTCCCCCTACCTAATTTCCTTGCCCACAAGAATGCCATCGTAAACCCAAAAACCAACGATAACAAGTGTTTCATATGGTGCGTACTCGGGGCACTCCATCCAAAAGCGACCAATTCCGAAAGAATTGGTGATTTGTAGCTTAACACTGAGCTCAATTTTGCAGGGATGGATTTCACCATCGGTGTTAAGGGATATACGCCGTTTTGAAAAACTTAAGCCACAGGTACCGGGTATCAACGTTTTTGGATACGAAGACAAGAGCAAAATAGTTTTTCCTTTGTTGATCAATAAAAAAGATCCAAAAAATCAATTGATCTTTTGTTTCGAATGGTTTGCAACAGTACTACTGTCTAATAAAAAATATCAGTATCCAGGCTTTTATCGTCTCAGATCTCAAAAGACACCTGAGAAAAATTCCGCACAAGACGCTCTATGAGCGTTATCTCGGGATACTTTTGTGCTGCAGAAGCCGGACGCACGCTTTCTGATTCTCGAAACTATCCAGCTAGTGGTTTGCTTTTGGCCTTTTTGGCCAAGGCCTTTTTGTTCACGGACGAGCAAAGCTCGTTAAACTGTTTTGAGAGTTGCCATCCATATTCGTTGTTAGTTGTTGTTGTTTACTTCTAAATTAAGTGGCAACATCTGGACTTTACTTTGGCTCTCTCAAAACATTTTTTCTCTCTGCAAAGCTTGAAAGCATTCGCATAGACACTTCTCTTAACATATTGGAAATTCAAAACTCGAAAACACAAGGCGAATCGTTTCCGTGTATGTGACATGTTTCTCAGAAGCAATCCAGATGTCACGCATTGTAAAAAGAACTCGAAATTCAAACTGCTCTATTTTCAAAACAAAGCGTGTTACTTGGCTTAAAATGTCATTTACCTGATGAAGGTAAAAAATCTAAATGTTTAATTTTAGCTCTTTTTTCTGACGTCACGTGAAAACCAAAAATTCGCAAACTTGTCTCAAAATATAGAACTGTCACAGCGATTGAGTTGTGGTATAATCCGGATCAAATTACATCAAAACAACTTCGCGATTTTCTAAATATAGAACTGTCACAACGTTCTAATTCGAGTCGATACTCACAGCACGTACGAGGCTTCCAACCTTGTCTTAAATTCGGCAAACCTTTTCACGCGGACAGTCTGTACTGTATTAAAATCTAGCTTCACAATTTTACAAAGATATGTGCAGGAAAATTTCTTCCGACGGTCGAAGTGGATTATTTAACCTTGAGTGTTCACTTGCGGTCATGTATTAAATGGAAGGTATCACAAAACAACTTTGGGCAAATCTGTAATTTTTCTGTCACAGCATTCGAATTCGATTTGTGATATCGATTAGCCGATAAGCACTGCACGTGCGAGGCTTCAACTATATCTTAACACTCCGCAAACCTTTTCACGGGGGCTGACTTTGCTGTATTAAAATAACTACTCAAACACGATGAATTTGCATAACATCAAAACAACCGTCGCGTGATGTTAGCCTTTCAATCTTTGAACTATGTGGTTTGCTTTAACCAATGAACACACCGCCACGTGTCTGCTATTGTGCATTGGCCAATCCAAACACCGGAACGTAATTGTATTGTGCATTTTGCTGCACAGGAAAAAAAAAAAGACTGAAATCTGACATTTTATAACTCGGTATACTTACAGTATCCCGAGTAATTCTTAAAGATTTTGAGGAGAACTATTCGGCCTTCGATCTCATCCTTACCCTCCTTATCTTTAAAGGAGCACTGTCACCGGGATTTATGCTGTTTTTGGTTCAATTCTGCCAAAATTACTGCCTTTTACCTGTTATCGTGCAAAAAATGCTCCTACAGAATCAGCAAGATGAATTCCAATGAAATTCTAGCAGGGAAAGCTGGCCATAATAGTTTTTTTTGGTGAATTTTCAATGCATAGCTTGAAATTTTGAAAAAACTGGCAAGTTTTTTCAAATTTCAATCCATTTTCATCCTCGTCATCTTTAATGGAATACAGGAGTTTATAGGCCAATGCAGTACTACAGTCTTTGGTAGCAAAACTAGACCATTATTTTAAGGTTTCCACTGATGCAGTGGCAGTTTTAAGCTTTTTAAAGTGATGATACAATAGCGTGACAGTGCCCCTTTAAGCCTCGGCTACACGTTCAAACATTGTTATAAAACATTTGTTAAATGAACAATGTTAGAACGTGTAGCATGCATGTTTGATGACGTTTGTTCAACATTTTTTGTTGGAAGAATGTTTTAATTTCGATCAAACATTTTCTCCAACATACAACAAATATTGAAGCGTATTAGTAGGCGAAGAGCCACCTTGTGGAAGTACTACTAATAAATCGTTTATTATATTATTATTATTATTATTAATGGCAGAGGTGGAAATTGTTGAAGTCAGCCCCCGAAGCGACGTGTTTTCAACAATGTTATATGCGTATCCAACATTGTTAGAAGCGTTCTTACAAAAATGTTGGGACGAGTTCTATTTTTATGGAAATTCTCCGAAAAATTTTCTATTGTTTTGACCTCCAACATGGCCGCCCTATCACGTGGTTGCAAACCAAGAATAAATAAATATGCGCAAATAAGGTAATAAATAAGATCTTGTATTTTTATAGTTATTTTAACTGTTTATCTTTGGTTTGTGTTGTATGTTAAGATCTGTATAATTAAAGTTGAGTAAAGTAAAGTAATTGTGGTATAATAATGGTGAGATAAATAACAATCAGTTAATAATTAAATTGATAAAACTAGAGATATAATTATTTACAGCTGCTTTAAAATTACTTAATTGCTGGGAGAATAAACTTAAAAAATACTCCCTGGCTGGGAAAAAGAAACTGGTAAGACGGGTCCTGGCTGCCAACTACAAGTGTCAGTTTTATTGCTAGCTGGCTCTGAAGAGCGGATAAGTTTGTCCCACAGAAGTTAACAATTAACCAGAAATCTTTTTGCAGACGCTCACAAATCATTTTAGCTAAAAACATTAACGGTTCAATTCTAAAAGACCCTAAAAAAAATTGTCGTTGGGTACTCCTGATATTTGACGGTAACCTGTTCCAGTTATTAGTTGTTCAAGGCCAGAAACTGTATTTATACTCATCACACGTTGTTTGTACTGGAATAAACTTCACTGGGTCAAAGTTTCTAGTTTTCATTACAGTTTTGTGTTTCACATAAGGTGGTATATTGATTGCTGCTTGGCCTTGTAGGATCTTGTACATTAAGGTTAGTCTGTTCACTTTCCTTCTATGCTCCAATGTTGGCCAATTAAGATGGTTTAGTGCTTGGGTAACACATCCTTCCTGCCCGTTCCGGTGTATGTTCTCTCTCCCAAACAAAAAGGAGTCGAGAAATTTCTTTTTTCATTAATTTCTTGTCTGGCAAAATTGAACCTTGGAGTCTCGCCACTTTTGCGACCTATCTTCAGTTTGAAGAAGGGACTAGCCTGCATACAGGCTCTTCATTTGGGCAATTAATCCAGAGACGGTTTTTGCCTCGATTTTGCTTTCGAATGAGGCCTTCCAAGGGGTGGTTTGGGGTTTGGGGTGGTTTGGTGTCGCTTTGTCGCTCGTTTGAACAAATGTCGCTGTCGCAAAGAAAAGAAAGAGGAATGAATGGTCACTGTCGTAAACTGTCGCGCGTTCTCTGCCAATTTCTGTCGGTTGTCGGTGTTTTGGGAGAAGATTGTCGCCTTTTTTCGGAGCCATGGCGGGGAGCCATGTCGCTTGTCGCTTCTAACCCTTGGAAGGCCTCTCGAATTGTGCGCGTAGCCTTTGATTGCGCGCCATAATCGACGCAAAAAAACCCTCTCTGAGAGCCTGTGTCAGGCTGTGTGCAGGCTAAGACTAAGAGGGGACCTGCGGCCATTCAAAGTCTACCCCCTGCATGAGGCACTCGTGTTTTCACATGGTAAGCGGACACTTTCCGTAAGCGAACACTTCTGCGCGGCGTAGGTCCCACGGTTGTCTGCTTACATGAGGTTAGGACTATTTTGCCACAGTTACTCAGATTCAATCTCGCTGTCTGTTATTAATTACTCACGAGACGTGTATTTCTACAGTGTTCTTTGCTTCGCAAGCAGAGCGCATCACAAAAACCATGAACGATAACGTAACATTTGTTTTGATTTGGGGAATTTGAAGTACTCCAAATTCTAATATCCCCTGCTTTGAAATTCCGGAAATTGTGGTATAGTTAGATTATCGCGGTCCATCGCTGCCAACTAAAACAATGCCGAGATTGACAATAGCAACCATCAGTCGGAAGTCGGCATTTGTAAGCTGCATTGCTCGTGATATATTCTTGCTCTGTGATTGGCTGATGACTTGTTCCCGCATGCTGGGCACGGCGCAAAACAAACGGAGGTCGCGCGCGATATGGTCAAGTATGCGTATTGAGAATGCTTTGATGTTATGGAACTTCACGAGGCGTAAAACAAGTGGGGAGTAGCCGGTATATCTCTCAGGATAATGTTATTGAACGGATATTCACTGTGGGAACTCTAAAAGCAGCGCCGTTTTGAGATTTCATCCACAAAATTGCCGTCTGCATCTGCGACCACACAGAAATGTTGGCGGAGTTTCAACATGGCGCCGAAGTTCTCATTGTCGCTGTCTTTGACCGAGTTGACGTGAATGAAAATTCACACGGGATAGAACTTTAATTACGCGAGAACTGTTGGAGTAGATCATGGGGTCCGCAAGCTCCATCGCCAGTGGAAAAGTTATCGATGATGATGAATTTTCCGGAAATCTGGAAGCCGGGGTTACTAAGAAAATACCCATTGAGTGCAGTGCGCCCGCCAGGAAAACGACATCTGTGAAGTCGGTTGGTTCGTTTGGAATTGGGAAGAGAAAGAGTCGGAGGAGCACAAGGGATAAACCGGTCACCAAAAGCATAAGTCTGCGCTCCGCGCTTTCAATTGACCAAGAGGGAGAAACTGCTGAGAGATTTCGCAGAGATCTCGAGCTGCAGAACAAGGCAATTGAGATAGCTGAGCTCGAGGTTCGGAAGGAAAAAACTTCACAGCGAAAATCAGAGACTGCGCGGGGAGATAAAAGCATTACAAGCAACGTGCATGAAGTTAAGGAACGAAAGGGGCATGGCGATTGAAGGCAGGGAACAAGCACTGCAAAGGGCCTCAGCGTTCGAGAAAGGTGAGCTTGTAATCTGTGTCAAGTTTGTATGTAAGTAAGTTCTGCGTTGGGTCGAGTACCTTTCGTGTAGATTACAAATTAAGCCATGCCGTACATACTTACATAAACGTAAGTTTTACGTAGCACTGAATAAAGCTCACATTTATATCATCTGAATACTGGATTGTTGCGGTAACTGGTGCATGTTGAGTGATTTGTCTTGGACAAATGATTCTCTAGTGATTTCTATTCAAGTCTTTAAGATTAATTAAGCGTATTGAAGTGTGAAAATTAACCCTGACACAATGCAAATACAACTCAAAATCACGACAAACATGTTCACGTCATTTTTCCTTGCGTTCGTATTTTATCGTCTCTTGGCAAAAACGTGTTGAACCACGCAACTTGTGAATTCTATCCCCATCTCTATGGTAATTTGATAACCAAGATCAAGCCTTTTAATTAAATTAACTTAAATACCTTTTAATTGTTTCAATGTCTCCATGCCATTTATAACGGTGGGTATCTTGTTAGTACTTGTATACCCATGTTGCAACCCAATATGTAAGGTAGAAAATCATGACATGCTGTAGTCATGGGGGTAAATTACAGTTTGTAATGTGAATATTTGGGTGGCGTGGTTGAAGATATCAGAATGGGCAGTGGTGCTTTGCATCCATGGAAAGTTGCGTTCCATGGAGATCAAAGTTTACTCTAGTGAATTTTTCAAGGCTTCTACCCTTTATATATAAGTGCTTGTTGTCTATCCTAAATGACTTCCTTGGAAATGCATTCTTGGGGTTGTGGTATTATTGTAGGCAAATAAGGTGCAATTAAGACTGTTAGGAAGTATTTAAAGATCCCCATAAATACTGGATTTATAAGGTAATCAAAACAACCTTTTTCTACATGGCACCCAAGTCATCAGTGCCATTTTGGTCTTGAGATCCAGAAAAACTCTTAAATTGTAATAATTCAACCAGTCTATGACACAATCAGCATGGAGAAGTGATTACTGCTAGAGATCTTTGCATAACTTGAAAGTCAAACAGATTACAGATTCCATTCTTCACTTAATCTGTATTCAACCGTGCATCTGAAATGCGACTTATAAAATCGCATTTCAAAGGAAGTAAGAGCATTCCAGTGTGGTTCTTTTTTAATGATCTAATTAGTAATTCCCCGTAAAAGCATTCATCTGATGTTTGTCTTGGCTCACGATCATGGTACCAGTTATGGTTCAGATTGATGAGTCATTTATAAACATCTTGAAATCCAGCAAATGTGTAAATTAATTCTTTTGGAATCTTGTCAAGTCTGTGTTTTGTCAATTGTCTAAAGTATCTCTAGCACTGCTAAGTAAACCTGTTCTTGCACAGTCAGTTACTGACAGTGATTTTATTGTTTTCTTTGGGTGGTGTCAGAATGGGTGGAGGCTGTTATCATTGTCTGTGCTTCCCTGGTATAAGCTTCCCAAATGATTACACACCTGTCAGGGTTGTAGTGTTTACAGCTGGATTTGATAGGCCTATTTTGGTCATTGTCCTTGTGTTAAGGTCTTGGGCACAACAATGTGCTTAAGTGTGTTACCCTTCCAGTTTGGGTCTATGATAGTGAGTGGGAAGTTTAAAATTAGACATTTCACTAACTTTAGAAACAGATATTAGATCTTTAGAACCATTGCAAAGTAAAGGATTTTCAAAGTACATGTACTACATAGGCCCATCTACTAGGAAGCAAAAAATTCGCCTGGTTATAAGCCCCCCCCCCAGATATAAGCCCCGCTCTAGTAACTGTCTTTTACTCTCTTTGGAAGTGAAATGCTTTAAAGGTAACCCGCACAGTAAAAATAAACTATTTTACATTTCACAACTAATTCTGTTGGACTACTAAGGCCAGGGTAGTACCATTATTTGTTCGTCAAAATAACTTGAAACAGGAGCCAATCTCCTGTGGTTGTACTACTTTATTCTGTCATGCAGTAAGTTACTCAGTACTCTCCAGGCATTGTTTCTGTGACAGTGTTGTGGCGGGTCATTTAAAGCTGTCCCTGTTTTGTAGTTGAGGAGTTCATTTCCTTTCAATATGTTGGGTAAGTCAATTTTGCATATTACAGGCTCACGCTTAGCTTGCTACAAGTTTCTAGTGGCTCAGTCAAAGAGAAGACAACCAGTTTGTGAGAAGGTCATGGGTTGAACTCTTGTAACAGGCTCACTATTTTTCCTTGTCCCATAGACTCAGGACAAGGTACATTGTAAACAATAATTATTATATTAAGGCAGTTTCATTGTACAGTTGAACCTCGATTATCCGGACTTGCTGGGGCTGGAGTAAATAGTCCGGATAATCAAAAATGTGAATATTAATGCAACAACATACTTTAAACTGAATCAAATTTAGATTTAATGCGATAGTGTGCTGTGTCATGCAAATGAACTTCATGCAAACACTTTGGTCTGAGACGTTCACTGTTTGGAAGGAAAACAAACCTGTTTCAAACGCTCTTTTCAACGCCTAAATTAAAAATAAATCATGATCGTTTCAACGCCTAAATTAAAAATAAATCATGATTGTTTCAACGGATCTTCATCGTACCTTGTTAATATTCACAAAAAAAATATGGGACCAGAGGAAATAGTCCGGATAATCGAGGTCCGGATAATCGAGGTTCGACTGTAGTTATCTGCTGATGCAGATACGTTATACAGTATCTGCTGATGCAGATGTACCATACAGTAACGTTCGGGTCCCTATGTTAAACAGCAAGATTAATGGCCACAATTTTCTTCTTCCTTTTCATGGGGTGCAGGCCATAAAAGGCCCTTTAGCCCCGCCCAGTAAGAGAGGTACTGTTAGGCTTGAGTGCCCTTTTAGCAAACCTGCATGGACAGAGATGCTTTGAAAGTAAAGTGTGACAAAGTGCATGTATGGAAACATCATTTATTACAATATTGCAGAAAGATGTTTAACTGTATAAATTCATGGAAGATGGTAACAGTAATCTACAGGCTGCATGCATCTTTAGCAGGTGCTAAAGAAAGCCTGAAAATATGAGGCTAGTGTGGGATTCATTCTCCTTTTCTCC